>VZTI01002495.1:33946-62779 GCA_013397865.1 Struthidea cinerea
CTTCCCTCCTTCCAACCTTCCTTCTTTCCTCCCTTCCTTCCCTACCTATCTTATTCTTTCTATCTTTCTTTCTTTCTCATCTCCCCTAGCCTCATTCCCTTTCTTTCTAGCACTCTGTCTCTTAGAAAATGAATAGATATGTAAGTAAAAAGAAACAGAGCTATTTTTTAACACTGCAATATGTTATAGGAGAAAGACCATGTGATCTGTTATTTTAATTTGCATTTTAATGTAAAAGAGAATTAATTTTTTGTGTTTTGAAATCTGGAGATTTATCTTCAGGATAAGTGGCAAAGTTATGGTAAGAAAATTCAGTTTTACTCTTGAAAACATGATAGCTGAACAAGGAAAAGAATGGCTGGCACAAACTCCTGTTTACTATGTTTCAGGAATTATTTTGTTAAGCAACTCACAAAGCGTGAGGAGTTGTCGTTCCTCACGGTCTTGGCATTTCCAAAGGCCTCCAGCAGTGGGTTGGCGCTGATGATTTGATCCTCAAGCGTTCCCTGCAGGGAAATAATTATTGCTAGTTATCCTTTCCAAAAATCCTGACAGGAATGATGAAAGCCTTGATCCCAACATGTGTCTACTAATTTACCTGCATTTTGCCTGATGTCTGCTCCTCCTTCTTCTTCTCCCCGCTGGCTGCAATTGTTGCAAAGTACTGGATGACACGCTTTGTGTTCACAGTCTTCCCGGCACCGGATTCTCCGCTGTCAAAGCCAAGAGAGAAGCAGAGGGTGCGTGGTCAGGCAGGAGGTCCCCTGGCACCGGGCAGCCCCGCAGGGACCCGCGCAGGGGGTGTACGTACGTGATCAGGATGGACTGGTTCTCCCGATCTGTGAACAAGGCAGAAATACAGCACTTAAAACTCAATGAATAACAGAGAAAGAATGAAACATATTCAGGTAAGTTTAATATTTTGCCTGATGTCAGCTTGACTTAAACAAACAAACCTCCAAAGCACATCACCGGGTGCAGAGGTGTCTTTCATTTAAAACAGTAAAACCAATGCTATGAAGATAGTAAAACCACAATAGATGTGTGTGTGTCAGAACCGAGAAAGCTTTGAAAAAGTCTCGTCACACTGCTGGGACAGAGTATCCCTTCAGAGAATTTAATGGTCCAATGCCTCTGAGACAGACGGAGCCACTCACCAGTCAGCATGAACTGATAGGCATTGTCAGAGATGGAGAAGATGTGTGGAGGGGCCTCCTGGCGCTTCTTGCCTCGGTAGGCCAACACCACCTCCGGGTTGTACACCGGCAGCCACTTGTAGGGGTTGACGGTGACGCAGAAGAGACCCGAGTAGGTCTGCGAGGAAGGGACACAGCACGTTGGCTTCCCCTGAGCCTGGCCCAGCAGCTCCAGCCGCTGCCCAAAGGAAGCTGCTGCTGCCACTTACGTAGATCATCCAGGCTGCGTAACGCTCTTTGAGGTTGTACAGCACAGCGGGTTCGTGCAGGTGGGTCATCATGGCCATGTCCTCGATTTTATCGTACTTGGGAGGGTTCATGGAGAAGACTTGATCATCCTTCACGGTCAGGGTCTGTCAGAGGAAGAAGGATACGCATGTCAGCTAAGAATCCAGAGCAGGGATAAAATGCTGTTCTTCAGTCTTGTTTTTGACTCACCTCTCCCCCTTCAGTCTTTACAGTGACTTTTCCTGATTCCCTGCTTGTGATTGTCCCTTTCACAAAGGATTCCTTTGCATGTACCACAAAGACAGAGGTCTTGGCATCAAAAGGTTTGTTCTGGGCAGCAATTCTCTCCTTCTCTGACTTTCGGAGGTAAGGAGCCGCCTCCCCAAAGATGGCCATCTCGGAATCCGAAGACATGGCTGCACTTTATGGAGGGGCTTGTCAGCAGAGAACACTAGGGAAGAGCAGATATTGTTGCTCAAATTTGCCAAAAAGTAAGCACTTGTTAGTAGAAGAAAAGATGTGGAGAAAAAAGGAACTATACTAATACTCCTTGTAGCCTTTTGGAAGGAATTGTGAATTTTTGCATTAGTGCAATTCAATATTTATGGAAAATGGGAAAATTGTATTTTAGGAGATTATTTGGCTTATACTGAAATCACATTTAAATAATCTATAGAAACTTAGGATTCAACTATTCAGGCACTGTACTGTGGAATTAAGAACCTCAAAAATCCTTTCAACTTTTTAGGCACTCTTAAAATTAATTTGAAATTATTATAATGCTCTTTCCTTACAATTGGTACTAATTCATAAAGCTCAGAATGCTCATACTCCGCTGTCTGAATTGCATACTGAAAACTCAAACTTCTTAATGACTCCGTTTCAGTATTTAAAACTTTTGTATAATTGTATTAATAATACATTTTTCTCTAATTTTATGAAGTGCTTGAATCCAGGCATAAATTACAACATGACTGTCAAAAGAAGATTAATGCTGTTTCAAACCACACTGAGATAGCTCCTTTTCTAGTACTTTGTTTTGCTTCTTAAAAATTAGTAGAATTTTAGAGAAAATCAAGTTCAAAGATTCAAAGATTCAAAGCTCAAATGAACAATTTAAAAATAAGGAATTTTAAAGCCTGTAATAATTTCTCTGAAATATTTTTTTCTTCCCCCTGCCCTGAGAAAAAAAAAAAAACCCAGACAGTGGGCAGTTTAGGAAAACATTTAAATACCTCTTTCTGTATAGAGTTAGGTACCTGATATTAACACATTTAATCTTGTGTTTATTTGTACTTACATGAAAAAATATAACATGATATTCCTTTTTTTTCCTCCTCTCTGGAGGAACAGGTATATGTCTTCCAGAGGAGGAGGGCTGCATCTTCCTTTTCTTGTGAGGTAGAGAACAAGCAGAGCAGGGAACAAAAGGCAGCACTACCTTTTACAGAAGTGACAATCAGAGCTTCGTTGCTTAAATTACAGCTCTTCCTGCTCTTTAGAGATTCCATGGCAAATTTTGGACAAAATATCACATTAATTCACATATTCTGAGACAAAATGCTGAATTTTGCAGTTTTTCTACTGTGTTCTTGGTTCAGTTATACAGCTGCAACAGCAATGATGGGAAGGCAGTACACCTCACTCCCTGTTAGCTGAGTTAAGCAGAAGTGAGGAATGTCCCCGTGGGGATTTTCTGGCCTGTCATGAGTATTCAGAGACTTCAAACACAGCTCCTTAAAGAATGGACCAGATGACCTTATGAGATCCCTTAGAACCTGGACTGTTCTATGATTCAATGATTCACTTAAAAACCTTACCAACCTTCAGCACCCCACCACCTTATATGTGACTACAGGGGGCTTGAGAATATAGTGAAACAGTGGCCATTCACTCAGCCCTACACACACCCCACCCAAAAGGATCTGCCTCTGCCCCTAAGAATCAGTAAATCAGGTTCTTACCTCTCGTGACACCAGATATGTGGCTTGTGGGCTGGCAGCTGGTCAGCACTGTAAAACAGAAATGGCAGTTCCCAAATTGCTGCTGCACAGAAATCAAGAGTGAAAACATGCAGGTGCCTTGAAAACAGATTTATAATGGAGTCCCCTCCTGGACAGGAGCACCGGAGGCAGCAGGAATGCTGTGGCACATTAGGCTGCCATCCCCTTCCTGCCAGCCTGCAGACCCCATGCTCTTACCTTGGAGCTTTCTGTGGAGCCAGGGCAGACGTGTCGCAGGGACGTTTTATACGATCTCGTCTGCAGATGCTACAGATGCCTACTCTTTCTTCGGTCAAAAATATTTTGGCAAACCCTCTTTGGCTAAGCATTGTCTGGCAAACTGAACTAAGGGCATAATTGTCATTTGACATGACTAGATATAATTAGAAAATTTTGATGTCTTAGTGGCTATATGAATACATCTCCTATAAATAATGTGACAAGGGTGTTAAGGAGAGAATCTGGACTAGTCAAGGCACTTAAAGAACTTGGATTCAGGACTTATGGATTCTATTGCTGGCTTTCCCACCGACTCACTGCACGACCTGGGATGGATTGCTTGGTATGTCTGTGCTGCAGCTATCCCAGCTGTACAATGGGAATGTCAGCTTTTATCTTTCCCTTGTGATGGTGTGAAACTTGTAAGAAATGCCTAAGAGGAATACATTAGGCAAGCCACTAAGAGGGAAGTAAGTATTACTAAAAGCATTTGGCGGATGTGCTGGTAAGATTCTGAAAGCAGAGGAATAATCTGGTGTGATAGTGCTGGTGCCTGAGAGTCACAGACAGGCCAAGATAGGATAAGGGACAAAGATTTGGTCACAGAAATAAGAGGCTGGGGTGTAGCTGAACTACTGGGGTGGGTCTCAGAGAGAGATGGGAGGTCACTTCAGATACATGAGGAAGAGCATACGTACACTCATGCAGATATACCCACCTTTACACTTGAAATCGCAAAGGAAGTGGGAGATTCTCCAAGAAGGGTTATTATAAGCCTGTGCATGAACTTGTGCTAAGAGGAGTGTCATAAGATGTGCTGTGATTTCTGCTATGTACATCAGTGCAGCTTAATAACAGATGTTCCTTTCTTTTCTTGATGATGTTTTAATTCATCAGAAAGTACCCATATTGGCAGTTCAGGACAGGACCTCAGTTGTTTCTTATGTCTTTTTTTCCAAGTCTGACCTGTCAATCTGTACCATAAATAAAAGAAATCCTTGAGGTAAAGATTTGGGCCAGTAGAAATCTATGTCATTTGCATATTCATACCCCTTTCAACAAGGAATGGTTATGGGTCATTACAGAGTCTACATAACAACAGTTTTCTTAAATTACTGCAGAAATTTCTGCTCCTGCAGAATTTAAAAGCCCTTCACCAACACAGAGCTCAGCTCACACATCCAAAAGACAACCTTGGTATAGAGACTTCCAGCCTTCAGTTTATCCTTGTTTCCATTTCTGGTAACATAAACAAACCATGGACTCAGCTGAAAGCCTGTCTCCCAGCTTGTCGTAGTTTGGACAAATTTGGAGGAGAACACGCTTCCTCTGTCAAACTCACCAACCAGGAAAAAAACAAAGACCCCTTCAGCCCTTCCTGCCCGCAGGGACACCTTCCACTATCCCAGGTTGCTCCAAGCCCCATCCAACCTGGTCTTGAACACTTTCAGGGATGGGGCAGCCCCAGCTGTTCTGGGAAACCTGCGCCAGGGCCTCAGCACCCTCATAAGGAAGAATGTCTTCCTAATATCTAATTTAAACCTACTCTCTGTCAGTGGGAAGCCATTCCCTCTTGTCCTTGTCACAAGTCCCTCTCCAGTTTACTTCCAGCCCCTTTTTGGCACTGGAAGGTTGTTAGAAGGTCTTCCTGGAGCCTTCTCTTTTCCAGGCTGAACACCTCCATCTGTCTCAGCAGAGGATGCTCTCGGAGTATCTTCATGGCCTTCTCTGGATTCACTCCATCAGGTCCATGTTGTTCTTATGTTGGGGGCGTCAGAGCTGAATATGGTGTTCCAGGTGGGTCTCACCTGAGAGAGGGGCAGAAACCATCCCTCCCTGCTGCCCGCCCACACTGGGGGATCAGTTCAGCTGCCAGGACACGTGGCAGGGACATGCTGAGCTTCTCATCCAGCAACACCCCTAAATCCTTCTCCTCGGGGCTGTTCTCAATCCATTCTCCACCCAACCTGTGCTTAGGATTGCCCAGACACACATGCAGGACCTTACTCTTGGCCATACTGGTGTGTGAATTTTATGAGGCTCACACGGGACCATCTCTTTGACCTCTCCAGGGGATTATATATGCTCTACCAGGGAAGCTGAGGAAAATGCCTATGTACTGAGCTCCTCTAAAATATGATAAAATATATGTCACGAAAGAAACTGTCCTGCTGCCTTTTCCATAAGCCACGCGATCACTGACCTGTCTTCTCCATGTGACCTTCAAGGGAGCCTTTCAGGGCTCTTTTTAGGTTACAGCAACAGCTGAGAAAAGAAGTCGCTGATTCCCACTGCTGCCAGGACTTAATGGAAACTCAGCAGGGGATGGCTGGAGAAATTATTTCTTCTTATGTGTTCTCTCTGATATTAATGCCTGCTGCTCTTTGCCCACCATTTGCAGGGTGATGTATACCTGAACCCTCTTCCTTGTCCCTCTCAAGTCTCTTTCCATGCACAAGCACAGAGGGAAATAACATCACGCTGAACTAGCACAGCAAAAGTTTGCAGTGCTGCAGTATTTGCTTCAAAAGATCCAGGATCCAAGGTAATGGAGATGATCACAACAGGATACGTTAATAAAACTGAAATTCTTCAGCATAATATATTCCTGGCCTAGCTCTGGTCCTACTCAACAACAGCTAATTTTTGTTCACTCACACTTAGCTGCGGCAGAACTATGTGCATTGAAGAACATGGTCTTACATTTGAGTTAATTCAGAAAATTCAGAATTCGGTGGAGAATTAGAAGTATCTTAATGGTGTTCTGGTGACAGCATGCTCTGTCCACCTGAGTAGCAAGGAAAGTCATAGTTCCCAAAGATGTATCATACGACAGAAGCTGTGCCATCTCAGTAGGCTGTGCTGTAAACGTGCTCCTGCAATGCCAGCATCTCACCAGGAATGGGAAGTTCTATTTCTTTCAAAAGCAGGTGATAATTCAGAGACAGTTTAACTAATAGCATGGGAGGACTTCAGCCTTGTGTCTTGTAGGAAACATTCAGCCCTCTGATGAACTCCAGGACTGATTAAACTCCAGTGACCTGTAACTAGAAGTATTTCATTATGAAATGAGCTTTAAATAATGATGGTTTTAATATCAGAACAAAGAAACAGCATAATTAAATAGCTGGAATGAAAAGCTGAGTTCACAGGTCCAGATTTATCTTATTCAACACTGTGTGATTGACAGATGCTAAAGTCATCATCCATTCCCTATAAGCTTCAACAGACCTGGGAGACTAAAGGTATGGGCAGGCAGCATATATATCCATTCACTCTAAGCATGATAGAGGGAAAAGGGAGTACTCTGAGTTTTTCTAACTACCACATAATTGCATTGCAAACTACTAGAAAAACTTTCAATATAAAAAGACATTTGAATGTCTTAGTTGTTTTGGTGGTCTGTCATTAGTCCTTGCAAATCTGGTCATCTTGGTCTAACAAATCCCAGCTGACAGTTCCTAGTGTATATCTCACTATACTGTACTATAATATATAGTTTAGTATATATAACATATACTAAAATATACTGTAGTATATTTTCTGTTCCAGAGGAAGTCCCTTGCTGACATTAAATTCGATACACTGTAAAAATAAAAATGAATGTGTTAAAATATTTATTTTTTAATTTGACAGCTGTCTTCTACCTTCATTTAAATAAGAATATACAAAAGAGACAATTCTTTAGCTGATATTTTAGTACTCTGCTGTAAAACACCTCATTCATTGGAAAAAAGATCTACAGGCCAACTGAAAAATGTTGTCAGTTTTTGACATTTTGACTGAAAAACCAACGACTATAAAGGAAGAGAATCTAGATGAAAAATGTAGGTGATTTACATATCTTGCTTGAAAATGTATTGATAAAATCATTCCAAAACAGCAAGGTGCCATGAATGACTTGGATGTATGTCAGAAGTTTGGCAGATGATACAACCAATGATATTAGCACGGTGCTGCACAAGTCTTCCAGGAGAAGATTTATATATTAGCAGAAGCTTTGCAGGGACTTAATCAGTATTGCCAGTAGTGCTTTGAACTAGGAAAACACACAAAGACAATAGAAGCACAGGTAAGAAATACTGAAGAGTAATTTAGCTGAAAAAGTTGAACTAAGGCATATGAAAACAATAACCTGAAAAACTTTCAGGCAATCTTTGACAAAATACTGCTGTGTTGGTTTTAGTTTGGTTTTTTTCCCACCTCAGCTCCTCATGTTCATGGGCTAAGAATTTCAGGAAGTAATCTCAATGAATAATATAGATTATTCAAATAGACTAAACATTACATTCAAGTTTCAAGGCAAAGTGGGAAAACAAAAATAATATGGACTATGTTTATAGAGGTCAAAGATGGAGATAAATATGAGAAGAACGTTATGGAAAATCAATGGATATCCAAGGTTTTTGTATCATTGAAACTACCAATACTGATAGCACTTTAATTTCCTGCAGAGGAATCAGAGAATCAATTATAGAATGGCTTCACTTGGAAAGGGCCTGAAAGAGCTGTGGGCAGAGACATCTTTCATTATCCCAGGTTGCTCCAAGCCCCGTCCAACCTGGCCTTGGGCACTTACAGGGATGGGGCAGCCACAGCTTCTCTGGGCAGCCTGTGCCAGGGCCTCTCCACCCTCACAGGGAAGAATTTCTCTCTAATACCTAATAAAAAACTCTTCTCTTTCAGTTTAAATCCATTATCCCTTGTCCTACAACTTGGCATGGTGAAATCAAAGGACATTTTTAAGCAGCCTATTATCAAGTGTCCTTCTTCTGTAAGAAGCCAAAATTGAAAAGACTCGTGTCCAGACTCTTGTTCAGACTCTTGCCCTCTCACAAGAGCATACCCTGATGAATCTGAGGTATTCATCCTTTGTGGCAGCTTTATCTACTTTCACAAAGCTGAGTTTTCTCCCATTGATGATTAATTAAATTTACTGGCGTGTTGGTCTATAAGCTTCTTGAAAGAATCCAAAGTCCTCAATTCTGTTAGTTGTCTGCTCTAAGTTCACAGACATTGGTAAATTACGCTGGAGAAAAGTCTGTTTCATGCTGCCTTTCCTAGCACACTGCCTTGTGCCAGGGAACATTTGCAGACAGGGGAAGCCAATCACTTATACTGATAAATCATTAGCACATTTCTTGTCAAGCTTTTGACCTGTGCCAGGTCAAAAATCAAATCTCCTAAACAGATCTGAAGGCATAACTGGACAGCTGGCATTTTCTGGGGCCCTTCCCAATACAGTCTGCATCCAGCCTCACCATTCTTGATACAGAAATAGTTTACTTCTACAAACATAAACAGTTCCGTGCCAACTGGCCTAAGTTCCTGGACATGTTTAATTTACTAGTGGAGCTGGAGTGTTGCTCTGGAAAGATTTGGAGGAGCGACAGCAGTATCAGTCCTTGGGAAAGGAAGGGCCTGCTGGAAGAAGCAACAGTGTCTTGTTGAAAAAAGGGAACTAAAATTGATTGTGCCTCTATTAACTTTTTGCCAATGCTTCCATCTCTTCTGGGCTGGTCTCCACTACGGCTGAATGCAAAACACAGCAGAGTCAAAAGGGAAGAGGCAGAATGAGGGTAGACTCCAGCTACAGGCTGTCCTGCACAGTAGCGAGGAGGGGGCAAGGATCTGCAGTGCTGACATTCCCATGGAAGAGGGAGGATTTAATTGTGCTGAAAATAGATCCTTCTTGAGATGGAGACCGGGCAGCTGCCTCACCCTCTGCCAACCATTAACCATGGCTTCCCTTCCCCTGTGCTCTGGGAGTGGCTGTGAATTCAGGAGCAAGAATCACAGCAAGGCAGCAGAGTCAAGTGAGAAAGTGGAGGCATCTTAAGATTAATAGTCTCTATCCCATTAGGAAACCATCCTGAAGCCCCCATCCATGTTTTTTTCTTGGTACCATTCAGCTCACAAACTAGAAACCACTTTAGTGTGGGGATGAGGAGGTAGTGGTGGAAATAACTCATGATATGAAATACCATGCTAAGCATCTCCAGGCTTTGTAAACTGTTTTCGTAATATATCTGGCAGGTGTCTCATTCGGAAGCTGAGGATGGGCTGGGCAAATGGGTGGTTGTTACCTTTGAAAATTGTCTGAACTGTCTCAGCTGTTCAATCAGCAGCTAATTAGTAGCTGGCTGGCAGTTGTTAATGATGTTGTTAATACCCCTGTGGTTCAGGAGACCCTGATTTTTCAAAATCTCCTTAAAAGGCCCTGTGAGTGAGTCACAGATTGCACCTTTGGCAAATTTGCCAATAACGTTAAGGGATTCGAGTGGCAGAGATTTAATCTGTCTGCAACTTCGAACAAATAGGGCTTGTCAGGTGAAGCTTATTGCAGTTAACTGAGTTTTTCTCCTTCCCAAGGCCAGTTTTGGTGATTCAGATGCATTCAGACTGTTCTCAGCCATTGCAAACGCAATCTTTTTTGCATGTCCAGGGACATGTAATTCCCAGATCATTCAGATTTTGTTTCTGTTGCCCTTGCATTCAGATGTCTTCTGCTTATAGATGTGGTAGCAATCCTGTGCCTCAGTGAACATGGAGAGTCCCAGTTTTTAACGTGCCAGTGACAGTCTTACCATCTAATGGAAGTTGGAGCCAGGTGATAAGAAAACACTCCACGGATAGTCATGCCCAGTCGTGTTCTTGAGCTACTGTAGTCCCACCTAGGCAAGGCAGGGATGCTTCATGGTGGCAAGCAAGCCCAAAGCCTTTCTCAGCTAGGAATTCAAGCTCTAACAAGTAGAGAGCAAAAACCTGTCTTTATATATTTCGCTATTTCCTATATGTGTTCATAAAATGAAGCCTTTAAAGAGAGCCACAGTATCAGTATCAGATGTTGCTCAAAGCCAGCAAAGAGCTCTAATTAAAGAAGCTAATAGGAAGTCCCAGGGTGAAAGGGCAACAGGAGGTAGGATGTCACTTTCTTAATTGGCAGAGTTCTTGCAATAACTCTTCTGAGAAACAGGGGACACCACAAGCCTTATGGGAGAAGCCTGGACTACTCATTACATCCCTTGCATCTAAAGCGAGTCACAGGTGTACCAAGTTAGCTGTGACTGCTGGAAAATCTGCATTATAACATGAAAATCTGGATTATTTGTTGCTGTATTAGCAACAGAGATGGTCACTTAATATTTGATCCACATGGGCTGTGTAACACTGCAGTAAATAAAACAATCCCATTAGTTCAGAGGTAAGATGAGAGCACAGCAGCAAAGAGTGACTGAAGATCAGAGCTGAGAGCATTAGCAAAAATCATGTGTCCTGTGGGTTTCCCAAACAAGCACAGTGATGTGGAGTGCACCAGTTGTGGTACTTTGGAAACTGTTAGGGAGCACACAGGTGCCTCTGCATAAAGTTCTGGTGGCACCTCTGCTGAAATACTCTGTGCTATCCCAGCATTACACATTGAGAAATTACTGACCCACGGGAAACAGGGGAATTTGTGAGAGAGACCGCAGGAGAGCAAAGAAACTCCCGGTGAGGGAGGAACTTGGAAGAGTTCAACTGAAAGCTCTTGGGCCTTGGCCAGCACCCAAGGGGCACTAGTGAGCCACCCACTTGCTTTTAGGTGGGACAGATCCTTACAAATGCATCCTACAGCACGTTGCCTCCCCAGGCTCTGTCTCATGCACTTCTCAAAATTGACTTGCCAAATTTGAAACCCACATCAGCCTGGAGCCAGGATCACTGGGCAGGGCATGAGCTGCTTTGCCCAGACAAGAAGAGGCCCCGGCTGGCCCTGGCTCCAGCAGCTTTCCATGCACACCATGAACACACAGGGTGCTTTGCCTGCCAGGTGTGTGCTCTGCCCAGAGCCACAAGCAGTGGCCATGTCTGGCACTGCCTGTGCTCAGCCTGCTGCCTGCACAAACAGAGGGCTGTCCTGGCTCCAGAGCAGCAGCACCTGGGCTGCAGGCTCTCCATGGCCTCTTGGCAAGGGGGACATCCCTACCTTGCTGCTGCCTGTTGGCTTCTTGTGACAGACATGTCAGGACCCAATGGCCAGCCCAGAGCATTGTCCTGGCAGTGGCTCAGCCCCGATGGTGTCTGAGGCTGAAAAGCGCAAGAATGATGAGACAGGCAGATGTGCTGAGGCTTTCCCTGAACACTACCCCATCCCTCAAGTGATCCTGGCTCAGGCACATCCCAATCCTGCTGTCTTTGTTCAGTGTGGGATCGGGAGTCTGCACCTGGTTCTGCTCCCGTGCATTTGTCTGGCAGATTTTTGAATGAATGGAAACCTTCAGCAGCCACTCATTGGTGGTGATGAGCTGTGCAGATTAATTACAAGTGTTTTGAGGAATACGTGACACTAAATGGTCCCCAAAGGATGGTTCTTCTCATAGGGGAAGCGCTCTTCGGGCCATGAACGTTCTCTCCTCTATTTTCTGCCACACATGAACCGTAACCTTTTCAGATTTATGATGTGGACATCTGCAATGTCTTGGCCTGAACAATCCTGTCAGCGATACATCCCTAAGGATCCCAGTCCAGTTATTTTTATGGATGGTGGTATCATTGCTCCTTGGAGTTGGGTTTCAGAAACAGGGAGATTGTTTTTCACTGACATCTTAAAATTTGAGGGGGAGATTAGAATTCTCCAGGGAGTAAGTGTGGCATTTGACTCTGTCAGCTGCACAGAGTATATAATCTGTTCCTATAATAAGAACATCAGGATTTATACAATTCAGGACATCATAAATTATGCTAAAATATGGGGGGATCTTCTGAATTCAGGAAACTGAAATGTAAGTTCATGGAGAAATGAAAGTACACCCACATTTGCCCACACACTGTTTATGTTACTCTCATATTTTCTTTTCATGCCAACCCAGTTTGAACTCTTCCTGGGAAGAAACCTCTGCATGAATGCACAGAAGGGGTGACAACCTTCCTAGGCTGTTGTGCTGAAAAACCTCCTGGAAAAGAGATTTTTCCAATGCTGGTTTTCCATGGAGGTGGGAGGACACCTTTTCTCTTTTGGCAGGAGGAATGAGGTGATAGAAATGTCCCCCTTGCCTGGTTTCTATAGAACTTCACCTGGAGAAACATCTCCTGTGTGGCATCAGAGTTCCTTAGGGAATGTTTTGGGGACATCACAGGTACCCTAAGAAAGGTCTGCATGAGCTTCTCTGTTCTGGGAAAAGGATTTTCCCAGAGTGAGTGGGGGTGCAGTCAGCCTCTTCTGCTGTCAGGGAGGAGTGGGAAAGCCTGGAACCTGCCTACCACTGTCAGCATGGCTCAGTCAGCCCTGGGTCAGAACAGCATCGTCATCTCCTGAGGGACAGGGACAGAAGGAAGGGAAAACTGGGCCAGAGAGGAATCTTAGATGGGGTCCGGTGCAGTGCAGCTGAAGTAACTCACCCTCTCCAAACTGTGAAAGCATCACGGGCTCTGTTTCAATCTGACAGTTTTCCCCTTCAGAGAAAATTTCTGGTGCCCTGGCATGACAGAACAACCACCTGGTGTGGTTCTCCCCAAAGCTGTAGGGAAACAGGGCTGTTTGTGGTGGCTTGTGTTTAGCTCAGGGAAAGGTGCTGGGCTTCATTCAGTTCTTGCCAGAGCTGCAGTTCCCTCATGTCCTCAGCTGAGATGTCCGTGTGGCAGTCCTGAGAGAGCAGTCCTGGCAGAAGGCTTGTTAACATGCCCAGGAAACAATCCACACATGCAATGGCTTCTTGGATTGTTTGGGAAGAGTCTATGGCATGGCATCTACTAGACAGTGGATTATCTGCATAACAAGGAAGTTTGGATTTTGTTTTATGCAGAGCATTCAGGGCTCTTCTGATGCAGGCCAGCACAGTGGCATGTGCAGGAAGAATGTGATTCCCCTCCTAGTGTCAATAGTACAATGTGGCATGAATGAACCCTTTCCTGGCATGGTATTGTATAACCTCCAGTGAGCAGCTCATCCACGAGAGAAGCCAGGTGGGTGCCAGAGAGCACAGGGAGCACTAATCTCCTGCTAATAACATAGACAAAGAGAAGCAAAGTTAAAAAAAAAAAAAAAAAAGGAAAGAAGAAAGTAATGATGTGATGTAATATACCGATGAACAGTAATTCTGGAAAGAGGCCATCCCATCAGTCATTTTAGAGGAACAGATGTAAAGTCACAACAGCCAGTGCAATTTTCCCACCCCTTGTTATAAATTCAGTATTTACAAGGCACATGGTTCTCCTACAAACAATTCTCCCCCTAAAGGTGAGAAATGTTGACATGTCATGAAGGCTTTTGTTAAATGATTTTTGTGATTTACAGATTGCTATTCATGAGTGGGCATTTTGGTATATCATTTGTCTGTCTAAGGCTATAGTTTGTGCTCCACACATCTGTCTGGATAGAGAAACTTGATAAATACCTGTGTCATTCATTTGCTATCCATGACACAGCCAAAACTTCTTGAGCAGAAGAGCACTGGAACTCCTGGAAGTCCATCCGGAACCAAAAAGAAGGTTGAGCCTTATATTAAAAGCAAGATTGCTGTCACTTGGAAACGAGAATGATAGGAACAGAGAAATACCCAGCCTGTAACAATCAACCTAATGACAGTCAATTTTGTAAACTCATCAGGTCACAAATTATTGCCAAGTTATAATGAAAACCAAAAGAGGGATGGAGAAAAATTTGATATGGTGCTCACCACTGCAGTGACCAGAATTTTATGGCATCTTCCAAATCTTAATTTCTATAAAATTTATTTGTTTCCCTCTAAAATTCTCAAAAGTTGGATATATAGCTGTTTGAGGATCAGGAATGTACCTCTAATTCTCAAAATGAATTAGCAAATGGACTCTTTGCATTCATTCATTTTGCTCCTAATATTTTCCTTCAGCCTTTTTTTCCTCCTTGTTTCTTTTTCTCCTCAGTGGAGTCATATAAATAAAACCATCTTGTATCAGTTTCATCTCCCTAGACTATCTTTGCAATCCGTCACCAAGTGTGACCCATCATCATTCAAGCCAATCTTTTCAATTCTCTCATCAAAAAGGAGTTCATCCATTCTCATGAGCATTTCAATAATTCTGATGGGGTGGAATAAGAAAGACAGGGAGAGAGAGACATGCAGTATAGACCAGGAGGCAGGAGAAACCAAAAAGCAGTAGAGAGGTGAGTAAAGGGAAAGCTGGTTTTGAGCATTGGGAGAAAGCGTTTACTGCTCAGTAGTCACTCTAATGACCACCTTGCTCAGAGAGAAGTGTTTCTTTCTTCCCAAATCAATCCTTTCAGTACCTGACAGTAACTGACTGGAAGTGTTTTCCAACGCAGCCAAGACTCACAGTGTTTCTGCATAGCATATGCCACTTCAGGGATCAGGCTGCCCTCATGGGAAGGACCATGATCTCACTGCTCTAGGCTTCACAGTTCCTTGCATGAAGGTCACACTCTGTATTTACAAGAGTCACCTGCTGGTAAAATTGCTCACCCTGCAGTGCCCAGTGAGCACACACTCTTCCAGGAGTGTCCTAAATACTTTCTGTCCTCCCAGTCTCCCCACCAGCACCTCTCCTTTCCCTTTCTTTGTTGTTTCCAGCCAGTTTTTTTGGCACTCCTGCTCACAAGGACTTGGGGTGTGAGAAGGCACCAGACACAGCCTGCCTGCCCCTCCTGCCAGGGAAAAGCAGAGACTTGGCAAAAAGATCTATTTCCCATGGCATCCATTCAGTGCCCAAAGAGACAGTCATCGAGGTACTGGGCAATGGGCATGAAATTGGGTGGAAAAACACAGAATATACCCAAATCTGGTAGATCTTTTCTTCAGACATTTCCCAGAGATTCAGATTTGCTCTTTCTTTTGAAATTATACATTTGCCTTTAAAGATTGCAAACCTCTACTTATCACTGCTTAAATAATATTTATTCATAGTTCCTCTTTGTTTTGAAAGACCCCAGCAGCATGCGCAAATGGTGAACATTCCCCACAGTGAAAAAAACTGCCACTATCAACCCTCAAATTACATCTCACAAGTCAGATGCTGTTTCTTCTTGGGCATTAGATTATTCAGGGTAAAGCAGTTTCACTAGCTAGTCTTAAAGAAATAAAGTCGCTCAAGAAAAAGTTTCTGTGGAACAGGGATGTGTTCATCCATCCCTGATGACAGGAAAGGGAATGGAGCTCTTATGTTCTAAGAAATACTTGTCACTCTTTCACATCAAGATTATTATGGACTTGGAAGTCTATGCAATAAAAACAAGGTATCAGATGCATCTATTTTAAGCTTTCTCTCAGAGGTGTATATTTATGCCTATTATGGATCCATGTTTTTCCCAAGATCAGTTACCTTTACATCAGCACTTACCAGCTGACGGGCAGCCTGACTCCAGGAATAGTGTCTCACTGCAAAATGATGCCTGTCCTCCATGTATGGCAACAAGTCACAAAGTGAGGAGAAATTAATTTTCCATTTCACCTCTATTAATATTCCATTTTGATCCCGATAATCCTCTGTGAGTTACAGGGTGTGTAGTGAAGTTCTGCACAGTGCAATGTGTGGGAATTTTGTGTTGCCTGAATGTACCATTTATAATGGAAAAGCCAACTGATGTTTTTAATTTTAAATATTTTCAGAATTTTTCCTATTAAAAAAATTCCACAATATCAGTAGTTTGTGCAAAGCACTGTAAGACAATAACTTATTAAGAAAGAAAGAAATAAAAACATTTGATGTAAAATATGTTGTGATTGCTTTAAAATAAATATATATCATCCATTCCATATTTTTGGTGACATCATCCAAAGCAAAGAGAATGGATAACTGCTAGTTATAAAGTCTATTTGCCCTTCAGCAAATAGACATAAACTTCAACCTTTTCTACACTTCAAATGCAATTTTTTAGGGAATTCACAAGAGCAGGTTGTAAATTAAAGTATTCACATTCTGTCCTTCCTTTTACTGTGTTATGAAAGACTGTGGGATGGCTCCAATCACTTCCAGTCCCTCTGGTGGACACCAGACTGGTATTATCACTAGTGCCCAATAACCCTTAACTGGGTTGAACTTGTTGTTTCTATAACCTTACGCTAAACAAAATGATGTAAAGTCATGGAGTCATAGAATTATGGGGCTCAGGGGATTAGCCGATCCAAACATCTTGCTCAAAGCAAGATCACCTAGAACAAGATGTTCAGCTGGGTTTGGAATATCTCCAAGGATAGATACTACTCAATCTCTCTGGGTAACCCTTTGCAGAGTTTGAACACCCTCACAATCTAAAATATTTATGCTTATGTTTAAGAGGAATTTCTTACATTTAGATTTGTGTCCATTGCCTCGTGTCCTGTCATTGCATAGCATTGAGAAGAGTCTGGCTTTGTCTTCTAAAACCCCGCCGCCTATCAAATATTTACGCATATCATATCATCCCCTTGAGACCTCTTTGTTTCGGGGCCAAGCAATCCCAGTTAACTCAGCCTCTCTCCATAGTCAGATGCCCCAGTTCCTTAAACGACCTTGTCATCCTTCACTGGCATTGCTCAAGGATTTCCATCCCTTTTTTGTGCTGTGGAGCCTAGAAGTGGACACAGCACTGCAGACATTGCTCATCAGGGCTGTGTAGAGGAGGAAGAGTACCGTGCTCCACCTCCTCCAAACACTTTTCATTGTGAAACCCAGGATGCTGCTGGCCTTGTGTCTACCAGGTCTTTTTCTGCTTTCCAGCCAGTCATCCCCAAACCTGTGGGGGTACATGTGGTTATTGCTCCCCAAGTATGGAACTGTCCATTTTCATTTACTGAACTTATGTCAACCTGTTTCTCTGACTTGTCAAGATCCCTCTAAATAACAGCACAACTATGTGGTGTATCAACCACACCTCCCAGTTCTGTGTCATCAATATATTTGCTGAAGGTGCACTCTGTTCCAGCATCTAGAATGCTAATGAAGATGTTAAAAGAATGTGGGCATTTGTTTTGATCACAACACTGTTTTTCTGTTAAAC
The DNA here is from genome assembly GCA_013397865.1 of Struthidea cinerea. Classification (NCBI taxonomy): domain Eukaryota; kingdom Metazoa; phylum Chordata; class Aves; order Passeriformes; family Corcoracidae; genus Struthidea; species Struthidea cinerea. The sequence continues at coordinate 51,544 of VZTI01002495.1, forward strand.
TTTTTTTCCCAACAAGAGAGTCAAAACATGAAGAACTTTAACGCAAATCACTGTGAGGGACCACAAAAGGGCTACAAACTGCTGTTTCAGGAATTTTCAACTGTCAGATGCTGAGTTCAGGAAAGCAAAATGATACGTCAGCTTTTGCTCTTTTGTCAGGGACTGCATACCTTGCATTGCACAATCCATTGCTTTCCTGCAGAAAGACTAATATAAATAATTAAAGCTGCATTTTTATCTGCAGGGATTAGGACTCAATCTGACACCTTGGGAGGGCATTCTAGGTTGCAGGAAGGACAGCCTCCTCATTCCTTATTTGACAACCACTGATATCCTTACAGAACGCTGTCCTCAAGAGAGGGTGCTTGATAACCAACTCCCAGGCTCACACAAGCTCTATCTCTTATCTTTTAGCTACAATTATAAATTGCTGGCTATCATGACTGGAAAGACATTCAAGAATAGCACTGCAGTTCAGGGTAGGGGACCCCTGCCCTGGAAGCATCCAACAGACCAGCATACAAATCACAGCCCATCACTCTCTGTCTGCTTGAGTAAGTATTTAAACTGTTCTTCAAACTTCCATGGAGCCAGATTATTTCAACATTGTAACAAAAATATATTTTTAGGCTTGTTGTTGTTGTTGTTGTTGAGTCCAGCATGGCGAAAATAATTCTGTAATGATCAATACACCAGAAGTGTAGCCATAAACCAGCTGGTTTCCTGGCACAGCAGCCCTTACCCCTGTGCAAGGTCCCACATTGATGTATACAGTGGGACAAACCTTCGTCCATTCTGTGGCAATGGAAATTGTTGCAACTCTCAGCAACAATCCATAGGAAAACATCAAGTCCCTGCCACGTTTTCCTGTACTCAGTTCTTCCTTTGGCTGGGAGATTCTCTGCCACAAGCTGAGTGTCCCAGCCTGTTTCCGTGTACACACAGTGCTACATTACAGTATGTAGCAGTGTGCTGCTAGATATTTTTTCTATTTTTTGCATAATCGTAGGAGATAAGAATTAAAATAATCCCTCTAGATCAAACAGTTAGGAAATGAAAGAACAGAAGAAGACCCTGGAGAGAAGGAATAACACAATCTGATACATTTAAAATGTATTCATCAGAGTGCACAGGAGGACTTCCTGCAAACACCGACCCTTAACAGCACAGTTCATGCTCTGCAGCAAGAGTTCATGCTGGATCAGCAGCAGTCCATTAGTCATGACATGTTAGTAAATCACTTAAGAAATTCAATACCATATTTGACAGGAGCAGGTGCATCACACGAATGTCTCTAGACTTTGGCTAATCTTCAGGAGTGTGTAATTTCATTCCCCAAGAAGCAAAACAAAGCTGAGCATTTTCAGATTGTCCAGTATCTTAGTTCTTCTTTAACAAGTTTCTTTCAACAAATTTACCTCTATAGTTACACAATTAGCCATGCTAATAGTTTCAATGTTGGACTGTGAACATAACCAATGGAACAAAGCAGCTGGCAAAGTGCCAAAACCATCATCATCTGACAATTATTCATTTCAGTCTTGAATACAAAAGTGAGACATAAACCTACGTAATGTGTTCTCATGCCACATAGGGACACATCCAGTCAAGAAACCAATGGGAACCAAAAGATTTTGGGCACTGACCAAGGAGACATTATTCTCTGTCATCATGAGATTCTTACTCAGCACGGATACTGATTTACAAAGGGCATACAAACAAAACCTGAGGGAAGACAAAACAAAAAGGGCTGAGGACAATCATGAAGAGTCTGAACATAGAGTTCAGCAAAAACAAACCATGCAGACCTGTAAAAGCCTCCTGTGAAAGAGCAGGTGTTTGTGGAGAAAAGCCAAAGGACTGTCTGCAGGGCAACAGTGGGAGTCAGAGCTCTCAGAGAGCAGGCATGAATAGAGGACAGCCTGCAGGAATGGTTTTATAATGTGGGGTTTAATCCTAATTTTACCTGCCACTTCTTCTAGGCTGGACATAACTGCTTTTAGTTTAGCCTTGTTTTGGAGGAGTGAGTGGCTGAGCCGTTCAGAAATGTGTCCTTTCCACAGTATGACAGATTGCTGAAGATGCCAGGAAGCAGCTGGATGCCACAGGAGCTCAAACAGAAGTCTTTGCACCTACCTTAAACACTGTCCATTGGTGGGAAGCAATTGGCCTTGCATTTCCCTGTTGATTTATCTCCGTGGACAGAACCTCTCATGCTAGGCATTCCCTCAGACAGGCAGCCAGTGACCCATTTGGCTTATGCTGGTAAGGCAAGTCATATGAGACTGAACAGTAATACTGTAGTGAGAATAAATATACACTGTCCTTCCTGGTGCCTTCAAAAACCTCTGATGGAAATTTTACTGTGCATTCAGTAATTATATTTTTGGCTATAGTTTCTTCAGTTTCTGGTTCCTTAAAATACTTTTTGGAACTTATTAAAATATTGCCCCCTCTTTATCCATACTTTGTGTACTGAAGCAGAATGAAATGTTGTTCAACTGACCAAATAATTTTAAAGCCATTAGCTCTTCTGAGAAACCACCCTTCAAAGTTAATGAGCTCAGGACTTGGCAAATTACTGGGTTCCAAAAGTCCTCTCTGGAGTTAACTGGAAGAAGTTAGGGAATGGATTGTCTTTGAGCTTCCAATATATAAAATTGAAATTTCTGTCATTATCACAACTTCCTTGCAGAGTCAAAGGAGAGAAAGCCTGAGACAAGTACCTAAGGCCAAATGATCTGCCACACTTTTTAGCCCATTCTCTTAATAAATTGAAAACAGCCAATTAGAGAGACATTACAGCGCCAATAAATCAGGTATTAACAGAAATTATTCTTTAATGAGTAATTTTCTTCATAGACCATTCAAACCAATACACAAAAAAATTGAGGGAGAAAGCTCAGATTTCAGTACATTGGTTCAAAAGTTACTTTTACAGCATACCATCACCTGTGTTTGACATCTCATATTTAGTTTCACCTCCAGGTTAATAAGAATTACCTAATAAGATAATAGATCTAAAAAGAAATGACAGATGAATTGCCATTTTACTACACTCTGCTTCTTTGACTCTCATTTGACATCTGAAAATGAAAGTCCTTCACCCCACTTTCCTGTTCTCTGAACAATATTTTACTTTTTTCTTGGGAATTAGCTGAAAAACCTAATGATAGGAGGAGAGAATAGTTCATTATTTCCATAGGAGACAACTTCAGATCCACACAGGAAATGCTGCTCCAGCCAATTGCTATCTATTATCAAGCTTCCCACTTCTGACTCTTTGAGAAGGTATAAAAAATGTTTGAGAATGCCTAGAACAAGACAAAGTGCTTGAGAATTTAATTTAGTGTTTTTTCTTGAGTTGTTTCTGTAACTCAGAATTACCATCCATAAGAAAAGAGCTCTTCCTGACTACATTTGTATCTTTTATAAGCCAAATGCTCTTTAGATGTCTTCTCCATCTGCACTGATGCCTGTGGGTATGGTTTCTAAACATGTCTGAATTTGGCTTAGTAACTCAGACTTTATTCTGTCGCAGGGGGTCCGATGCTGGTCAGCCCTGGTATGCCACGACCTTCCTAGAGAGAGCGTCCTGCAGAGAACAGCTCTTCCAGGGGCGAGGTCGGGCCTCCCTGGGCAGCGGGTGGTTTCAGCAAGTGCAGCGATTTCTCAGCTACAAGTGATTCCAGCTCTGGTGATTCAGCTCTTTGTGAAATCACCCAAGGCAAACTCGGGGACAGAGAGACAGCAGCCTTGTTTGGCTGTTCCACAGAGGCAGCTTTTACTGTCCAGCAGCCCCTGGGAAGGAAAACAGGGAAGAAACAGGGGCCTTTTACAGGAAAGGCAGGGGGTGGGGTAGAAGCCAATTATCCACCTGGGTACAGGCCATTACCATTTAGAAACAAGGCATGCTGGGGGTGGTTCACTTTGTCACCAGAGGAAGGTTGCTTCTCTCTGGGGAAAGTCTTTTTGCCCTCAGGGCTCTCTCCTTCAAGGGAGTGCAGAGGGCTCTTGTGCCAAGGGCTCACAGCCCTCCACATTATTCAACAAGACTTAGGACACTTTGCCCTCCTGAATCCTATTTATTTTGAAATATTCTTCTTCCTTCTTCTTTGACTGATGTACTTTCTGATAAACTTCCTACCTGTCAACACTGACTGGTTAATTAGTCGGTTTAAAATAGATGAGAAGTGGTAGGATTTGTGATTTACATGCCAGGCAGACTGGGAGCTTTCCAAACATGCTTGTCATTCACTAGGTACCTGAGACACTGCCAAAATATCTTCCGTAGTTGTTATTGCATGTCTTCCAGTCCAGCTAAGACCAGATAAAAGGTTAGATTTGTAATAAGAAAACAAACCTAGAAGAGTGGCACAGGAACACTGAACCAGCAGGAAGTCTTAACATCTTCTTTTATAAACCTCAACATTGCAAAAAGAGGGAAATGTCAACCACCTGCATTCTATTAAATGCAACCTTGATTGCCTTCTCTGTAGCTCCAGCTAAACTTCTTATTGCTTAATTAAGGGCCAGCTGTAACTTTCTTAGATGTCCTGTGCTGGGTGATTTGTTCACTCGGAAGCAGTCTCAGTCTGGGGAGACGTGCCTTTCTGCTCCCTAAATCTTTTGGGATCTAGGTTAGACAGAATGTTAGCTAAAAATCTCTTCAGTGTCCAGGATGTATGATCAAATGCATGGTGCAGGAATGCCTAGTGGTTACAGCACATGCTGACACAGTGAACTATCTGAACAGTGAACTGTGGGTGCTCATTAGTCAAAGTCACCATCAAATAACAGACTGTGACAATGCTCTAATCATTGGGATATAGCCCACTTCATGTAGAACAGTGTTCCGTTTTCAGGATTTGTGGATCAGAAGAGCAACAGACAAGAGAATATGGTCAGCAGACCCGGGTTTGCAGTCAGCAGAACTGGGTCACTTTCCTGATAAGATGAAATGTAGCAAGATACTGTGAAGGAGACCTGAACCCTAAGGGTGCTCAGCAAATTTGCAGCTGTAGTACATAGAGAAAAAAAGCATTTTGATGGAAAAATTCTGAAAGAGTCAATACTGATGTCGCTGAATGTTAACATGGCAGGGCACATGGAAAGATTTGAAATGTTCATATATATTCCATCTTTTTGAAATACATTAGCTAAATTGCATGATTTTGTGATTCTGTCAACTGGTAAGTAGTTCTAGCTCAGGTCATATAAACCAATCACTGGCAGTCCATGTAGCTGAAAGATTTCAGCTCAGCTCACACAGCAAACAAAATTTTTAGAATAAATCCAGAATAGCAAAATCTGTGGTTGAAATAAACAAGATAAAGCCAGAAAAGTACCAGTCAAGTCATTACACATGGAACCAAAGGCAACTGAAGACATGGGGAAACCACTTAAAGATCATCACGGGAGATCTGAATCTTTCAAGTAAGAATTGCAGGCCATTATTCCCAGTGATTTCTTTGAAGGACAGGCTCTACACTACTTTTTGAAGCAAGTTCATGGACCATAAATCTATGCCTTTGATTGTCATATAAAGTAGCTAGTCTACTTGTAAAGAGGTCTTCCTAAAACATCCATTCTATCCTCCTGCAGAATGACCAAAATTCCACATGGAAGCCAAGTAAATATAAGATGCTTTGTCAGCAAAGGGTTCAGGAGCCCAAGTCTTTGCATAGAGAGAAGGGCAGATCTGAAAGCCAGAAATACTCTCAGAAACCTTGTGTAACAGGCACTGCAATAAAGAAAAGTTTTAAATCCCCTCAATTTGGCTCTAGCAGTACTGAAGTCAGAGCAGTGCTTTTGGAGGAAGAGAGGATGCAGTTACTGAAGGGGAAATATATTATTCTTCCCAAAGAGTCAATCCAACGAGCTGCCCTGTAGCTAAGAAGACAGCCAGTGAATATGAGGTTGATCCCTTTGTTCAATCACCAGTGCACCCCTGCTACAGAAAGTTTCAGATTAGCCACATGATCAAAAAGATGTAAGGTCAGAGACATCCACAGATCTCACTGGCAGTTTATGGGAAGACAGTCTTAAGTCTCACGTAGGTGAAGTCATTACATGTGTTCAAATGTTATTTAATGACTTAAAATTCACAGATGGTCTGGTAGCACAACATGTGCCCAAGACCTGGAAGTTTCAAAGAAGTGTTATATGATAAAAATACATAAATGTTACAAAGATGTTCATGCAGTAATTTCAACGGAATATCTGAAGGTTTGAGACATGAAGGGAGAGGTTGAAATAGACAGTAACATTGCCTGTGATATTGAAAATCTGCAGAGTTAGGCCATTCAGCTTTTGTGGACATGTTAACACCTAGTTGTGGCAGGGGTAGACAGAGTAGACAGTAAGGAGATAGGACAGGCTATTGACATTGCTAGATCTGTGTACTGACAGTCCAGGAGAAATCACCATAAATTAGTAATTTGAGGAAGAATTAAATAGGAAGAGAAACAACGTTTTGCAAAGAAGGGGAACACAGTTGTTTCCCGACAGAGGAATTGATCAGAAGTTAAGGGTATTCTCATGGGAAACAACAAACAGACATTTAACTTGAGATTATTTTGAGAGAAGCTCTGTAAAGAATGTTGGAACTCGAGATTACATCTACTTACTTCATGCTTCCTCATTAATTATGGTATCTTAGAAAAATGGGTTACTAAGGTTTTGAGCAAACTGCAGAAAACTTCACAAGGTGGCTCTGCCCAATCAACATCCCATATAAAAAACAGATTCATTTAGCACTCCGGGTAGAACAGAATACTTCTCTATGTAGTGTTTAGGTCTACTGACAAATCACATTAAAAAAAACCCAAAACAACAAGAAACACACAAAAAAATTATCTTTGTGTAATGTGCAACTTGCAAATACTGCCATTAGCTCTGCTATCAGAATTGGAACAGCATGCTTGGAAAGATTAATATGGCCTGGAAACCTTCGGTGTGTATGATATGGTGCAGGGAACATAGCCTCATTCTGCTGTTCCCTTGGTAAAAGGAGATCTTCTAGGAATGTTGGCAGATGATTAGCAGAAATGTTAGAATACTAATCCTTCAGAGCAAACCTTCTCACTGCTACACTTTGACTAACATGTTGCTGTGAACAGGACCTGGAGATGGTAAGGACACGCTTTTTTATTAGATTTGATAAATAGTGGTTCAGAATAAATTAATTCTAGTGAGTACCTTCTATATCCTCCATAGAACTTGTTTGTTAAATATAGAGCTTAACATGTTGCCCTACCTTAATTGTCCTCTAAGTATCTGTTTGAATGTCCCTGATAAAGACTTGGTGTACTGGGGAGGACAGAGATGGAATTTTGAAATGATTTGTTGAGATAACCCAGTAATTACCATTACTAATGGGAGTTGCTGAGTCATTCTCTAGGAAGAAAGGCACTCGGGACCAATAATTTGTCTGCTTATGTAAAAGGCAATGACTGGGACTAAATATAAATCTCCCAAAAATATTATTGATGAAGATTAGCTTGTGTTGCAGTTCATAGAAGCAGAGTAGCAGAGATGCCCATCCTCTTTCCTAATCTTGCACTTGCCTTCAAGAACTAATATCTGTAATATCTTGTGCATTTATAATTTAGCTTTACTGCATCAAAAGGGAAGCAAACATTCCATGTGTCCACACAGAGAATGTGGGAAATGAACCTTCATACACGTGAAGTCTTCTCTTTCCAGCAGTACAATAGACTGTTTCACGCAGCCTAAAGCAACTTAGAGAGGTGCTGAAACAGCCAACTGAGGGTAGAAAGGTGGGTAAATCTGCAACCCGTGATTCAAAAAGGACAGTACTGAAGGTGCAGGCAAGGTGAGCAATGCACACATCTCCTATTTCTACAGTGAATAGTAGGGAACACTTAGGTGACATGCAGAATGTAATTTCCTTCACATGTTTAAGCAGCTGAGTGACTCCAGTTACAGAACAGCACAGTGATGTAAAAAGGCTTAGAAGTATCTGAGTAAAATGCAGAAAGCAGAGGGACAACAGGTGGTAAAAAGAGTCAGAGAAGGACAGAGAGGTGTATGGAAAGGAAATTACAGTTTCTAGCTTGACATTACTATTAGGATGCAAATGACTCAGAAAAAGGAGTCAGGGGGCAGGTTCCCTTAGCTGACCCTTGTCTGTCACAGGGTTGGAGAGGTTTCATGGTGCAGGCAGGTTAGCATAACTCTGATGTGGGACTCTCAGACATAATACCTGCAAAGCACAACTAAACTATGCTTTGCCTGAACTTTGTGAAAATATTTCCTATCCATCTTAAGTTGTAAAGTTGTAAATTTCACTCACCACTGCTTTCTCACTATATAAAGAATTTTTTTAATATCTTCAAAAATGCCAGGGCAGAAGGAGAGGAGAGGAGAGAGACTTCATCCCTGTCAGCAACAGGAAGGAGGTGACTGTAGGGCACTGGAGCTGGAGGGCACTTCTGTGCCTGCAGCCTCAGCTGCACACAGACTCCCAGATGGAACTGTCCCCTTTGGGACAGAAACAGCATCTTTGGGGGTGGGTGTCTGCCATGCCCTTCCTCACCTGGTTTCTGCACATTCTGCCATGGTGGAATCAGCAGTGACTGCGTGGGGAGTCTTTGAGCATGTCCTCATGAATGCTTAGTGTCAAACAGGAAAATGCAATTGAAGCAAATCTCTGGTTTCATAGAATCACAGAATCATAATTGGCTTGGGTTGGACCTAAAGTCCTGCTGGGTTCCAACACCTCATTAGCCACCCCCTGCCCTGTCCAACCTGGCCTTGAACACTTACAGGGATGGGGCAGCCACAGCTTCTCTGGGCACCCTGTGGCAGGGCCTCACCACCCTCACAGGGAACAATGTCTTCCTAATATCTAATCTAAACCTACTCTCTTGTAGTTTAAAAACTTTCCTTTCTTTTCCTATGACCATCTGCCTATGTAAAGTCACTCTCCCTCTTTTTTATAAGACTCCTTCATGCACTGAAGGCCACAAGGAGGTCTCCCTGAAACCTTCTCTTCTCCAGCAGTCGCTCCCCTTAGGCTGCTCCACAGGGCGTGCAGTGGAGGTGGCAGGGCCTTTGACACTGTGTGTTGTCCTTCTGAGAGTCACACACCCCCAAGCACCTCCGTGGTTCCCTCTCTGGGCAGAGTGCCCAGAGCAGATGAGGCCCTGCACACTGAGCAGTAGCTGCTTCTGTCACCTCGGGGTCTTTTCTTCCAGCATTGATGACCTAAACATTTTCAGATGTTCTTTGGCCCATCCCACCTGTCTTTGTTGTGTTTCAGTGGAGAACACACAAAACTGGCTGACCCACGTGGCTGGATTTTTCCCCCTCTGCTGTGATTTGCTCCTAACACGTGGCCCAGGCAGTTTCAGCAGGTTCAAAGCCCCCAGGTTTCAGCAAGATCTCGTTGCTGGTCTGCAGTGGAGCAGGGCCCAGAGCAGGGTCCCCTCGATGGCTCCAGACTGCCATCCCCTGGCTCTGGGTGCCTGGAGCAGAGGGTCTGGTCAGCTGCTGCCCCAGGAGCTCCCTGTGACTGACGGGAGCCTGATGGGGCCTGAAGCTGAGAATAAAGCTGATGGAGCCTTGCCCTGACATCAACAGCCTAAACGGTGAGGCAAAAGGCACAGCCACAGCCCAGCTGATGTCTCTGTGCCCTACACCAGCACCAGCCTTGAGGCACCCATCTGTGCTTTCTTCATGTATCACCAATGCCTGGGACAGATGTAAGTGTAGGACAGTGGGCCACTGCCTCACTGCACCCGTGGTCTGTTCAGGGTCTCTTCACCTGGGGAGGAGCAGACAGGCAGTTTCCTTGCAATCCCTGCCAGTGCTTACCCCTTGTCTCAACTTCCACTGAGGCTGCTGGGTGCTCACCTTCCTGCCCACTCCCCAACATTGCCTTGGGCCTCCAGCCTGAAGCTGATCTCTCTGATGGGCCTTGCCTTGTTTGTACCATTTCGTATACTTCCACGTATACATCCCGAGATTTTAGGTCCACCTGCAGGGGTCAAACCTGTATGGCTAGCTCCTGAGATGGGGAAGGCATTTTATATACATTTCCAATAAATGGTGCATCTTCTTACGGAAGTGCAGTTCGCCCTTTTCCTTCTGTACAAGGTTATCTTAGAAACCTTGTCTTCCTAAGTCCTCGGGTGTAATTGGTCTTCCTTGACCTTGTTTCTTTTTATTTTCTCTTCTGCTACCACTGCTGAGAAATGAGCTGATATTTTCACACAGTTATGCAGAACATGTGGCAGACCTCCCTCCTGATGGATGATTGTCAGCCCGGAGTCCATCTCTTCACAAATGACACTGCATTTTGTTTCCCTATCTGTACAGTTTTGGGATTTAACAGTATCGAATTCGGTGTACTATTTCATGGCACTGTTTGCTGAGTGTCATGGAAGCCTGCTACATCTCTAATGTATCAATTCTTGTCCTTAATGCCTGAAATACCATAATTTCATTGAAAGCGTGTTCTTGCTGTTGAACACCACTCTGACTTACTTTAACGGTAGCTTTAACAACACAGGCAACAGCACAAATAACTTTCCTCTTTCACTCTGTGTCTTTCAGGATTACTTATGTGAGTAAGAAGATTTATTTGATCACTGGCTAAAGTGTTATAGAAGGGTAATCATCTGGAAATTAGATGACAAAAAGCTGTAGTATCAAAAAGCTACACAAAGGTTTTATAAGGCAAAACTGCGTCCAAAGACTAATGGTGATAGAGACGTCACCCATAACAAAAAAAACAAATGAAAACTACTGCTCATGATGTGAATGCAAATGAATCTACTCTTTATTCCCTATATATTGAGATGGTTGCAAATATCAAATGTGGAAGACAGTGACAGAGGGTTCACATTTTGTGCAGCCCTCAGGTCACTTTGCTGCCTAATGACATCCTCACTCTTCCTCTTCTATCTTCTTGCCATGCATGTCCCGGCTCTTCACTCGGAGCTTGTTGACCTGTGACTCTGCAATGTCAGCCCGCTCCTCGGCTTCCTCCAGCTCGTGCTGGATCTTGCGGAACTTGGANCCCGCGCCTCGGCTTCCTCCAGCTCGTGCTGGATCTTGCGGAACTTGGACAGGTTGACATTGGACAGCTCCTCCTGTGTGGGTAGGAGTCAGGGGTGAGGAGCTCAGGGCAGGGGTTTTGCTCCTGCTGCACCTCAGCCTCAAGGGGCTGCAAATCTCTGTCCCCTTTCTACCACTGCTCACACATCAG
>VZTI01002496.1:3076-23151 GCA_013397865.1 Struthidea cinerea
AAATGTTTTCCCCCTACTACAAATATTTTTTTTGTTTTTTTTTTTTTTTTTTTTTTTTTTTTTTTTACATAAGCCTCTGGGCCTCAGTTTTCATTTCAAGAAAACTAAGTTTCTTGGCTCTTTGGAATACAATTTACTCTTGGAAAATATGAGTTATTGGAGTCCCAACAAGCTAAAAGATGAGCTAAAGTGTCCCACAAAAGTTATGTTTAAATTATTTTTAATCTTTAGGCAATCTTTCAGTGATCCTGAGCTTCTGACCTTCCTTTAGTTCTGAACAGGTGCTCAAGGAGGTTATGTTATTAATACCAGTAAGTCCAACATTTTTCTTCAATAAAAATCCTTTAATAGAATTTTGATAACGTGAATAATCTTCTGTTAAGATAAGAGGAGAAAAATAAAGAACTAGCCCAAAGATCTGTTTAGCTCATGTTCAATTAGAACACGTCTTTTCAAGGAAGGATTTTCTTCCTTCAGCTGTAAAATAGGCCCAGATTTACCACTACACAAGAACCCTTTGGGGATTTTCTTAGCTTCATATTCACTCTGCAATTTGCCTTCAGATTTTTTCCTCAGCTTTTAAAAAGATGTATGTCCAAAAATTTATGTTCTTTAAGATATGGACTGCCAAAAAAAAAAAAAAAAGAGGGTTGATCTGTGAAAATTACTAATGGAAATGCTTGGATGTTAAGTTAGCTTCCTGGTTGTGTGGGAAACTAGACAACTAAATGATGATCCATTTATATTGAGTTTCTAAAGAATCAGCTCTTAATTAGATGTCAGTGCATTAATGTTTTTGTGAACTCAAACCCACAGCAGCTTATTCTGGTTTTTAAAAACTCTGCCAAGATTCACTGTTTAATGGAATTTGATGGAAGCCAATGGAAAAGCCATAAGAGGGCTTTTTAAGCCAAACATGGGCACCTTTACCCTGCTCAAAGGTCAAGCACCTTGATTGTATTCCACTCACACACTGTGAAGTGACCATAAGTCATGTAAAAACAAATCTCAAGCTGTGCCTGCTCCTGCAGACAGATTCCCTGCTTCTGCTTTAGTAACTGGTCAATGATTGAATTTATCATGAAGCATTAGAGGAAGGGCTCCTGTGATGAAAGGCAGAAATTAAGCAACAATGTCGAGGTCTGCATCTTGTTTTTCCCTTGGTAACACATTTATTGAAACACAAAACTCTTCAGGGTGGAGAGTGCACTTTTGAAAATGTGCTGGCCTTTCTAAATCGAGTAAAAGTGTGCAAATTTTAGAAGTGATAAAGCACCTGCAATAAGCACAAAAACCAAAGGAACCCATGGGTGTTCAGCATTTGTTTTACAATTTCACTTCCATTTAAGTTTCGATGGTGTGAGAGCTATTTGAGGCACCAAGAGGGAGATTTTCAAATGCACCTTTACTATATATAGGAACAGAACACCACCACAGAAGTTGGTGGGATCTGTGTTTCTAAATCTCTGGCTAGATTACACTAAAACTTAAAAAACTCTCCGTCAAAACCAATCCCCCAAAACACCTGTAAGTTTTACTTGCAGTTATTCAAAGAAAGGTGATGATTACATGCAGAAAATGCAGTGAATGAGGAGGCTGCTAAAAAGATTACGGCAAAAACACAGAAAAAGAGAAGATTTTGTGTCTTCAGCAGGAAGTCAGTGCACCATTTTGCTAAAGGGGTAGAGACACAAAGGGAGCTTAAAGTGTGACCAGCATGAGGAAAAGAGAAACTGGAGACCTTCCTGAAAGGTGTCACAATTAGAGATTAGCAAATGTAAATGATAACTTTATTTCCGGGTTGCAGCAGAGATTTCACCTGATCGTGTTCAGTGTTGCCCCCAGTCCTGTGTATGTCTAATTAAAAGACATTAATTTAAATACATCATAGTTGATTTATACCGGGTAGGGTCAATCATGGCTGCTAAAGCCTTTTTTTACAATTTATCCGACAACAAAATGTTATAATTCATGCCCCCAGCATTTCTGCAGTCAGGGATATCTTGGGTTGCTATTATGTCAACATGATGAAAGTGTTACAGATTTGTCTTTAATACTACAAAGTTGCCCTGAAAAGACAATGATTTAACTGGAGGGGGTTACATTCATGTTGGCAGTACAGTGACAAAATGGTTAAGAATCAAGAAATGCAATGTAGAGAGCAAACATTGCATTTTCTTGAAGAAAAGTACAAAAATGAAGTTCCAAGCTCTGGAGCCCAGTCAAGCTGAATTAGAGATAGACCTTACTTTTCTAAGCAAAAGAATATGAAAGAAAACAGAAATTGTGACAATAGTTTTAAAATTAAAGGTTTGTAGCTGGAGCTAGAAAAGCTGAAAAGCAGCTGAAAAGCTGCTCTGAGGAATGGAGCTGGGTATGGAATAGTGTCAGACACACTGGGGAAGACACCACAAGAAACCAATGCATGGTAATGCCAGAAGACTGTAGCTGTGACCCAGACTGTTAAAATGAGAAGGGAATTAGGCACAGATATTCTGCTGAAATTCAATTTCATCTGAGTTTACCTTCTTTTCATTAGGGGTCTGCTACTTATTGCTTTTTCTGTTTACCTCTTTTCAGGAAAACCCACAATATTTGAGTTGATCTGAACTGAGATACTTTTTTCCTCGTTAAAAGTCAAACAAGAGGTTTGCCTCATCTAGAAGCATTGCATTTTCCTTTTAAAATGAAGTCCTGAGCCAGAAATGCAAGAGTATTTGAGTCTTGTCTTTCACTTGCAAGCACAAGGTATTAGATGCTAATATTCACTTTTCTTCTTCCCTAACCAGAATCATCCTGCCCATGCAGTTAGGGACAGGTCCATCCATGCAGCTGAGCGTGCTAAAATCACCTCTTCTCAAGTGCTTGTTGCTTTCCTCCACTTGCATGAATGGCATTTTCAATGGGCTACAGAAAAAAACCTGAGACTTCCATCATGCTACTGATTGGACTGTCCAAGAGGAAGTCAAATCTGTGTCAGGCATCTCATACTAATTCATGTTTAGTTACTTTGTACAGAGATAATCAAGATCCATATTGAAATATCAGCCCCCCATGGTCAAAGTAAGTGGTCACTCCAAGAAATTCTATTAATCTGAGGAGGATTTCAGAGTCACTGATCCTCTGCGTCAACATCTTCCATCAAGATGAGATGAAACTACACCCTGTATTGTGCAATTTCCTAAGGTAATTAATTTTGAGATTTAGAAGGGAGCAGAGAATTAGGAAGTAGAAATGAAAAGGAGAGTCTTAACCGCCTCAGAAGAAAGCAGAAGATCATCTGAGTTGTGCGGAACTCGATTTGAAGGCCAGTATAGCCTTGTGGATCCATAACTTGTGGATCATAAAGTTGCACCAGGAAAGGTTTAAGTTGCAAATTAGGAAGAATTTCTTCACAGAACAGGTGATTAGACGTTGGAATGGGCTGCCCAAGGAGGTGGTGGTATCACCAACCCTGGAAGTGTTTAAGGAAAACCTGGATGTGGCACTCAGTGACATGGTCTGGTTGATCAGTCATAGGTTGGACTCAATGATCTCAGAGGTCTTTTCCAACCTAATTGATTCTGTGTCATAAAACCACTTCTTATTGCCAATCTGATCCTAAGGTACATCAAATGGGGTATACTGAGCAATCTCATATATTGATATGATGAAACATGGAAGTCTTAAATAGTTCTCCTGCAGGTGTCTACATATCTAAGCTCCTGGAATAGTCAGAGAACATGTAGTGAAAATTCGGTGGGTTCTAGGATTTAGTTAATTTGCCTAAATGAAAGTGTCAATTGCCATTTGAGGTTCCTTTGTGGACCCCACTTGGCTCTCACCTGCATTTTCAGTATGGCTTATGTCTCCTACAAGGACCATGTCATGTTTGTCCAAGCTATGTACAGGTTGCAACTGCTCTAGGATGTCTCCGTGACTGGAATCAGTGATATTTGTGGTGCTCAGATTATCAGCTCGCCCTGAGGTTGTTATCTAGGACAGCATCCAGTTGCCTAAATACAGTCTTGCATAATTTTAGATTCTGAGAAGTATCTTGCTTGGCCTCTAGCTTCTGCTTCGCAGTGACGTCACCTCCCATAAATCCTATGTTATATTTGTCAGTCCAGTAGGAACGCCTTAGGCATTTCAAAAGGCCACAGATATTTAAGTTTCAGAAAGTTTAAACAGTTGAATTCTACTCTTCATGACTGGTCAGCTAAATAGTTTTCTGGATACAATGATTGTCAGCTGTACCTATCAGGAGATTAAATACTCAGCTCATATATGGATACCTAAATATATGCTATTTAATCTTAAATGGGATCCCACTCTAGGAATCACTCATGGATCATTAAAATTTTACATGTTAATCTTGAGCATGCTGGCTACCAGAAAAAAATCCCTCTCATTTCAATTTCCAGCAAAGCTCTTGTTAGAGACATATTGTTCTAAGTGAAGAATGCAGAATTTGAACTATTATGACTAAAGCAAAGGTTTATACAGACCATAATTAAATTCTTAGCAATAGAACTGGGTGTATATTGCAGACCAAGAGAAACTTGTAGATGAAGTTTCACTGAAGCCCATTCCTGGAGATGGGAAACCAATCTTTGGTTGTAAACTGTTTATCAGGACTGCATATTTGCCACTTATCTCAGTGCAAAACTTCTTGTAAATAACATAAAAAAATAATTAAAACATACTTGAAGGAGAAAATGTGCATTTTCTGTGGAAAGTCAAATAGTGGGATTTTGCTCATCACCCATTTTTGATGGGAAATCCCTTTGCCTTTTTCAATTTCCATTACCTTTAGATTGTTAGAAATATTCAATTAAAGCAATGGACTTGATCCCTCCTGAGCCAGTACCACTGACATCTAAAATATCCAATGCATCATTCTCAGGTGGATGTTTTCCCTCTTCTTTGAATATACTCAGCAAAAACTGAAGAAAATATTTTTGAATCTGTTGGTGGTTCTATCCGGCCATCAATCAGTGTCAAATGTCCCACTACAATTTGAGCTGGTGGAGAAACCAGCCAAAGTCTACTCTAAAATTGTAAATCACAGCCATCATTTTGAGGTCAGGTCAGGTCATGGCACTGGAAGCACTTACAAGCTCAGATACCTGTGTCTCCCTCCTTGTTATAGAACTAAGGGCAAACACCTATACTCCTCATTCAGAAATTTTAAACTTGAGACAATAGCACATGAAAGATCAGGGCCAGCAACTTTACATTGATTTTTGTGGCCTAAAGACTATTGTTATAGTCAATCTAAAATTAGATCCTGGTCACTCAAAGAACAAGACATCTTTCTTTAAAAGAACCTTTTTGAAATCAGATATTTAATATTTAATAGCAGGAGCAAAACTGGAACCTTAAAAAAAATGAAAGATTTCTCTGCATATTCTTTCTTTTCTCTGTAGGAGATAAGAAGACAAAAGTACCCTGATCCTGAAAAAAAAAGAAAATCAGATGTAGACTTGGATGAAATAGAATATATTCTATTTGGACTTGGATTGAAATAAGTAAGAGAGTTTGAATTTGAAGGAAAGTTACGGTCTTGGAACAAATTAAGAAAGAGAACATTATTGGAAGAAAGATGTAAGTAACTTTCAAAGGGAGCTTTGTAATATTTGGAAGAATAAAAGAATCATTCAATACTTAACTAAAATGGATTGAGATTCCAGTCCTTTTGGGGCTTGTCTGTCTCTAGCCTTAGTTACTGTGAAATTCCTTGACAACAGTAATAAAGCATTTACACTGAGAGTCTTGACTTTTGCCCACCTGAAACATTCTTCTTCTATTGACTTAGAAAGCTTTGGGAGCAAAAATTGTGTGAAGCAATGAGGCCATTCAATATTAGACAAAGGGATAAAGCATACAATACTGGAGACATATTTTCCCTTTGCCTATGAAATGTTTCACGTGAAAAGTGCTTCTTTCAACACGGCAGACCTTGTGGGAAATGACCTGTACACTGGATAAGTTGACAGGCACAGTAGGGGATTTCGTTACACCTCACAATCTGACTGGCACAACCAGCTCTCTCTGGCTCTCTGTAACCCCTGGCAAGTGCTTGGAATTGAATCTGTAAATGTTAATCAATATTTCAGGCCTATTAAATAAAGAAAGGCATTGTGGAAATCAAAGCACTAACGGCTGGCATGGTGCTCTACACTGACTTCCAGGCCATCAAAAACCTTGTAGGGAGCAAAAGAGCAAATATTTTATTAAAACAATTACCTCTACAATTTCAAACCTGCGGACGCATGTTACATCTCCAGCCCTATCGTGCTAACTTAATTTTCATTTCAAACAGGTCAGTGAACATTAGCAACTCAATACAGATATTTAATGAGTCTTTAAGGTGTTGTCCTAAATCTTGGGAAAGTAAAAGCCCACCATGTGTTTAAAACATCTGCAAGCACATGCATTTCTTCTCAAAGATGAAATAGGGCAGAACTGTACCCAAAGCCTAAGGCAGTTTCACCATGGATTTCAGTGGATAGAGGCCCTGAGTGAAATTCATGGGTGGGACTGATTTAACACAGCTGTAGACAGCCACATCACAAGCATCTGGGGCTGTGTTGGTCACCTGAGGCTCACTTTGGAGAGAAATGAGAACTTCTGGAGTGCAATTTATTTCATGCTAAAGCCAAAGTCTAAAATAGGTCAAATGAATTGTACCTTAAAGCCCTCTGGTCTCTGAAGTGATTACGAAGAGAGCCACAGGTAGACGAAGCATCTGAGCAATAGGATCCAAAGTCATAGGAAACGTATCACCGCATTCCTGTGTATCTTGTGGTGCATGGACAAAACCAGGCTGCAAAAGGCAAGTGAAATTGTGCTACTCTCAGGCAAGGGTGTAAAAAGATATCATAGAAAAAAAAAAAAAAATCAGGATTTTAAAGTGCTTCCCTGTGGTGAACTTTGAAATGGGTCGATAGGAGTACATGTATGTTTAAGAAACACCCACTGAGTGAAAAATTATCTTTAATTTCTTCTTCCCTCCACAAAATAAAACAAAAATCCAGGCACAAAGTGGTACCTTGCTGCAGAATGAAGTAGCAAATCTTGGCTACAGAGTCCTGGTATATGTGGGAGATGGATGATGGTATGGACAAGGCTAAATTATGATTGTCAACTTTATAATCCTATCCTGCCTCTGAGATAGGACGCAATCTCCAGTTTATTTAATTTGCCTTCAAGAATTTCAGGAGAACCAGGTACTATGACCAAACAGCAAGGCCAGATATAACTAATTGCAAGTCTTCCAGTTGTTCCTGAGCAAAGTGTCTCCTGAAAAGGTGAATTCCCACTTTTTGGCAAGGCAGTCACTACACAGTGTTAAAAAACAAGTGGAGAAACTTTCAAATTCTTTCATATTTAGCTTAAAATTAAAAAAAAAATGCCTTTGGCAAATTTATGATGGTGATGCATCCTTCTCATTCCGACCAGTGAAGACAAGAGAACATTAGCATTTCTTTACTACTATTGTATTGAAAGGAAATATAAGGTAAAAAACAAAGAAAAAAAGATAAAAAAGAAAAAAAAAGAAGACTGCTACTCACTTATTAAGATGCCATGGGAAAAGTAAAGAAACTGGTGATGGATGGGCATCTTGTATACTTGCTGGATACCTGTGCTATACTGTGTCTGTAAAGAATCCCATTGTAAACTGGATAAGGATTTTCTTGGTTAATTACACAGAACTAAAATCCTCATAGGCAGGTCCGTCTTTTCAAAAAACAAATTTTCGAAATTGAATTTTCTGGTAGATTGTGTTCTGTTCCTGGGAATGGTATAACTAGTTATTTTGGTGAATGAGTTTTGAGGATGTTTTTGGAAGGTGAAGAAGAAACATCAAGACTTCCTCAGAAGAGTCACAAAAACTCTACAGCTGTTGAAAACTTAGTTCCTTGCAAGGATGGGCAGAACTCTGCAGGGTGGAGGAGGCTGGAGTTCACAGGGGACCTTCTGACCTCCTGCCCACGAGCCTACAGACAGGGACAAAAAGAGGCAGAGCACCATTCCTCCCTGTCATAGCCTCAGCCTCTGACACTCCTGGTGAAACTTTAGCCCTAATAAATTTTTTCATTTAATTTTCATGTTCTCTCTCCCTTGTTAAATAAAGCACCTGTTATTTAGAGCTCTCATCATCCTGCTCCCAACCTAATGAGACTGCAGAAAGTTTGCCTGCATACTCCCACTCCTTCTGTCAACTTGATTGTCTGGGGATGCCTTGTGAAGCTATTCATGCTCTATCACCACCTCCTGCTTCCTCACCTTCTTTCCCCTCTCCGTAGCTGAGGCATGTACTTGCCTGTCATCTTTCCTCATGTCATTCCTGCTGGGTTGTGTAAGATACAAAAGCTACAAAAGTACATTTAATTTACTAGTGTTGTAACATGGGCCTTCCCCCACCGTGCTTCAACTATCCCCACTGTAATTTGAGGATCTGTCATATTTTCACAATGACAGAGCAAGTTCTCCCAGTGGTGCTCTGGTTTTCCTTTCTCTTCAGGTCTGGCTGAAAAATAGGAAGTCTGGAGAAGGTAGTTTTAAACCCCTATAACAAACAAGGAAAGATTTTGAGGCTGTGCAATCAGAGTACATCATGCAGCTTAGAGAATTAAGAGAATATTCCTTCAAGAGGACTCAGCCACTGATGGTCCCATGTGTGAAACTGCTTCATGGGGATCAACATAAAATGTTCTCTCAGGAAAGCTGTTGCTGAAAGTGCCAGGAGAATAGTTACCGAAAAGTTATCTCTGTGAAAGACGACTGATGCAATGACAAGCATGTAGCAATTCATAGAATCATAGGATGATTTGTGTTGGAAGGAACCTTGAAGATCACCTGTTTCCAACCCCCTTCATTGGAAACCTTCCACTAGACCAGATTGCTCAGAGCTCTCTCCTCACTGGACTTGAGCATTTCCAGGAATGGAGCATCCATAATTTCTCTGGGCAACATGTTCAGTGTCATAGATCTTGGGGACAAGCTTGGAACCTGGGGATAGTGTCTGTGAATTACCAGAGACACATCCTTTGTGTGGAGTCTGGCACTGACATGCTGGCTATGGTAAAGAACTTACTGAACCTCCCTCAAACCCACAAACCCTCCACACTGTCATTAGTACACTGTTCCTCATGGAATTTGACAAGATCTGTCATGTGAATGCAAGCACCATCACAAAAGAGAGGAGGCAGCAAAGTTGTCATGGATCTGAAATACCTGAGATGGACATTTTTAGAGAAAACTTAGTAATGATTGGTAATGTTGGCATCAAGGCGGTAAGGCTCAAAGAGTGAGTTGGCATCAAGGCAGCATGGCTCACTGTTTAAGCCATAATAATGATAATTAGCTCATGTCATTAACCCATCAAATGTTGGGCTGTTGCAGCCCAACGATGCCATTCTTTCAGCATGCTGCACAAAACATAAACCTCTATAAACCAGTCTTAGTTCTGATCACTCAGCTCTCCCTGCTTGCCTAGAATCCTGTTCCTGCTTTCTTCCACCTATCTCTTCTTGCACCTCGGCCTTCTTGCTTGTCCCAAGCATGCCTGCAACCTGGTGCCAGACCTGAATTAATACACTGGCATCCAAATCTCTCTGCTCTCTCCTCCTTTTGCTCTCTACTGCAAAACAGAATGTGTAAAGTCAGTACTTTTATTTCTCTTAAGCTGTAAGTTCACAAATCTCTATTTTGAGTTTCTCGGAGAGGTCTGACATGGTTTGAGAGTTCCTACAGGAGCAGAATTGCCTGGCCAAGTGAGGTAGAAGTACCTAACCTGAGGCTCATGGGCTGCAGAGAAGACCGGATGGAGAACTGCTATTTACAGAATGTAGGTTTTACTCTTCTTGGATCATATGACTTCAAGCACACGGAAAGATAAGAAGTTGTAAAATGGATGAAGTGGTAAACGGCGCAGAAATGCTGACAAATTTCATGGGATATACTGGGCCTGGAAGTCTCCATCCCTCCTGAATTTCACTTGTGCACAGGAACCTCCTCCTCTTTTCATGACTCATAACTGTTGAAAGAACTTTGTGATACAGACAGCACCCTCGTTGGTGGCAGGGATGGCTGTGGGACACAAATCGTTGATTGTAAGATTGAAATGTGCCTGCAGCACTTAATTGGACATCTGTTTCTACAAGCATTTGGCTTTAAATTAATATTCATTCATATCAACAAGGAATAAGACCCCCAAGGTGAGAGTAACAGCTAAGTGACACTGAGATGAGTTTAGGTGAAGAGCAGGTTTGTGTGAAGGCTGGGGTTATGCCTGAAAAAAATCTGATTTTTCTTGTAGCTGTAGAATGTTTGTATCGTGAAATGTTGATGGAGACAGTATAATGTTGTGTCCATTCCTGATTTCTCCATAACTCTGTCATGTTTGATCTTTGGATGGATCTTGGTGCAAAGTCGGTGTTACCTGTGCAACAGCGTGACTGCATAAAAGGCCTCCTCTATATTTAGAATTTATAAAACTTTCTGCTGTTTTCAGAAGGATGGTCTATAAAAAGGAAGGCTGGAAGGAAGAGGGAGGCAAATTAGGCAGCACTATTCATGTTTCAGCAAGGAATGTGGAGACATGGTGAAAGGAGCTCTCTGAATCGGTTTCACGCAACATATTCCAAGAATATTCCCAAGAATTTGGTGGTCAGATTTGTGCTCTATTTGATTCTATATTAGCATATATTATTCTAAAGGATAGTTCTTGCATTTACTACTCTAGTATCATTTGTGTTTGTTGATCAATTATTCTTTTCTTGTCTTCTCCTCATAGGTCTCAAGCAGACCCCCCCAAAAAAACCAATCAACAAACCAACCAACCAACCAAAAAATCTTGCTACCTTTTTTAGCAGTTTGAATCCTAACATTTGCAGATCTACTAAATCACATGTTGGTGACCGAAATTTCATTAGGAAATGAATCATCTAATCGATAGATGAGTACCCCCTGTTCCCAGACTCTCCAAAAATTGCTCCAAGGTTTGTTCACGGCTGTCCCCAGGCCTTTCTCTGTTATTTGGCTTGATCTTCAAAAAAACTTTGTAAAAGTGGTAATTGGGACAGGACCCCATTCTATTGATACCCACTGAGAGGCAATGAGATTTAAAGTGTCAAGTTGTAAGATATTTCCCTATCTATAATTGAATACAAATATAAGGGAGAATATATAACTACGGAATACAATCCTATTGCTACAAAAGACCCATTTTAAAAATAATACCAGAAATGTGAGAGTCAGAATGGTTACATGTAATCCACTTTAAAATGTTGAATATAGGGACATGAACTAGGACTTTATGGATTAGAGCAGGTTATTAAAAGTTATTTCATCATTAAAACCATAAGCTTCCTTTCCTTAGGAAAACAGATTTTTTAATTATTTTTGCTTCAGAAGGCTGCTGAGTGAAACTCATATAATGACACCAACTGTCAAACTTATCATGTCTCAATTATATTAACACCTTCTTTTGAAGTTTCTAACATGTAAAATGCAATTTACTATAAAAGATTTCAACACCTACTGAAAAGAATTCAAGAGTAGAGAAATTCTGCATTTCAGCATGAGCTTCAGAGATTTCAGGCAGTTTCTGTGCTACTGCTTAAAGATCTTGTATGCTGGGGAAATTGGTAGTGCTCTTCAAGATTAATAACAGAAAAAGTGGGGGAAAATATCTCTGTTTATTCAAGATGTTTGGAAATGTTCAAATGTAACATGGATGATGATCTGAGGGATCAGCAAAGCAAGTCATTTAGCACAAAACCAGCCTCAAATAAATTTAGTAAAAAAACCTTGTTTATGTGTGGTTCTAATTCATTTCCACTTTATGAATGATGATCCTTCTCTTCCTTTTTCTCCCCCTAAACACCAAAAAGTTCTGCTGAAATTAAATGGAAATATATATTTGCAAATCCTGCACATGTTGGGGAGAACTGAATTGAGGGTTTCTCCTGGTTTTTGAAAGTTAAACCCTTTTGAATAGTTATGTCACCGTTTCAATTACGATGTTATTACATCATTGAACATCGCAATTGAAACGGTTACTCTCATGGGATGCGTGGCTGCCTTATCCCTGGAAGTGTTCAAGGCCAGGCTGGATGGGACTTGGAGTAACCTGATCTGGTGGAAGGTGTCCCTGCCCATGGCAGAGGGTTTCAAGTCCCTTCCAACCCAAGTGTTATGACTCTGTGTAGTAATGTGGGTATAGCTTATTCATGTATCTGGAAAAAGCTGTATCAATGTTTTAGTTTCATACCATTATAACTGATATCAAACACAGTCATAACTGTATCATCATAAACATGGGATAGTTTCTGATTTCCATGTTTCAGTAGTTAGGCCCTTATCTGAAACCAGCTTCTGAGCACAAAATCAATAGTGACAATAGGTCAAAAAATGTTACTCGGGTAGTTCAAAAGAAACTTATCAAGATTTCTTTTCTTTACCTCCATTGTATTTCAAAGGTTTAAATTATCCCACATGAATATGCTTCTCCATCTGCAACTGCCACTCATTTTCTCTTAGGCAAGAGTTTTGTGTTCTTCCATTTCTAGATGGTTGACAGGGATGTCTGGTTTTCAGGGAGCTGGAAATGCTTAGTATAATAAGGGCTCCTTTCAGATTAATTCCAAGTGGGACACCTAAAAACCCACAAAGGTATTCAAATCCCAGAGCAATTTTTGAAATCTTAGCAAAATGCTTTCAACAACAAATGGCACGAATCTTGTTTTAGAGAGCCTTCTTCCAATTGCTTCTACCTGGAAGTCATGATTCGGCAATTGAAGTGAAAGCTCTTTGAAAGCTATTCTTCTCCTCCCTAGGTACAAATGAGCTATTTATTTATGACTGAAGAGGTGTTCTCCTGTTCAGCTATCATTTTTTTATAGTTAAGTTATAAATAACTATTGTAACAAAGCCTTAGGCTTCTGAGCTCCAGATAAGCCTGAATGCACTTTATGAGAAGCCGAACATCTTTGGACAAAATGCCTAGAACGGAAACAACAAACATGAGTGGATTATGTAACGTGAACACAAACAAGACTCTTCCCCCCTTCAAATCACTGTCCATTGAATTCTGCATCACACACAAAGCACAGTGTGCATTCAAACGAAGCTCTAATGTGTCATTGTCATTACCTTGTGCTGCATTATTCACTACTGCTATGGAAGATTTCTGTGGGGAGAATTTCACAGCTGAGCAAGATCTTGCTTTATGGTGAGTAAATATAAAGTAATTTTTGTTTCCAATGACCAAGGAGGATAAAATCAAGAGATGAGCATTTTCCTGTCTAATTATGCTTGTGTTTTCCCCACACACACCCTTTTCCATAGCTCTTGAAATGAGGAGATCAAGATTAAGACTGCTGAGCTGATAAAGTTTGCCTTTTATATAAAGCCATGATTTTACTCTTCTAAAGAAGCATCCCATTCTTTATAAATATTAGGTAAACTTGAGCTCTCAGTGTAATCCTGTGGTCTGGGGATATGAAGTAATTCATACTGAAAAACAAATCAACCCCCCACATTTAAAATGTCTTTTATTGTGAATGTATTTCCACAGATTGGAAGAGTTTCTCTAAATAACAAATTCTAAGCATACTTCTGTATATTTGCCTCCAAGTTTATCAAATAAGTGTGTATTTAGACATTAAATAAATGATAGACCATCTCAGAAGTTGCATGAGTACCCTGGCTGGTAGGAAGAAGCATGAAACACTATCTGTTGCTTTGAAATCAGCAGAAAAGGATAAATTATTTTGCCTTTTTTTTCACTGAGCCTTGACACAAAAAGTTTTAGATAACTGATGAATTAAACAGTTGCAAGAGCTTTTAGCACCCTCAGATGACCACATAACTCAGGGAATGCAATAGATACAGTTATCGTTGTGAATAGACAATAAACAGGAAAGCCAGGAATTAATGTCATTTCTCATAGAGACTTTCTCTCTTATGATCCCTCCTAGCTTTGTTGCCTCTCCTAATCTGCATTGCAGTGGTGTTTTAGTTGGAAAACATCTTTTTCTCTGCATTACTGTGCCTGATTTTTGGCATCCAGAAAGATTTCGATAGAAAGCATAGTGAATTTAGAGGCATGCAGTTCTGCAAAGGAGGTATGATGAATTTGGGTTACAGGCAGATAATTTCCTATACAAAATCATTAAAAGAGACCAAATCCTTTTGTGTAGAGGTGCCATTTAGTCTGCATGAAAAACTAGTAATTTACAAAGATTAAGACTTGGGAGAATACAAGTACAAGGGATACCTTTAACAGCAGTTATAATGGACCTGGTGAACCCCCAAAGTGTCTGCAATGTGTGGCTGACTCATTCAGAGCTCAGGAAGATCGTCAGGACAGCGGCCATTTAGCAGCATGGTCAGAGCTGAGAGAAGTATACCACAAACTCCAGCTACCAGTAGGATGTTCTGGGATGTGATCCAGGCAAAATTACAATTTCTAGGAGGGAAAGCAAGATCTTTCAGGTATGTACCTTTAGCTCAAAAGTTCAATAACTTGATCATTACCTTCCCATATTTTGGGGTTGGCTGCTGAACCCTATATTGTTGCACTTTTGCTGAACCTGAGCTGGCTAAATGACAAAAATCTCTTTAACCTAAAATCACAAGAGCAATAACCTGTATTGGTATGATAATATTATGATAAATGCACTTTTGAAAAGGTTGTAGTCTCAGGTGATTTAATCTCTGGCTTTTCTTTTTCCCATCTAGGACAGTTTGTAGGCCATCCACGATTGTGTTTTCTAGTCTTTTTCACCAGGGAAATAAAAGAGAGAATTCTGACAGCACATACTCAAAGCAGTGTGCAGACGTTAATTAACTAGCGAGAGATGATGAACAAGTGGTGAAAAGTTTCAATGCTTCTGTCTCGCCTTGAAAACCTGAGCAGAATGGCCCAAGCTTCTACGGAGTAGCCAACTATAAATGCCAACCGGGAACAGCATGACAGTGCTCAGACTCAAAGTCTGCAGTCAAACTGTCAGTGGCATCTAATTAGCAGAGTTCTAGATCAAGAATAAAATGTGTTTGACTCTTTATAAATATGATGTGTAAAAATGTTACATAATGACATGCTGCTGCTCTACATCCCCCTTAATGTTTTGACAAGGGGCGTCAAGTAGTGAAAAACTGCAAAGTGCCAAAGTATTTCAGCTACTGCATGCTAGCGGCTGAATTCTCCGTTTCAATTTCTTATGTGCCAGGGTCCAGAAATGGGCCAGGCTCTGGGGATAAGTGAAGGTTGTTCAGTTTAATGAGCTGTTAGATTTTTTTATTTTTTTAATAGAAACTGGAATATGTATAACATGTTAGAGAGTAGACTTCAACTGACAGAGGCAGTCGAAATGTATCTGCGGGGGACCCAAGCCCAGAGCTACTCCTGCAGAATGCCTTCTATATTCTTAGGCACGTTGTTTAAACAAAAATTCCTACGGTTGGCTGTTAAATGTGTGTTTCACGCTTTGTGGGTGCTTGGCATAGGATCTGCAGGTCCTCTGCCTTGAAGGAGTCAAAGATCTCACATGCAAGGTTGATTATCAGAACCATTCTTCTTAGAAAACAATAAAGTTATGGAAACAGATGCACTTTATAAGTGGCCTTTTTTTTTATACCCAGGAAAAATAAAGCCTTGCATAACTCACTGGTAAATGGGAGTTTCTATCTACCCCAATCTACAGCGAGTTTTTGGTACTGTGAGAGTTAGGATCATAGTTCTGTTATGCTCCTTTAGTAGCTGAAACAAAGAGTTGCCAAGTAAAAATCTGCGCTGTTCTGCAAAGATCTTTCTTCTTTTAACTAACAATAGATCAAATCTGAAAGTTTTAAACTGTTGACTTAGGTACCAGAGTTATGCAACTAAAATAAGTGAGGTAAAACCAGGTCAACCATTGCCTCCCCTTCTCCTTCTCTAAATATTATAATCTCTTTGTCTAACAGAAATGCTATGCAGAAAAATTCAATAATCATTGTGAAACCCATGGATGTTACAAAGAAGAAGCAACGTGGAAATGCTGGGAAGAAATCAATCATTCTGTCTTTGGAGCAAAGTCTGAATATTATACAGTGAACAAATCTTGAGAAAATTGAGTGAAATCAAAACCCCAAAGTATTGTCTTGCTGTTCATCAGTAACTGACTTTCCAGTCTGTTCTCTAAACAAACCTGGGACCTTGTAGAAAAACAGTCATGTAGTTAAAATAAAAGAGACAATATGGTCAAGTAGATGTTTTGAGGCTTTCTTCCTAAGGTTTAAAGAATTGGCTTTTTAAGTGTGAATTTAGCTAAAAGAATTCTTTTTACAACTATTCAACATATGCAATATATTAATGTATTTTTCCTGTGATTATATTTATTAATCATGTAATACTTTCTGGTGAATTGCTGGAAATTGTAACTGATGCAAGATGATTAATATGTTAGTAATTTAGGTATTGAAGAGGCTGAGATGCAGGTGGTGATGTCTATGGAATATAAATGCCAGCTAATGCAGCACAAAAGTGCAGAGTGACTAACTAAAATTACCTAACTGTTACAAACTGGTCTCCACAGCGATAAAGCAAAGATCTGGATCTTTGCTCATTTGTGTGAGTTTTATGCTTTGGGAGATGCTAATTTACACAGATGTCAAAGAAAAGAGAATCAGTCCAATTATAGCCTGAATTTATTGTGCCATCACATTAGCCAATTTAGCTATTTCAGTGATGACCACATCATTAACATCTTTTCAGGACAGCAATAATGGAGTCATTTTTATTGCTGTAATTAATATTGATGGCAATGAAACAAGCAGTATAGGTACTTGACTCATATATATTGCAGAAAAATATTGCAAATGTAAGTAACTTCCTGGTAATTTTTTCTTGTTATTGTTAGTTGTACAAGATCATACTTGTCAAAGTTATTTCAGGTAATTCCATATAATTTATGCTGAAATATAAAAAAAATTCCTCAAAATAAATTTCAGCCATAGCACAAAAATCTTTCATGAGTCACAGAGAAGTAACCCTGTCATCTGTCTTAGATAAAACATCTAACTATTAGAGTTTCAGGGTTCCCTAAGGAAACTTACGATAGAATAATAAAATATAAAGAAGGAAAAATATCCCAAACATTCATTTTGGGGTAATCCCCAAAGAAAAAAAGTCCTTCACCTGCAAAATGTTATCTAGCAGGAAGACAGAGTGAGTGAAGGCTATGTTTTTGTATTACTCTAAAAAATAAAGGAAGTTGGGAGAAGGCTTTGGTCATAATTTACTTTTATAACATAGAATCATAGATCATCTGGACCTAACTACTTTTTTCTCTCACAAAAAAAGACAGAGAGACATTTTAGGATTATTTTTAAATGTTATAATTTCTCGCATAAACTTGAAGCAAATTTGCAGTTGCCTGATTTAAAATACGATAGAAAAGTCCATGATTTAGAGACAAAGAGATTTTTTTTTTCAATAGGCTCACTATGCATTTCCATGGCACTACAAAATTGTCCAATACAATCTATAAGACTGACTTTCTCCAAGTCAGAATTAGAAATGCCAAATTCTAACTTGCCAACACATGTATGCATTCATAAAAATATAGAAATTGTCGGTTTGTAACCCATTCAAACTACTTTCCATTTAGATCCATTAGTTCCTGTCCTTAATACAATTGCTATTTCTTTCCCTCTAAGAGCTTCTTTTAGGTCTTTGTACTGGTACTTGGCATCTGTTTCCCATGGGAAAACATTGTCAAAAATTTCAGGCTATATTTAAAAATATTTTTAAAAATGGTCCTGGTTCACAGCTGATGGTGTTCATGCCTACATGAAAGTACAGCTTGTTCCACCATTTTATATCAGTCAAGGCTCAGAAACTAAACCTGAGTTTTTGCAAGAGGCTTTGAGAGAGGAAGACCTTCTTAACCATAAAGGGCCGTGGCCTAACTTGTTGAAACAGAGGAATCAATTTTTATAGGGAGGTAACTCCCCTATAAATCCTGAAAGCTCCTTATAAGATGGTTTCCTTGTATGTGTTAATTTCTCTTTTCAAATACAGTGGCAACTGGTTATTTTAAACTGGAAATTCAAGTATTTTGAAAAGAAAATTTGCAAATGCCTCCATATTTTCTGCTGTATTTTCCTTTTGAATAAAAACAAAGTGAAAAAAAAATATTTGGAACTGCAATTGTCTATGAAAATCATTATCGATGATTTAACCAGCACTGAGTTATTAGACTGGATTTGGTAAGGAAGGGGGCAAATCCGGCATCCTTATTTATAGGAAAATTCCAGAATAAATGTCTTTTACACTTTAAAATAATTTCTGTATTTTTCAGCCTTTTACTATCCTGGACCAACTTTTGCAACAGAGGAGAATTTATTCACGTAATTTCCAGTGGAACAGAAACCATCTGGGTATGGTTTAAAATTTGTTAGGGTGCCCACAAAGTGGATAGGAATTGCAATTCCATCTTAATGTAAAAACTCTCCCCTGGTCTGGACTGAATTAGAGGTCTTGCTCTCAGATGATCTATGCTGTCTAAAAATCTTCCCTTGACTTCCCTCCCACACCCCCACACTTCTTATTGGCTTTGTTTTCTTCTTCAGTTTTAAATTGTGAGACAAATAAAACTGGTGGGGAAAGAATCAGATAGAGCAAGGTCTTATTACAAGGCCAATGACAAAACCAGTATCAAAACTTTTAGACTAAACTGGAATAAAGTAGATAATACCAGAGCGATGGTTAAACTTGGTAAAAAAAATTGCATTAAAAAAGGCTAAAAAAGATATTAAAGTTTTAGGTGCCAAGTTCCAGAACGCATGCATTTTTCAGCTAAGATTATTCTTACTGCTTGCTTTATTTCCATCCTACAAGACTGCCTCCCCAAGTGGTTCAGAATGGCATAATGCTTTAAAATGCACATAATGTTTTATCTATATATGATTTAAATAAAATTATGACCATTACAAATGATCCAGCTGCTCTAACAGGGTTTTATGTTTGTCATAAATTTTTAACATGTAAGAAAATGAATCAAAATGTGTCTCCCCTATGGTCATTAAATAATGACTATGCATTGCCTATCATACTTAGGTATCCTATTTTAAAACCTTGTGAAGAAAAGGGATGTAATTAGGCTGATGGATATTTTTGATAAGGGAATAGTAATGTCTTTTTCAATGATAATGCAAAAGGGTGAAATTCCATCTAGTCATTCTGCTGACTTTTATTACTCAGGCAATACACAAATGCAATTTGGGGAAATGAACTGAAGGAGACTCAAGTGAATATTTGGAGAGAATTGAGTGATCAATGTGGTGACAAGAGGTAAAGACATGTTTGATGCCTCAAATGCTTACCCATGCTGAGGTGAAGAGAATACAAACAGAGCCTGAAAAAATGGAATGGAGGACGGTATGGTCTCTCTCTTTCCTCACTAACCATGCTGAAGACCTCTTCCTGTGCAGATTTTAAGAAATTATTTGAGTGCAGCATGAGTTTCACCACTTTCTTAATATCTTTTAAGTTCTACAAAAATCCCTGGAACAAGGTGGAATTTATTTAAGCCAACGTTGACACCCATATGTTTCAGTGAGTTGAATGGACACAGTTCACTACATCTCTTTGAAGACCGTTGTAATCTCCATGCCTCTTAAATCCAACTTTTAAAAAAGGAAAATACCCACCTCTTTACAATAGCATATCTTCACAGATGATTCTATGGCATTCAAATGAGGCATTGTGGCATCTCACCTGAAAATGCACCTTGACTTTTGGTGCTGGCAGGGTTGGATTAAGTGAGGCAAGTGCACTGCCACTACCTTTAGAGACTGTGGATTTCCCAAAATATTTAGGGTGGAACATCCTCATCTGAAAAATGTCAAAAGAATTCATAGTTGTAGAATCACAGAATGGTTTGATTTAGAAAGGACAATTGTCGTGGGGTGACTTTATAATGTGTATCCCCTATCGCTACCCTATGCCCACCAATCTTGTCTGTGTCTTTAAACTGAGCCTGAGAAGGACAGAAAACAAAAAACTTTTCAAAGCAGTTGTTTCAAGGACACGGAGATAC
>VZTI01002496.1:23270-74460 GCA_013397865.1 Struthidea cinerea
GGGGGTGGCCCCTCGCCGACCAGCTCCTAAGAGGGGAGAGACCGCACCTACAGAGGACCTCTGAAATCTTCTCAGGTTTTCTCTCCACAGAGAGATCGATCTCATTATTTAGCATTACTATTCCCCACCTGTGTGTTTGTTAAATAAATAGCTTGTTATCTCTTTCACTTTCCTTTGAGGAAATTTTTTTTCCCGAACCTGGGGGGAGGGGTGGTTGCAACCTGACTTCTATCAGAGGATATTCTCCTCCAAATTTGTCCAAACTAGGACAACAATAAAAAGATCATCTACTCCAACCCCCCCCGCCACAAGCAGGGACACCTTTCCACCTTTCACTAGATCAGGCTGCTCAAAGTCCCATCTAGTCGGACCTTGACCACTGAGGAATAATCCACAACTGAGCAACCTATTCTATTGTTTTGTTGCCCTCATTTTGAAATACTCTCTCTTTGTATTCCATTTTAATTGACTTTCTTTAATGCAGTCATTCTGTTAGAGAGCATTTTATACACGGGCTCAGTTACAAAAATGGCAGCTCAGTTCACTGAGAAATGGAGGATCCAGCCAGGTAAGTGTTCACTGAGTTTCTGATAAAACCTAAGCTCTTGTTCAGGCTTGTTTTCATCTGTAGAAGATGGAACGAAAAATTGAATCAAAATACCAACAGTGAGTTTGATAATGTTTTTATGCTTTAAGTAACTCAATTAGTTTTCACAAATTGTTCCAAATTAAATAGAAAGAAAAAACCCACATCAATTGTGTGCAGACAATTGCATAAATTGCTTGATTTCAAAAATGTTCGTGTCCTGACATTTCTCTGCTGAAATTAGCAGGAGATTTTCTACCTCCATCACTGTGAAGTCAGCCAGAACTTTCAAAATTCCCACACTGAAAGCTGGAGAAGCTGGGCCAGGGAGGTAATTTTTTAAATACATACCTAGGAGATGAGACATAAGAGTAATCTAGTGTTTAAAGAATGAGTTCTCCTTGAGTCAGTGGAGAGAAACAGGCATTCAAGAGACATTTCAGCCTAAACCAGGTAACTCAGATCAGATGAATCACCCTTGGAAGCATCTTTTTCTTTAATTGACTACGAATGAACATCCTGCCTACGCTGAGTACTTCAGAAGTCAGTGTCTAATTTTTAAATGCCTAAAATTTAGTGCAATGAATTCCACCCTCGCGGCCAAAGTTTGATGAAAAAACCGAACCAAAAACTCTTAATGTCTTCTTGTTGTAGCTATATATCTTTGTAAATGGAACAAAGATGGATTTGAAAATTGCTCTTGGTTTCTCAGAATCAAAATAACTGAAAAGGTTCACTCAAAGCCATCAGTCTTTTTTGGTGCTTTATTCACTTGGATAACAGAAAGAAATTATTCTAAAGAGACATCAAATGAAATTTAAGAAAATAATGTCCTAAAAAGCAATGAGACTCCAGGCAAATGTTTCTCTCAGAGGCAGAAAAAAGTAAAATAAGTAAACATGTGTCTTCAATAAGCACTTATACAGCCAGTGGATGCCCTGAAATTACTAAATTGGGAAATATGTGCTGGAATTAGATAGAGGATACCAAACCTTACAGAAGTGTTACTATTCTAGCTTTGAAAAACAAGGCTAATTTATATTTTGTAGATTTGTAAAGGTCAGATTGTTTGTTATATAAATCAAGGAGTTGCTTTGCAGAGATTCCTTATTCTAGGTTAACACATTGTTAAAGAAAAATTTTAACACATTGAAAGGTCTTGTGAAAATTACTACTAGAAAATAATACTAAAAAAATTTCTAGAGTGGTTTCTAGTGAGAGAAAATTTAATACTCAATAATTAGAATTTTTTCTCAGAAAAACCTTAGAACTTCTTAGTAGCTGTGCAGAGATATTTTTCAAACTTGATTTTTCTAAATTTCAAATATTTTCTGTGATTCTCAGTGAATGAATGGTTGAGTGAATAATGAGGGATGGGACAGTAGCACTCATAGCATGAGTGGTCCTTGTTTGGAGGGGTGGTGGAGGATGTGGGGTCCGTGGGGACCTTGCTGATACTGCAGGAAAGATGTTATAGTACAATGGCTCCACACCATATTTTGGAGAAGTGGAGGGAGGCAGGATCTCAGATTGCAGGGAAGCAGATTTCATTAGTCCCCCTGTGCAGAGAACAGCAGGTTTTACATCCAGAGTTATTAGGAAAAGACCTTGGGCTTTGTAGTGTGGGGTTATTAGCAGTGGACTAGCATGTAGGACCAATTTTATTTTCATTTCCACTCGTGCTTAGAGTGCTTCTAATTTGCAGCTGAATAACTAATATTTGAGTCTGAGCTTCTTTGGGATCATAAGAAAAAGGACAGTAATTTTTTTCTGCATTTTTCTTATTCAGTAGATTCTAATTATGACTCTTGACTACCTTGTAATGAAGTCCATGCAATTCTGTAGAACAAACCCATCAGTGGAGTAATAGAGCTTTAATTTGTGTATACTTTCTTTGAGATTTAGAGTTACTTTGGGATTCTTTTACTCTCTCCCATTAAGTGTTTATGCACAGAACCTACATTAAAAATTTGAAAGCATTTTGAAATTCATCCTTTTTATGACAAACAGCTGAAAATGAGGGGAACTATAATGATTTAGTTTGGACACATTTCTGACACTGGTTTTTGAAATTTTGTCTAGTCTTAACATCTCAAACAGGAGTAGTGGGAACACATAAGAAGACATTTTTCCATTTAAATGATTGTATTAAAAAAAAGGAAGCTAATATCAGAACTGCTCTTCCTCTCATTGCCCCTCTTTCAGTACCAATTTCAACATTTAAAATATTTCCCTTAAACCCAAAGGATGTTAAAAAGTAACCAGATAAATATAATATTGTTTTATCATTTCATGAAATTATTTTTCATTTATTTCTTCAAGACAGAGATATTTGGTCACTTTGATTATTTTTTAGAATTTTAACTGATTTCCCTTTACTTGGGGATCCCAAATATTCCTCTCTTCTTTCAGCTGTACTCTCTCTCCTGACCCTGTGTGTGACAATAGATGGATGACTACAACCAGTGCCTCAGAAACATTTTTATTCCCAACATCCAATGAAACAAATTAGAATGAAACTAAAAATTAACATCAATGAAAAGAACATGCACTCAAGATGAGCATCAGTCTGATTCCTCACATGCAATTTTTTATTAGACATGTGTCAAGTTAAAAGAGTGGAGACTTGCAATTTGGCAATGCAAGTGCAAGACTGAAGTCCCACTTGATCTGTGAAACTACTTGTGATTAAGCATTAAATTGGATGCTCAGAATACCCAGGTGTGACTACAGGTCATTAGTTTTCAGTCATTCACTGGATCACTTTGTTCCCAGGTCACCTGCACAGAATAAGTCTATAAATATTTAGATTTTTTGAAAATCTGCTGGCGCCTGTGTCTCCACTAAATAATTCCCAGCATGCCTGGCAGTCTCTGAGCTATCTCCAAAACTGCCACCACTTTGGCAGGGCTCAACGTTTGACTGCCAGGTCTGCCCAGGACACATCAGCAAAGCTTTCCTCCATCGTGCACCCCTTGGGGGGCAATGTGATGAGCACACTCAGAATGAGAGCACTGATTTTTTTTCAGTGTAAAGCAGAGCTGATGATACGCATTTTCCTGCAAAATATCAGGAGAAGAAGGAGGAGGAGGAAGAAGAGGAGCAGGAGGAGGCAGAAGAGGAGGAGGAGACACTTAAATTTATAGAGTGTGCAGAAAGATGTGCAAGACTTTTGAAAGCAGAAGGCTGGGGTGAGTCAGAATCTCTTGGGGTACCATCCTGGAGCTGGGATCCCTCTGTTTCTGCTTCAGGGGCTGTTAATGCAATTTATCCAGTGCTTACTCTAAAATGAGTAGATGGGGAAGTTACAGAATTGTAGAATCACAGAATATGCTGAGTTGGAAGGGGCCCATCAGGATCATCAACTCCGACTCCTGGCGCTGCACAGGATACCCCAAGGGTCACACCACATGCCTGAAGGTATTGTCCAAATGCTCCTCGAGCTCTGTCAGGCTTGGGGCTGTGACCACTTTCCTGGGGAGCCTGTTCCAGTGCCCAAACACCCCCTGGGTGAAAAAATCTTTTCTTGATATTCCACCTAAATCTCCCCTGACTCAGCTTCAGGCCATTCCCTCATGTCCTGTCGCTGGTCACGAGAGTGCAGAGATCAGTACCTGCCAGGGATCCTGTGGGGCACCACTGTGCTGAAGGCACTAGGACAGCCTAGGAGTATTATGTCACGTTTTGCTCTTGCATCTGTGGGTCTATGACAGGATTTCTATTTGCTTTAACTTTGCTTTACCTTTACGCAGCAGTTTTATATAGTTTAGGGTAATCTGAAGTTGCAGAAAGTTTTTCCCCATCAAGGAAAAATTTCAATATCCTGACATCATTATCTAAAATAATTAAGGGAAGAAAAAAGCTTGTCTTATACCTGCTTCACAACAGCTTTGATGCTGAAGAAGGGATTTCTTGAGAATACCTAATTAAAAAAAGCAGAAAAGGGCAATGAATGAATTATCCCTGTAGTTTTATGAAGTCAAAAAATAATCAGTGCCAAATTAGGAAGTTATCTTTTGTATAATTTCATAATTGTAGGGGAGACTTATACCAGCCTGCCCCTGGCATCAACTTTGTCTGCTATTTCATCACTTAGGCTTTAACGCTCTCTTTTCCTTTCTATGCTAAACAGTCAGGGATAGTTCTCATTTTGGAAGACAATCAGCAAAATCTGGTAAGAGGGCAGCTGCAAATTTTTGAGAAATAATGAGTAGAGAATTTATGCATTATCTAGGTCTTACGGTGTCTGAATAAATCTTTCAAGCTCCTTGCTTTTTCATGATGTTTTTTGCTTGGTTTTAATGAACAACTTAACCCAAATGGCAGATTACTCCAGAGGAGATGTTATGCTCTGCTGCATGTGCAAGAACATGGATCCACATGAAAAGCATAAGTGTGAGATTTTAAAGATTCTTTTCTCACCTCTGGCCAGCTTTAGTCCCTCTGCTATGGAGCTCTCATGCTTGGATCCTTGTCTTCTGATCATAGGCTCCAGCGTTTGGACTCCAAATGCACCTTCCACTCACATCTCTGTTCACACTCCGTGCAGTAACTGCTGCTTTTCTCCATCACCAGTGCCAAGCTCATCACGTCTTAGATGTGTTTCTTCATCTGGAACAGGAAGCTTAAATTTTGTCTCTGTCTGGGCTGTTGTGAGCGGTGCTGGCCGCAGAAGTGAGATCTGATGTTAAAAGCAGAGGCAAGTCAATGAGAGCTGGTTTTTGGTGCTCACTGCACAAAGGCTTAACTTGAGATGAGGGAAGGAAGTTTCCAGAGAAAGCCTGGAGTTGTTTTCTGCGTGACACTTTGAAGTGTTTTATACGCCATTTGTCTTTGCTTGGAATTTTTGAGTTCTGTCCAAGTGATTTATGAGATCTTACTAATATGCAGAGCCAAATAGCTCAAACAAAACCATTACAGTAAAATCAAACATTTAACTTTTCATCAGTTTAACAAGATTGTATACATTAAACTCTAGAAATGCCTTTTGAAAAGGTATAGTTGGGTGTGTTGCCAGTATTACTATGTCAAACCTTTTTATGGATCTCTTGAATTTTTACAGTCCTACGGACAAAATGTTGATCCACACTATGTTGGTCACACCAGGCTGTTCCACTGAAGCACACTATAAATATTTTGGAAATTAACACCAGATGCATTAGTGCAACTTCAAAACAATTCTGTTCTGTAAATGAAGCTCACTTTTCATCATTAGGTGACCATAAAATGGATTGAAATCAGCAGCTGAAAGCAATTCAGAAGACAGCTCTCATTTTCAAAATGTGCTCACCAAATTAGATGCTTTGCCCATACTCAAAACCAGGTTAAACAGGGACAAAGATGTATGAGATTAATGTTATCTGAATTTTTGAATTAAGGCATATCATGGAGTTCCTTTGAGATCAAGACCCCTTTCTGTGCATCACAAGACATTCTCCACCCTGGAGAATTTGTAATTTAAGC
Organism: Struthidea cinerea; assembly: GCA_013397865.1. NCBI lineage: Eukaryota > Metazoa > Chordata > Aves > Passeriformes > Corcoracidae > Struthidea > Struthidea cinerea. Next base: position 29,320 of record VZTI01002496.1, read on the forward strand.
AGACAAAATTTCCAAACAAAAAAGAAAAGGAGAAATTTTTTTGGACCTGGGAAAACAGCTGGAACAACCTTTGAAGGGCTCACAGTTATCTGGCAGGAGACCTTGGAAGTCAATTCCAACGCTCCTAAATTTCCAAACCACTGTCCTGTCATCCAGAACATAAATATTAATATTATTGCCATACCAGTCATGTACCACTGCCATTCGTTGGCTGCAGTGCACACATAGTGACACAGGACTTTTCAGAGAAAGTAATGGAGTGGAATTTTTGTGCCAGAGGTAAAAATCTGTATCTGCCTGATCCCCACAGCTCCTTCACCAGTTATTCTCCGTAGATGTTACGTGAGTAGATGGAAAGAGATTGAAATTGCTTATCAAAAAACTCAAATAATTATCTAGTCTCCCAATCCAAATGTTAAGAAGTGTCTAATTAGATATTTTGCTTTTAAAATTGCTGGATCTGGGGTTTTGCATTGTTTGTTTGGTTGTTTTTGTTGTTGTTTTGGTGTTTTGTTTGCTTGTCTTTTTGTTTGTTTTGTTTGGTTTTTGTTGTTTTTTTTGTGGGTTTTTATTTCTTTTTTTGTTTGGTTGGTTCTTGTGTCTGTTTTTTCATGTGGGTTTTCTTTTTGTTTGGATGGGTTTTTTTGTTTGGGTTTTTGGTTTTTGTTTGTTTGTTTGTGGCTTTTCTTTCCTTTTTCCTGGAAATATCTAAATTCTTTAATTTATTCTGATGTGCATGCTCATAAATGAATTTTTTGTGTTTTCATGCTTTTCATCCTTCAAAGACAGAAAAGAATTATAGAAACAGAAGCTAAATTCAGATTCAAGAAACTAAGAATTTATAAAAGACAAGAAATTACTCCTGATGTTACCATGTAATTGGGGGAAAAAAAAAATGTGGATGATAAAGCACTGGAACTGGTTGCCCAGAGACGTTGTGGATATTCCATCCCTGGAAGTGTTCAAGGCCAGGCTGGATGGGGCTCTGAGCAACCTGGTCTAGTGGAAGATGTCTCTGTCCATGGAAGGGGGTTGGAAGCAGAAGATCAGGGGTGAAGCTGAGTTCTAGACTTTAAGTTAATTTCTAGATTTCATCCAATGTATTGGGTAGACCTCTGTTGGAGTAGGAGGTGGGACTCCTAGCAAATACATAGACATATCAATACATGGACACATAAAATAAATATATAAATTCTCACTTGCACAAGAATGAGAAATGATAAACTGATAACAGTGGTTAATTGAGGTTTTCGGAGGTGATCACAACACCCTAAATCCTTTGCAATATCAAAGCACGAGTAGTTTGTACCTGTAAGTAACAACTGGTTCCCCTTCTGGTTCCTGATGTCACTGAGGAATGGCTGTAGCAATGAAGAATGTGTTGTGTTCGATCTGGTTTGAGCTTTATCAGCAGTAGGCTTAATTAAGATCGGGTGACAGAACCTCTCACTGGAAGCAATTCAGCAGACAGGGTGAACACTGTTTGGCACTCCTGAATGGATGTGTCAGTCCAGCATCTCCCTGTGCATAACACAAACACATCCTAGAGATAACTCAGTGGTAATAAAAATGGATCCCAATATGCTTTTAAGGTTATTTTCCAGAGCCAAAACATATTTGCTTTATTAGGATTTGTAAAGAATTATGAAAGATCTGCAGAAATGGTGCTCAGATATATGCATTTTTGTGTGGATTAATGATTAATTTCAAACTTCTTGGCTCTTCTCTGTCAAGCGTCACTTTAAACATACATTTAGGTGATTAATTAATTACCATAATCTCATCGTTCATGCATCATTTTGATATGCACTGATCTGATCAATTTTATGCTATGAAGTAAATTACACCTGTTCCTAAATAACACTTTTAATACATATTAAGACCAAGGGGCTGACACAATTCTAGTTTTTAGTTCTATGCACTAATTAAATTTGTTCAGCTCAAACTTAAACATCTGTGTCTGACTAGAAGATTATTTCTTTCCAGGTAATTTTTAAGGGGGAAGGAGTTGGAATGAGAATGAAGGGGAAGTTATGAAAAGGGAATCTGATGATTAAAAGTAACAAAATTTGCCATGTTTTTTCTGTAGGCTTAACTCAGGAGGTGTCATGCTGGACTAGACAAGCTGAACTGGTGTGATTTGTTCCTGCATGTTGCAGGAGGAAAGGAAGAAGGTTTGATCTGGTGCTGCTGTGGAGATAGAAGGAGCAGCACCAGCCACAGAGTAATGACACCAGCGGATGAATTCAACAAGCAGAGAAAATGTGTCTGCGTATGAGTGACAGGGCAGACGCAGCTCCTTTCTCACAGTTAATGTTTCTGTTACCCAGCATTTCCATCTCTGCAGCTGACTGAGCAGAGATGTGACCGAATTTCCTGCCCGGTGCCTGAGTGCTTTCCTTACGAGATGTGTGTGTGGATATCCTCTGACAAACACTGGCTCTGCAAGGCTGGCTGGGGGCTCTCTGCTAAAAGAGGGTCCTGAGGCTGCCCCTGACCCCTCTTATTTCTGCACCCTTTTCAATTTATTATATCCAGCATTCCCAGGACTGAGCCCCCAACAGAGTTTTGAACTCAGAGTAGTAGAAAGATTTCTAAATATAGGTGGACAAAAAATCAAAAACCACAGGTTAGTCTTGACCCTACATTTGATATCAAGAGCATCCTGAAGCACGGGGGACTTTGAGACTGTGTCTCAGCCAGGGAACTAAAATAGTGGCTGACTTTATATGGGTTGCAGCTCCAGCACTGGTTTCCTATAAATAACTCAGAGTTGTCATTTGAATTACAGTCTTCTGCAAATAAGGGGGCTGCAGGCATACCCAGGAGCCTGTTAACAAGGAGATGACAAGCTTCAGGCATCTAATTGCTTTAGCTCATCGCCAGTAAGACACTTGCAGTCCTACAGCTAATCTGACCAGCAACTGACTGAAAATTGAATCTAAACCAGGAGAGTTATTTTGCTGACTTCAAAGGCCTGTCCACTTCCAAAAAGAAGCCCCAACCCTCTATCTGTTCAGCCAGCTGCTATGCAAGGGAGCCAAAACCTTTTGTGAATTTTCTTAGCACTTTTTCCTTAGCACTTGATGACTGCACAGAACAGTCCAAATATATGAAGTTAATTGCATTTCCAAATGCAGTGCAGACAGATTACTAAAATATCTTCCAAAAAAACAAAGCAAACCACCACCAGACCTTGTCCTCCTCCAGTTTTGAGAAGCAGAATAAGGGAACAGAACCAAACATGTATAATCTAACATTGTGTTATATTATAGTGGCTCTAGCAACTTACACTGACATAAGATCCTTAACTGTATCAAGCAGGATTGACATTTCAGGAGTGTGTGCTCTTTTTCTCTGGAAAATATCACTAAAAGATTATCCTGAAACCATGAATCTTGAGAACCAAGTAAATCTTTCTTCTTGCACAGATGTGACAGGGATGCTTTGAAGCCAAAGCCATGTAGATATGGGGCAGTGAGAGAAGGCAAATAACCTTTGTTTTTCCATATACTACTGGAGAAGGCTCAAGTCTGCAACTTCAGGCCTGTCCTATTACCACTGACCTCATGGGATTTTCTCCCTGTCAGTGGGATCACTGAGGGAAGAGGAAACTGCCCAAATCTTTTCTGGTATTTTTAAATGATAATAAACTGATGCTCACCTACTTTGCTGCTGAAAATACTATATGTTTTGAAAGGACGTTTTTAAGGATAAATGTAGCAATTTAGTTTTTCCACACAAGAGTAGGAACTTCCTGTAGTCTAATCCCTTTGCCCTGGGAATTGCTTCTCTTCATGATAATCAAATGCATTCCTCATTTCCACTGCAAGCATCAGGTTGGGCATGCCAGCCCAGCAGAACACCAAGCGTGTGTCCAATTTAAACACATAAGTGGTCCAAATGAAGTGAATTGAACTTTCCAAACACCTCATGCTTATACGTTAGGAGCATAAGAGCTACTTACAAGTACAAGTATTTGCAAGATCCTTCTCTTAGTCCACAAATTCCTAACTCCAGCTTTCTCACAAAAGGCAGCTTATTAGATGTGCTATTTTCCTACTGCTGCACTATCCTGAAAGCTTGAGGAAATTATACTACAAACTCATTGAAACCCTTTGTTGCTTTCAGTGACCATGTAAACCCTGTTCTCTATTCACAGTGAGGAGTTAAAATGGTAAATATTCTGCCTCAAAGAAATTAAGATATGTAAACACTTTCATTCCCCATCAACAGGCTTAGCCTGTGAACCCAGAGAACACTTCTATAAAAATAGAATTGCACAATTGTATGCTTTCCTTTCCAGCAGTGCAAACTTAGGTTCTCTCATTTTCATCATTCTCAGATACACACAGATATTCAGTACAATGCCTTTGGTACACTGCACTGCTCTGAGCCTCATTGTCACCTTCCACACTGAGCAGCTGAGGCTCTTTAGAAAAAGGAAAGGACACAGAAGAAGCTGGAAAATGTTTATAAAGAATGGGTATGGTCAAAACCCTTTGATATAAAAAATAAACCATTATATTTAGCAAATGTTTCTCTTGCTGGTAGAAAAGTCTCTCTCAGGGCAAGAAGAAAGCACTAGCATTTCTCTCTTTCTTGTAGACTTCAATGGAAAAAAAGGAAGAAAGCTTCCTTCAGGTTTTTAAAGTTCCTAATAAGAAGTGTTTGAATGTCTATTGTAATTTGAACAAATGTCTTATTGTCTAAATAAAACAGACTCCACAAGAAACACTTCCTCTATTATGGATTTTTCAAACACTGAAGGTGATTTTTTCCCCCTCTTGGCTGTATCTGTTGTTCTTCCTTCAATATTAATACTGACACTTCTCTATTAACTCATTTAGCGCTTGTGACACTGGATACAAAGACTCCATAATTACTATCCTTGCAATTCCACTTGAAGATTTCCACCAAGGCTGAAGACTTGTTTTAGACACTGTACAGACAAAGGAAAAAACAGTCCTTGTCCCAGAGAGCATTGTGTTTGAAAGGACAAAGCTGACAAAGCCAACTAAGCCAAGAAAGAAAAAAGACTTAAATAGATTTGTCCAAGATCATACAACAGGGTTCGGTTTTTTGTTTGGGGTTTTTTGGGTTTTATTTGGTTGGGTTTTCTTTTCAGATCAGAGGTCAAACCCAGGTCTGTTGACTCTCCATTAGCTTCTCATTTGCCTCTTCATAATCCCATATAATTAATCTCCATCTATTTCAGAGTGTTTGCACTCTCAGGTCACATTCTTCCAAATAGCTTCTGATGGTCAGGTGACACCATATGGAACTGTGACCTGCAAGGGCTGGAAAATCATGGGGGAAAAAAAAAAAAGTCAGGGAAGTATTAAACTATGGCAATGTCCAGCCCAAACTCGTACACTGTTGTCTTAATATTTTACAGGAAAGAAAGAATCCATCTCTGAAAGAATAAAAAATCCTAAACTTCTATATATTTAGCAAAGTGTTCTGCTGCTGTGCTGTTCATCAGTATCATGCTTCAATGCCATGGGCAGGGGCACATAGAGAGCTCCATCCTTCAAGGATGTCAGGTCAACCCTAAAAAAATGTGGAGGTTTTGGAGCTAGTATGCTAGGACTAGGAATTTGTTTTTGTTTAGCTATATATATATAGCTAAACAAATACAACTTTAAATATTTAGTTCCCTGTGCCCGCTGTCTCAAAGCAGATGGGCTGCATGTGGTAGGTGGGTTTGTGGAGATCCCTGTATTTCTGACGCCTTATCCACCATCATTTGTCCAAGAAACTCAGGATAACACGTGTCAAGAGAACACCTCTCAGCAATTGGGCAATTAACATTCCTTCCTCACAGCCAGGATCTTGTGTATCTTGAGATGCTCATGACCTCAATTTCTCCCAACCTGTGAGGTGAGAGGTACCTAAAACGTGCAGTCAAGCCCTGGGGGGTGACTGGCCATGAGGGAAACAGCAGGATGCTTGCCTTGTGCCAGGGCATTCAGAGTTAGACTTTCCCTATGTAATTGCAAGATAGGAAAACCAAACTTAAATAATAATTTATTAACAATAGAAATAATAATCATCATAAAATTTTCTTTACAATAACAGTCCTCTTTCAAAGTGAAAGGCTGAGGGCTCAGGTCTGTGCCCCTGATCTGACAAAGTTTTTGAGCACAAGCTCTTCATCAGCATTTCATAAAGCCACGAGTTGATGTGATTTGCTGAGTGGTAGTGCCCTACACCTGAAAGTGCCGAGCTGGTTGTCTCTTGGGCCTTTCTCTTTGAACTAATTCTACTATTTGGACTCCTTTTTACCAATAGTGGCTCTCCCTTAGCATCACCATGATAGAAAGAAAGAAAGAAAGAAAGAAAGAAAGAAAGAAAGAAAGAAAGAAAGAAAGAAGAAAAAAAAAGCAATTGGATTAATGAGACTGGTTTCCATTTGTTTCCCAAAAGAAGGGAAAGAAAAAGGTATAATTTTGGCTTGGCATCTGTCTTTCCTACTTTCTTCAGGCTTTTGCAACAACATAATACCTATTGCATATGTTACCATCTGGGAAATGGTAAATCACTGCTTCATAAGGTCTAAAAGTGTTATTATTCAATTTTAGAAAATAAAATTATAAAATAAAATAAAAATCCTTCCAAAGCAGAAGAGGTCTGGAATGTTTTCTAGAAGTATAAGTAATACAAGACTTCATTTTGATACACAGAAAAGTGACATTTATAACAGCCTGGCCAGATTGCAAACAGATGTTGGTAGAAACTCAATCTATTATTAAATTAATTTGCCTTTGCACCCCCAAGAGACTGTAGAACACAAAACAGATACATTCAATAAAAATAAAGCTTTCCAAAAAGGTTCAGCACTGGAGCACATGCAATATGACAGTGCCAGTATCATCTTCTTCTCACAGCTCTGGACGTAAATATCCCAGTCCTAAGAGGTTCTGGTCACAGATGGTTTTAGGGGCAAGTGATTGCCCAGGGTGGAACTATGGGAACTTTGCAAGGAGAAAGCAGATGAACCAGCAGAGCTGATGTTACCCTATCCATGTCAATCTCCCTGCTGATGGACAGGTGCAATGACCAGCCAGTATGGATCGTGATATCCAGGATTAAAAAAGAGGTTTCAAAGGGGTGACTTGCCTGTTAGCACAGGGAAAGATTTGTCTGTGATCGTGGAGTGGGAATAGTGCATGATCGTGTTGAGCATTTCTGGGTGTTTGGGAAGAAATCGCTTCTGGTGAGAAACTAAGCTGCAATTTGTCACTTTTACTGTTCTTTAGGATAAAGTGGAAGAAACCAGGGAAAATTCACAGGTGCTTAAGAATAGATTTTATGTCTACCAGAATGTGATTGTCAGGTTATAGCAGCATTCTTATTGCGGGTGTTCAAGTAATGCTAAAAGAAAATGTAAATACAATGTTTAGTGAACACCCAGCTTAGAGAGTTAGACAAGAAACTAGCAAATAATGGTGCATAAGCCTGTTTGCTCAGCTGGCACAATGCTCAGCTGGTGTGAGATGGGCAGCAGAATAAAGCATAGAATGTAGGATCATTTGGGTTGGAAAAGATCATCGAGACCAGCCATAAAAGAGACCCCTAACTTAGCAGTAGGGACAGAAATATCTGCTACTGTATTACAGCTACTGGTGCCCTGCCTGGGCCATAATGCAACTTAATAAAAAACCCACTGAAGCAGAGGTTTCCCTGACCACTGTGTATTTCCTGACTTTCTGGGGTAGCCAGTACAGAGCGAGGTTCACACTTTGGGCTCTGCTTGAAGTCCATATAAACTTAAAAGCCTGGGATGGGTTGACATTTGCTGGATGCCAGGTGCCCACCAAGCCTCTCCATCACTCCACTCCCCCTTCTGAGCTGGACAGGGCAGAGAAAATAAGATGGGACACAACTCGTAGGTTGAGATAAGTTTACTAAAATTGAGATAAATTTACTAAACCAAAAGCAAAGGGTTGTGTGGGCACACGAAAAGAGGGGGTGAAAAAAGCATCAGCAAGTGATGTTTGGCCACATCCCGGAAAGCAGGGCTCCATCACATGGAGAGGGTGCTCCAGAAGGCAAACATTGCAAATAATGAATGGCCCACCCTTTTTCTTAGCTTTTATATTGGAGCAGATTTCGTACGGGATGTCCCTTGGGTCATTTTGGATCCATGTCCTGGCTGTGTCCCCTCCCAGGATCTTGTCCATTTCCAGCCTGCTGGTGAAGGGGGAATGTTGGAGAGGCAGCTCTGGTGCTGTGCCAGCTCTGCCCAGCAGTTCCCAAACACTGCTGTGTTATCAGCACCTTTCTACACAGCAGTGCACAGCACAGCAACGTGAGGGCAGCTGTGGGGAAATGAATTCCTGCTCAGCCAGGCCCAAAGCAGTTCTGATAAGCAAATCTCAGGTTGGAGTGATTCTTGCACTTGGGAGTGCTGCTTCCTAAGCAGATGCCTAATGGGAGTGCATGCTTGCCCTCAAAATGCCAGTGGGATAGGAACTCATTTACAATTTCATTCAGCCAGATCTTCCAAAACTATTCTATTGATCTCTTGGATTGTGCTAGTTTACAAAGAAGCATGAACCTAAATACCATAATTGGGGTATCCATGCTGCCCTCTGTGTTTTTGTATTTGTAATCTCTTTTGCCAGGAGTCCCTTTAAGATCTGGAAATTCAATTTGAACTGAATTCTTGAAAAGTGATGCAATGTTTCTGAGGGGCTGTATATGGCAATGCTGCAGGGATGAAAAAAATAAAATATATCGTTTAAAATGTTCTTAGCTAGGAATAGGACAAAAGTGTATTCTGCCAAGTAATAAGACTTTAAAGACAACATTTGGGCTGTCAGGAAGGATTTTTATTTTAATAAAGTGGTGACTGGGGGCCAGTCGCATTATTTCTATCTTTCTTACAAGTCGGAGCAAAATCTGTAAGGAAGATAGAAGTGGGAAACTCTTTCCCCTCTTTGCTTCCTGCCAAGGAGGGAGGATGAGAACTGAACCTTGAACCACCTCTGTCCAACCTCTGAGTTTGCTCCAAGAGCACAGGCCATCAGCATTATGAAAATCTGTGAGCTGGAAGCAACTCTGGAACTAAAACCTGCTACTCTCATATCCTCCTGCCTAGCCAGAGCACAGAGGGCTTGGAGCCCTGGGGAAGCAGCTTTTCCCAGGGAGCCATCACCATCCCTGGTTCCATTCAGACTGGATTAATGTGACATCAGCCACCCGGGGTGGCTTACACCTCTCTCTTTGTCCCAACATCTTTCCAGTAGCTGTCGTTGAGTTGCTGATGTCTTTGTTCTTATATATTTATTTCTTTACTTCCTTTTAAATTTCTGTGTGCCTGAATTCTGCGAAAAACTTGAAACTTCCAGCGTTGACTGGATTTAGGCATTTTTGATTCCAGCCTCGTGGTCCCAGGAATGGTAAGCAGAGCCTGTAGGAAGTTGCAGTTTGACTTGCACTCATCTGGAGCGAGTCGCTGCTACCTGGGAGCTGCTTCTTGCACAGATGCCATCCTGGCAGCCCAGAAACATTTTAGACAGTATTGATTGTGATAATAATGAGCAACAATGGGCAGTTCACAGGACTGGGAATGATCATTATATTTTGAAAACGCAAATTTCTTCTCACTGCCATTGATTACTGATGTTTATCCACTCACTAAGACCTGAAATCTGAATAATCCTCCCAAATTTTAGGAGAGGAAACAATAATAAAAGCTTCCTTTTTTCTTCATAATTGTGGGGTTTTAGTTTAATAATGTAATGAGCCCAGATAGACTTATGTTCCTAGTAGAATATAAAATAAACCAAATGGAACCATTTGTAATCAGGATTTTTTCTGAGCAATGTTCTGTCTGTATCACCCACTGCCTATAAGATTGCGTTCCACTATATTGCAGCAGTAATAGGAAAGAAACTAAACTATTTGCAGCAACAATAATGCAACCAATTTTCAAGGCTTGCATGTCAAAAATCCATTATTCCAGATATGATTACCTGGAACTGCCAATAACAATTGTCACCAATTACACTTTTTTACAATGTAGCAAGATTTTAATTTCTCTTTCCTCACCCCATCTTTTCTTCCTTTTTCTTTATGTCCTTTTTTTTTTTTTCCATCTCCATCACTTAGGTTAGAACATCACATTCAGTACAGGAAGCAGATGTTAATATGGAAAGACAGAACATCTCAATTTTCGCACTGTTAATTCAGCTTACTGAGCCAATTTCACAATTCTCACATTCCTCTAGTCCTAAGAGAAAATGCTAATTTAGATTGTTAAAACTGACACAGGTTAGGGTATAAAGGATAATTAGCATAAGATCCTACACAAAGTGTTTTTAGCACCATTAATCAACTCCCACCTATGCATACATATTTTTAGACAGAAGTGGTGTTGAATAGTTCTGAAAATATTCTGTAATACTTTAAAAAAAACCCAAAACCCCCCTGTAAAATTTCGTTGGAAGCAGTTTCCAGTGAAAGTACCTAACGTGCAGCTAAAACAGATCTTTTATTTTACACATGAGAATTATTAAAAGCTCATAAAAGCATTCTAGAAAAAATACCTGCAGGATTTTTAAGATTGTAGGGGATGTGCTAAAATGCAGAAATACGTCAAAATTATTTAGCTAGTTTGGAGTTTTTCTGCTTTCTCATCCCAGAAAACTTAGTCAGAATTACATAAAAGAATGTAATTCTGCATTTCACTCCATTTCATTTATACACATATATTTCAAGTACATTAGGTTTTCATTAGTACAAACTGGTTTTATCTTCCTTGAAAATACTACTTTGGGTGGGAAAATCCAATGCAATTTTAGAAAGCTTCATCTAGAAATATTTTCTACATAAAATGTATGTTACAGTTACAGTTCACATGAATTCTTTTAAATTATTTTAAATTACATATTATATTATATAATCACCAAAGTGATTATGTGAACTACACTGGAAAGAATTCCTCAAATTAATAAATGAAATAAAGATACCAGGAATATCAATTTAGGACAGTGAAGTTTTACAATTTAGATGACTGTCTCGTTGATCATTGTAGCAAGTTCCACAAAAAAACAGTGTCTTTCCTAAGTCAGAAAAGCACAGAAGTAAAAATTCCAGCTGCCAAGGACAGACAGTTTTAGGCATTTTTAATGCTAAAGCAGACAAGTCAAGTAATTATTGTCTCTAATTGGCACTTCCACAAGATGTAACAATTTTTACAGTACCCACAGAAAAGTGGCACTTAAAAAGGTGAGAAATTATTTCTTGCCTTGGGAAAAAGGAAAAAAAAAAAAAAAAGAAAAAGAAGGAAAATCACATGCTTTTCTAATCTGAGCTTTGCAGAGGGAAAGACTGGCCAAGCACTTCAAGGTCTGAATCAGCAAATCACTTAAGCACATACTCCATTTTAAGCATGTGCATATTAACACTTGACTAAAAGGCTATTTTTATTCTCTGACTGGCATTCTTAACTGTTTTATTGGTTCTGCATGTGCCCAGTTTAGGTGAACATCCTGTTCTGGATGGGATTCAGCTTCAGATTTTGACAACTAGTTTTGATTCTGCAGGGGCTTCTGTGAGAGCAAGAAGGATTTACTGTTGCACCATCCAGCACGGACACACGGCTGATTCAGCTGCCTAATGCACATCCAATCTTTTATGCACTGCAGATAACTCGGGTCATCTTGACATCTAATTTCTGCTAAAGAGGGGCCTGAGTCTTCTTGAGGTCTGTGTCACATCTTCCAGCCCTACAGATCTCAAGGGGTTGTCATGTTAAGTGTTGGTAGATACGTAACTTAGCAATTCTAAGAAGTTATTTTCCAGTACAGTCAGAAGTATTTGAATCGGTTTGTCCTTATTCTGACATGTACTGCCAGTTGAGACACTACTGAGAATCCCACTTGAAGCTGCTCCTCCAGGAGGCAAAGGTCCCTGTATGTCATGTGTCATTTTTGTAAGCACCATGAGAACGTTTTAAAGACACTCGAGCATCTCAAATAATTCTAAATGCCTGTGTGGTCAACGAAACTGAGCTCAGTGGAGATGAGAGTTATTCAGCTGGTCCCTCATTTGACAAGCTGAAGAACTTTAAGGGCTCTGTGGACAAAAATGAACCTATTCAGTTGTGAGCATACATCCCAGACACCTCATCTGAAGGTGGAACCGCATCCAGTCCTCAGAGATGCATCCACTCACCTATGAACAGACATCTGGTGCCATTTCAGGTGCCGGGGGCTAAACACGACAGCTGTACAGACCTGGCAAATGTGATGCAGAACCTGAGGGAGACCTGCGACCTTTAGGAATGGTAACTGGAGGCCAGCACACAAGTTCAAGCAAAGAGTTGAATTTAATACCAGATTAACAGGCTTACACAGCAGTATTCATTAATGCACTTTGTTAAATCAGACCTGAGAAATCAATAGCATTACTTCCACCAGTGGTGCAAAATCAGGCAAGGGCTCCTGGAGTGGAAAATATACAAATCAGAGTTCACAAAGTACAATCCACCTCTTCTGCTCTTTGTAAGCTAAGCTACATTTTCATTAGAAAAAAGTTTCTGGGGAAATAAACATAGATATTGTAGAAATGACTGAAGGAGTTTTTCACTCTTTTTTACAGCTCGCCCAAAGAAACAGATCTCCTTACCCAAACCCAGAAATCTTTATTTATCGGAAATAATCTATACTCCAAGAGACTTTTTAACTCCCATGCATCGCCTTTGTTCATTATAAAGAAGTTCTTATTGACCACAGCAAGCGCTGCTTCACAATGGGCAGTGCACAAAAGACGGATACTTTATACTGGAACCACTAATAAATATCATTATGAGGTCTGGGCTGAAAGAAAGAACAAACCATCAAACTAATTTATACATTGAAGTTGTTAGTATGGCAAACAAAGCCGAAGGAGGAAATTCTCAGTATCCAATGGACACCAGACTAGCTGGCCCACACAAAGAGATTAAACCTATATTTATTTTGGTTGCCATGTACATTGGTCCATGATGGAATTAAAAATGAGTACTGTCAAATCTGTTTGTTTGTTTTCTTTTTTTCCTAACGAACAGTGAATTTATTGATTCACTGAAACATAAATCTTTAAAGAAGAAATAAAAAATCTCTGGAAACAGAGGCAAAATCACTAATTATTTTCAGCCATGAAGACAATGAAAAAGAAAAGGGGCCCTTTGAGAATTTAATATTAATTTATTTCACGATTTTAAAATGCGTGGTTTTACTTTCACCAGAATTAACTGACTTCATGTTTTGGAAGAGTATCTTGTACTCAAGCAAATCATCTCCACTGACAGAAAAAAGATCAAGTAATGACATCAACCAACCTTAGAAAGAAAATAAGTAGATTTATTGTTTCTATTGATGAAACACTTGAGCAGATATAATTGTGCAATTTTTTTTTTTTGGTTTTGCTGAAAAATTTTGCTGTAACTAATTTCCTCACCTTTTTTGTTAGGCTACCAAACAGAAAAGAAACTGAATTATTCACCCAGATCTAGTGCCAACAAGTATGTCGATTAGTGTTAAGTATTGTAGTTTTTTTTTATTCAGCCATATGTCCACTTTGGCTAGGATTGAGGCCAGCTGCTAATTTTATACAAGATATAAACAGATGCTAGGTAGCAAATCTTGATGTTTCCTTGCCTAAGATTAAAACTACACATTTACAAGGAAAATTCTTTCTTTAATGATTGTTGCAGGTCAACCACATCTATGGTAATGACCATTTCAGATGAAACCACTTTTCCTGATCTGCTTTCATGGATGTTTTTCTTTTCACTTCCTTCTACATGGCTCACAGACGAGGTAAATACCCACAGGCACATACCTGAGAAACAAGTATTTTTTCTTAGACTCTTCACAAGCAACTCCCTGGATTCTGTTTCCAGATGGAGTATGAAGGCACTCAGATGCCTTGAATACATTTTCATATATGCTGGTTCTTTGCCAACAGAAAGACCTGGAAACAGAAGAGTTCCTAAGTGGATGCAGCATCCAGAAATATTAAGCCATTAGGTAGATCAATTTCCTTCTCAGCCACCTGCTTGGGGATCTTGTACAAACATTGCCCCCTGCACAATGTGGTACAGAGACCATTTGTTGTCTTGAAAACCTTATCAAAAACTATTTAGCCTTGTTTATGTAGTCTATAAAACTTTCAAAGTCTACTTGTTTCTAGTGCAGGACTATCCTGGGGCTAATTTCCCATTCTCTCTCTTTAAAAGCACCTTGTAAAAATGCCCTTTTTTTTCCTGCAAAAGCTTAATACTCAAGCTTCCAGAAGAAACTAGCTATATAATGGTGTTTGACTTGCATATCTCATAACTAAATGCTAATTTAAACAAACGTAAAGTAACCCTAGAATGGGGTTTTTTTTGTTTTTTTTTTGGGTATTTTTTTTGTGTTTTTTTTTTTTTTTTTTTTTTTAATGAACAAGAGCTACTCTCCTCCGCAGTTGACACTTTTAGGACTACACTGATGTGCTAATTTCTCATAAGTATGGATTTGGTGCTTATCTCTGCAAAGAATATATAGAATGACAACCTGGTTGTACTTCACTGTATGTTCAGCCTCATGCAAAAGTCAAATCCACAGCCTTTTTCTAAATTACTTCCTCTCTTGATATATGGACCTTATTTACAGCCTCCCTTTGTGCAACCATAACACCATCACACAGGGCTTAGGTTCTGAAAACCGTAGCAATTGCCTGAAAATTGATTTGATGTCTTTTGCCCATCCCTCCCTCAGGTCCCTCAAGACATTTTAATATGAGCCATGACATTATGATGGATGAAATCTGGCATTTTACTGTAGCAATGCTACTCCCATGTGGAAAATAACAGCTTGTTCAAAGCCCATCTTCCAGCCAGATTTAGGATATACACTAAGCCACATCTTCAGTCTCCCCCTTCTCTCTACTCTTTCACAATATCCTTTGCAAACAGCTTCATTTTGTACTGTCGCAGTACCAGATTTTTGCTAATCCTTGCCACTCTGTGCAGGTACCTCGGAGCAGACAGGCTACAGCTACACCCTTTCCCTCCCCAAACTCTCTTGGACAAGCAACACACGCAAGTAATTCAGCTTACTCAGCAGTAATCACCTGAGCAGAAAAGGAATCTGGTTAACATGTGGAATTAATTCACTGTAAATCATCTCTGACAATGTGAAGCTCCTGGTGAACTGTAAGTGCAGTGATAACATGTTGCACACAGGCTGAAGCAATGAGCCAGTTCTTGTAGATTTTTGTGGGCTTAATTTACCCAGCTGAAGTCCAGGCAAAGCGTAGAGGACTTTGGCTTTCTGGGTTCTGGAGAAAAGTGAACTCATGTTAGATAACTAGAACATTTAGGAATATCTAGTGTTCATCTGAGAAAACTTGTTCTGTCATCAACTGTTGCAATTGTTTATTTTGTTCATAAACAAAGTTGAAATCACACTGGAAAGCAGTTTGCTTCTTATTCAACTTTAAATTCCTGAAAGTCTGAAGTGGCCATCTATGTTTGTTCATTAAAAGCCCATATGGTCATAGGACAAGCTGAACCCTGAATTTTCTTTACTGACAGTGATGGGAATGCAGCATGAGTAATCCAGATGTGGATGTCTCTAATGAAAACTAAACCAGGGGAAGCAGCAATGCCAACCAGAGCTGCCTCCCAAAGCCAGATAGGAAACCTCAGCAGGAAACAACATTTTTGCTGCAACACAAGAGTATCCTAGGAGGCATAGTTCCATTTCTATTTCCACTGGACTTTATATGGTTTGTGTTGATTTGAGCTGTTTACACTCACTTCTGTCTACCGGGGAATGCCATTAATTTTTAAATAGGAGAAGTGCACTGCAAAGCCATTAACAATACATTTTAAACCATTGATGCATAAGATGCAGGTAAGTATCAAGGAAATTTTGCAAACATTTCTGTGTAGATCAGTGCTTATTTGGCCATGGGATTTTGGCACCTAAAATGTCAGGATCCACCTTCTCTCAGTAATCACAAAGGTAGTCATTAGAGGAAAAATGGGTTCTGTCAGGATTTTGAGGGCAGTAAAAGCCCTTAGCATCCCTGTCTATATCCTGTGACCATCAAGCCCTGTCCCAGCAATGTGGCTGGATAACACAGTCCTACCCCACACACCAAACTCCTCGTTTCGTTTCACTTCCAGCAAGGATTTGTCCCCTGCCTTGTGTGCAAATCCCAAATCTCATGCTGCAGAAAATGTGGGGAAAAAAATGGAGTACAGAGCGGTTGAGGACTCAGAGTTCAATAACCCCTTAATTATGAAGAGGAGCAGAATTGCACCCACTTTTCCATTTCTGCTGCACATTGCATTCTGAGTCAGCAGCTTCCCCAAGCAATCTTTTTGAACTCTAAATGCTGGCCCATAGCTTTAAAGTGCAAATGAATGCATTTGTATGTAAAGCAGATATTTACGACTCCAGCTCTGAAAAAATAGGGTTTTCTTGTCTCTTCTGCCTTACAATGTACACACACTTTGAGACCAAATATTTCATCATCATATGTTACCTTAACTGACAATAGAAAAGTGTCTGTATAGTTCATGGAACATTATTGAACTATGTGTTGACAGTTGATTTGATATAGAAAAATAATAATAATAAAAATGCCTGACAGGCTTTTGCCATTTATTTCAGTCCATTTTTTTTTCTGGCTGCCCTTTAGCAAATTTTTGATATAGTTTAGCTATTTCATGTTCTGCTTCTTTTCTTTTCTTTTCTTTTCTTTTCTTTTCTTTTCTTTTCTTTTCTTTTCTTTTCTTTTCTTTTCTTTTCTTTTCTTTTCTTTTCTTTTCTTTTCTTTTCTTTTCTTTTCTTTTCTTTTTTCCTCTTCTCTTCTCTTCTCTTCTCTTCTCTTCTCTTCTCTTCTCTTCTCTTCTCTTCTCTTCTCTTCTCTTCTCTTCTCTTCTCTTCTCTTCTCTTCCATTCCTCAAATTCCTTTGACAACCTGAGAAAGTCTTGCAGCTGAACACAGCATTAATTATATTTCAAAGCAAACCTTTTATTCATTTGGGGACAATCTGTGAAACCGAAATCTGTGACTGAAGCTGCTGCCAAGCCAATTACTGCAAAATAACTCAAATATGTCTCGACAGATTGCAATTTTTCCTATTGTTAGATTGTCTATTTTTTTAGATCAAAAGGTTATGTTCACTTAAATTAGACTTGCATTTAAATATTCCATAACTTTTGTGCATGATGGACCTGTAGGTGCACTTAGAGAATATACAGTGAAGCAAACAAATTACATTCAACTAACAATGAATATTATTGATCTTTTTCCAATTCTTTTTTAGAAATCATCTGAAAATATACTCTAAGTATCAGAGATTCATAAATTCTAGGACTAGAAAGGAAAATTACAGTCTAACTTCTTTCATAAGCAGAGGAAACCAAAAAGAGTTTCTTGCTCAGTCATTTTTGCATCAAACGTCTCTTTTACAGTAAATAAAACCGGGATTTAATATCTTTCAGTGGTGGAAAATCCATTGCTTTCCCAGGTAATTTTTTCTGGCAGTTAGGGATGTATTATTATCAAAGGAAATTTCTACTGTATTTATTTATGTCATTCCCTACTCTTAAAAAGGAACAAAATCCTCCCAGGCCAGACTGTGAATCTTTGCTCAAATGTGAGAATTCCTAAGGATGCCAATGGAACTAATACTTCCAGCAGTGCTTGGTGTAAGCAAAGTTGATACAACATGCTTTATGAATTTGTTCACTTTCGAGTTATCTGATGAATATTTTAGAGAAATAGATGACAACCTATTGATTGCTCATGACATATTCGCTGCCACGGTTATTCTATTCATAAACATCCAATTGCAAAGCAAAGTAAGAGAGTTAAATCCCACAGCTATTTTTGTTTCCAGAAGAAATAAATCTTCTGCAGTGGGAAAAGACATACATACATATGTGCAAATACACACACATTTTTGATCTGTCTCCTATGTTAAATATGAATCTGCATTATTACTTGTAAGATCTTTCTTCATACTAAAATTCATCCCTAAAAAAGTCCTTAGTCAGACTAAAATTTGTTGACTTTGCACAGCATTGCCTGAATTCTCTTATTCTTTCTGCTTACAGCTATATCTGTATTTTGGACTTGCTCTTTGACACCACATTTCTTCAACCCTTAACAAGATGAGAAATTTCTGGTCAGTAGAGCAGAAAACAAAGAGATTGCTTCATGCACAGATTGTAACACTACTCCAAATAATCATCCTGATTAAGCTTTCAGATGTGCTTATTGATTATTGAACACCTACTTGTGTTAATTGCATATGGACCTTCCAAAAATGTAGAGCGTTCCACACCTGCCTCAGAATTCCCTGAGTAGAAATGGAAGAATTCTGACATTATTCTCTTTAGCCAACTAAAAAAAAACACAAAGAATATGGAGATTGGCTTGTTTTGTATTCTGGCAAAAAACTAAACATTATTCTAGCTCCTGCATAAATTCATTTAGAGCTGAAGGCAAATGTTTCAGAACTGGTGGACATCCCTAAATTCCTCTGACTTCACTGGATTCAGAGCTGAAAATTTCATCTCTGTGGCTCTGCAGAGTCAAAATGGAAATCAATATTCATTCTGCCCATAATAAAGCAAATCTCCTGCCTCCCGAAAAACTGGTTTTTTATAGTTTTTTTCCCTATTGAAAAACCTTCCAGATATTCATCTGTCAAAAAGAGTGAAAGAAGGATGAATTGCAAAGGAGAAATTAAAATGAGTGGTAAAGAAGTTCCTACATTCTCCAACAGTGTATTTTCTCATTTTGTTCTTTTGGATGATCTCAAGCAATGCACAACATCTAAACAAGTTCTCATCTTGCACGGCCTCAGCTCTTTTAGAGGCTGATGAATTCACTTTTGTTTTTCTTTGAGATATTCTTTCTAAAACCTCATCTCACTGAATTTGATCTCAACACTGAGTTCTCGCATCTTTCATGGTAACACCCCTTTACTCCCCAGCCCACGACCTGAAGGAAAACAATCACCAGGGACTCTGACACTGTTTCAAGGAACAACCACAGTTTGATTTTTTTTTTTTGTTTGGTTTTTTGTTTGTTTAAATTTTTTGGGATCTTTGGTTTTTTGGTTTGGTTTGGTTTTGGTATTTTTGTTGTTGTTTTGGGTTTTTTTTCCCCAAAGGACATGAAGCAGTACCTAGTTTGTTCTTACCCTGGAAAGACTCATTTATAGTGGATCTTGTTCAAGGGAGCTCTCAGAAAGTATCATAGAGTAGACTATGACTATATTTGTTTGCATTTTGTGGGCTGCGATTACTGCCTTTGACTGGTAGAAAAATTGACAGCTTTACATCATTCTGTTAGCCCCACTTCCCACTTCAGCCACCTGGCATGTTTTTTTTCTTTTACACTTCGGATTATTTGTAGTAGGATGCAGAAATGGTAATCTGTCTCAATGACTGCAGAGGGGCTTTTAGGTGGGTGGTCTTCAAGGCACTCTATCATCTTAAAAAAAGTTACATAAAATAGTCCATCACCAACTCATTTTGGTAAGAATGCTTGGAAAACATGATTCTGAAGGTGAGAGAACCGAGTTCTCTCCACATGAAAATAAAGCAGGAGAAACTGGAGGTCTGCAAAATGGACTTAACTCATCAATAGGTTAACTCACCATATTTAAAGGCAATTTTGTAATTGCTGCATGACCCAAGAGACCGACCCACTCAGAAAACTTGGTATAAAAACTCTTGCAAGCCCTTGAATGTTGCAATCCAGCATCTGTGTTCTAAACCTGCCAAGTATAACCTCTGAGTGGTCACCAGGCTATTGGCTCCAATACTAAAACATATTGAGGAGGAGTGGAAGAAGGGAAGGCAATCCAGGAACTGGAGAAGCTTGTGCCAAGAAAGTGTCACACAGATATATAGGAGCCAATTACCTTTGTAATTGTGTTTTACCAATAAAAGCCAACATTGTGTCCAGATTCCTGTAAGATCTGCTTGCTTCAGTGACAGTTTACAAGTGTAGTTAGAGTTAATGGGAAGATACAAACTCTCATTGAAGCAGAATGACTATATTACACAAAGAGGAAGACAAATGTGGATGTAAGAAGTCATCAAACTTCACCAGAAGTCCTGTTAACCCCCTTAAAGACAATTAGATACAGAGCACCTACCGGGATAAGTCCTTTATTAGCATCAGTCTATAGAATAAGCATTAGGTGGAAATGAATCTCGCCATGCAAAGGGGCACCTGTTTCAAGGTGGTTTTTTATTAATGATATCCTTGATACCCACCGGCCAGTCTTTGCAAATATAATTCCAGAATTCTTCAGCAAAACAAACTTAAACAAAGCTCTGATAGAAATAGTTCATATCTGTTGGTTTAAAGAGCCACTGTCCCACATACACCTTCAAATTAAAATGTCACGCCTATAGTTAAAATACTCACATGCATGCAAGTTGCTGGAACAAAAAGAAGGATCTAAGGTTATTAAAGACAATAATAACAGTAGTGGAAAGATTAACCATTTCTGGTCTTAAAAGGCGTACCCAGGGACAAAGACGTCCAGTAAACTGCATTTGAGTATATAATTGGTCCAAGCTATTTTTGTAACCTACATTATCATACTACCCAGCTACCTCCATCGTGTCATGCAGCTACCTCCAAAGCAAAGATTGTACTACTATTATAACTATTATTACTCCCTTTAGAGGCAGGGAATGGGGGATCAATTCTTACCTATTTTTCTCAGGGTTATATAGAAAAAGACAAAATTAAAATAGAATATTAAGTCTGATTTTGTGACTTAAAGATTGAATGAGGAACATTCTTTTATTCTGAATTGCCCTCGTGGTCTGACTTCAAGCTGTTCCAGAGTCCAGCTCTTCTTCCCTCTCCAGGCTCTTCCTTCCTCAGCGTTTCAAAC
Organism: Struthidea cinerea; assembly: GCA_013397865.1. Taxonomy (NCBI): domain Eukaryota; kingdom Metazoa; phylum Chordata; class Aves; order Passeriformes; family Corcoracidae; genus Struthidea; species Struthidea cinerea. Next base: position 50,243 of record VZTI01002496.1, read on the forward strand.
GGACACTCAGAAAAGGGAGTCAGCAAAAAAGCAAAAAACATTTCTGAAGTAATGCAGTAAGATAATTTTCCCTATGTTATGTAAGTTACTGATTGTTACATGGAGAAGGCAAAAAAGATACTGTGAAAAAAAATAATTTAAATGATGAAGAACTTGGGTAGTTGAGAGTTTTGTCCACATGAAAAGCAATTATATAACAAATTTTCACTAGGCAGATGCCTTACAGTCCTGATCTGGGGATGCACAAGGTGCTGGGGACACATCCATGGCTAATGACCCAAACTGGCCAAAAGGATACACCATACCCTATGAAGTCATGCTTTTATATATATTTACATATAGATATATATGTAAACATATATAAACTGGGGGGAAATCTGAGTGGTGAGCAATTACATTGTGCATCACTCATTTTGTATATTCTAGTTCTATTATTATTATTATTACTATTATTATTACTATTAATGATTCACTTCCATTTATATTTTGTTAAACCGTCTTTATGTGAACCCACAAACTTTGCTTTATTTTGCCCCATCCTCTCCCCCATCCCACTGCAGTGTGGGACGTGAGCAAGAGGCTGTGTGGTGTTTAGCTGCCTGCCAGGTTAAACCACAACGTTTACTAAATGTAAATCATCTTTACTTATGCTTATATGTTCAGTCAGGGCAGAGAGACAACTCTTTTTGAAACATCACATGGAGCTAATATTTAAAAATTATTTTCTGCATATTTCTAATAGCCTTTCAGTCAAAACCCCTTTGAACTACTGTCCCAGAAACTTTGCCTGTAAGAGTTTTAGATTTCAGGTGTATATTTGTTTTCATTAGATAAGGGTTTGCAGAGAGAAACTGCCTTTGATCGTATCAACATCAAAACACTGAACGTGCACATTTTTAGGCATGCAGACCCATGCAAGGATAACCTCATCCCCTGAGTTCATACTTATGGTGACCAAGCCAGATGCTGCAGTAGAAGAAAGCTTTCATGAAAATAAGCATATGCAGGAGAGTAATGACTTGGAAACCCAGAGATCAGATTTTATTTTGCCATGTATCTGCGTGGCCTTGGGAAGAGCTTTTAAGTCCCTAGAGTTGCTTCTTGCAAGGGCTTTTTGGAGAAAGGATTTTCCCCGGCTTTGTACATGTGACTTCAGTCTCAGGGCAGGCCTTCACGTTGTTTTTTCCAGTTCTGTCAATCCTGAGGTCCAGTTGTGCATTTATTATGCATGCAGGGATGGAAACCCTGAACAGAACATCTCATCACCTGCTTGTGTGGGAAAAAAATATCTTGTACAGCCAACTAGAAAAGAGGTGTGATATTCTACATATCATCTAGATCAAGGGCCATAAGTGTGGCATCTATCATAAACTACATCTTCTCCAGGAGATATTTGGCTACTGAAAGTCAAGGATTAATAAAACAATATCTCTACATGTTGTGTTCTGGATTTTATAAATAGATAGATATAAAAATATAAGTAGCAAGTTACCTTGTGTATTGAAGGGCTTCAACGTGTTCTCTGCATCAGGACCACAGCCATATGAAAATTCATCAGAGAAGAAAGAGAATAACGACTGAGAATAGTTTAAAACAAGTCTGATCAGGGCAAATATTGATTATATTAATGATCTGTTTAACTTTAGTTTTCCACTTCACATGATAACATACTTCCCTGGGAGACGTGAGAAAATATAAAAAGCTGTCTTAAATTAAAAATAATCTATAAATATATAAGTAAATGTTATATGTGTATATATATGGAACTAAGATAACTGTTAGGTGAAGTAACTGAGAAATATACTTAAAAGGATTTTGCTCAAACTGTATTAGATTCTTGCCCTAAATATTGAAACTTTCCAAATTTAAAAAGCAATTTCTTCCCCCATTCAGCCAAAAAGTCTGTAGTCACCAGCAGCTGAGACAGAGTCACAGTACCTGTCTGTACTTGGAGTTAAATTTGCATACATAAGCTTATTGAAGCAGTGTTGAGAATATTTCTTAGCCAGTGACTTGCAGGTGTTCTGTCAGACAGGATTTACTTCGTTTGCTGGATTGACTCTCAGGCATTAAATTCCTTGAAAATTAGCTTTAGTGTGTGCACTTAGCAAATATGGGGAGACACTGGTCAAGTGGCCCTAAAGCTTCTTCCTCTTTCTTTTATTATCCTATGAAATGGGATTGCCTGGGAGTAATTCTGGTGCTTGGACTTTAATGAAGCCAAGTATGTGAGGTTTAATACATGTGATGCCTAATTTCCACCACTCCCATTGACTTAACATTATCCTGTATTTTATGTTCTGCAATTTCATAGGTTTAATAATTTGATAGAGCTTATGGCCAGAAGGTACCTTTAGATCATCTAGCCTGGCCGCTTGCACATCATAACCCATTATATTTCACATGCATGAAACATTTTAAGCTCAAAGACTACATTTAAATGGAAGTTTTCCAGTCTTCAGAAGACTGAATCCTGTGCTGCGGAGGGAGAACAGGAGGGAAGACAGGTGACAGCTATGTCCAGGTGGCTGCAAACATAGAGAATGGATTATTTGATACTTCAGAAAAGAAGAAAAATAACGATAAGCACTGTGCATGAGGACTGTGTATGAGAACAAAACTTTCTGAGTCGTGATGGACTAGCTGGATGCATGAGGATTATTTTTTCCCAGTTGTAATCATTGCCTGACTTTAGATTGACAGACTGTAAATAAATCCTGGACAAATTCATGGCTGTGTTGCCACCAAGTAGCTGCAGAAAGGGAGCAAGTACAGCAATCCCAGCACTCAGCTCCCTTCAACTTGCCAGGCTGGAAAATGGGGATAAAACAACAGAATTCCTGCATAAAGCTCCTGATCAAGTAAGAGCTAAAGATTTTGAATATTGATATTGTCATTCGAAACTGCTCAAAAGCTGTGACATCTTATCTCTACACAGCTGATATTCTGTCCTTTGTAGGCAGCTTGAGTAAAGGCTGTTCAATGAACATTTTGCTGTAGCATTTGAAGTTTCAACATAAGCTCTAATTAAAAGACATAAAAATCCTCTTGCATATCCAAAGTTTCATTTTCATGGTTCCACAGGAGTGATTTAGAATAATTCTACTTTATAGACTGTATAATAAATAAGTCCAATCTCAAAATCTCAAAACAAACTGAAGTGAGGTAAGTAGGTTATAAATCTGGAGAATCTAGTCTGCGAAAGAGATGGAATTTTCAGGACTTTAATGTGTGATTAAATTATTTTTAGCTGAAGGAAAAAATAATCGTACAAGGCAAATATTGAGATGCATAATTAATATACTGAGGAGTGTACCATTCCAGATGTATGGCATAAACGACAAAATGTGCAGCCTCTGCTCCTACAGTGGGTGACACAAGCAGGGGAGAGGGTTGCTGCAATGATTGACATCCTTGGAAGTTTTAATCCCTCCATCTTCCACTGATAATATTTAAAATTATCACTGGAGGGGTATTAACACTGGAGTGCCAAGGATAATTTTGAATGTATAAACCATTTTCCCAAATAAAATGGCATCTTCCAATGTGGTTTTCATTTAGTGAATGAAATCTTCCAGGCTTGAATATGACAGTGATAAAGGATAATAATGTGCAGCCATATCTTGAAATTCAATCCATTTCAGTATTCAACAAGCTATTGCCACCTGCTAGAAGAAGAAAATTCATCATTTTTCCTTATCCAATAAAATAAAATCAATAATTATGGTGTGCTTCTTGCTCACCAGTGTTTCTTCTAAGGTATTCTAAACTGCATTTGCCATACTTGATTCTCTGTATATATAATTTTTATAATTATTTCTACTCTCATATGCACACCTGCAAAAGTACATTGTTTGAGAAGCTCGACTACCCTCCTCTTGCCTTTATAAATGTCTGACTGAATGCACAGGGACTTTGAGGAGAGCAGAGAACTAAGAAATGCAACTTTACCAAGAATAAAAAAACCTGAAACTTTACACCTGTCTGCAGTAATTTCACATTGTACAAGAGCTCTGATTTCCAGCAAGACAAAATATTCTTTCAACACAACAGGTAAGTGTTAACTGTGGAGTGGATGGTGTTGTGATTAAGGGCACAGCCCTGCCCTCCCAGGTCCAGCGTGGGTCATGCAGATTTTGAGCCAAAGATTAATAGGTTGAGTGCAGGTGTTTGGGGAGCGGAGAGGCAGCAGATGGAATGGCTGACTTTTGCTAGTACTATCAGTAAAATTTAGCAAAGTAATATATTTACTTTGCTCCTATATTTATTGAAAACTTCGCAGATACGCAGATTTACATCAAATGGAGTCAAAGGATTTTTCTTGGGGAAATTTTTTTATAAGCATTCAAGTGGTTTTCTCCAGAGTTTCTGGAACTTATTAAAGTGGGAGGTGGTGTCATCTTTGTGAAGGAGAAGGTGCCTGTCAAAAGGAACAAGCCATTTCACTGGAATCTGTGTGGTAAACTGGAATGGAGACCATGTCAACAAGGGTTTCTCAGCAGTATTTTTACAGAGATTCTGAGATTATTTTCTCTCCATTGATGATGTGAAAGTCACAGAGTAATAGAATCATTAAGGACTAAAAAGACCTATATGATCATCAAGTCCCATCATTAATCCACACTACATAGTCCATTGCTAAACCATGTCTCCGAGTGCCACATTGATATGCTTTTTTAACATTTCCAGGGATGGTGGTTGCACCACTTCCCTGGGCAGCCTATTCCAATGCTTGGATGCCTTTTCAGTGAAGAAATTATCCTCTTGTGAAAATAGTTGAGTGGACATGAATCAGAGAGTGAAACCAAAATGTGCCATCAAACTGCAGGTGGGTGACTTCTCTAGAAGGACTGAGGACTTACTGTTACTCATAAGTAACTTACAGTTTCCAGAAAGGACTGGGATTTTAATATTAGCTATGCTATCATTTGACCCAAATGCAGCAACACCCATTTTTTTCAAGCAAGCAACTCAATTTCATATCGCTGCTCTGATTCAGGCAGAAATGGGCAAGAATTGGAGTTACAAGTAACTGCAGATGGTACACGAGTGATTAGACTGTTCAACAATGCATCCACTTGCTTAGAGATATCTTTTAAGTCTTTAGGCTTGATTGGCACATTTGCTATTGAAAAATAGCTTAGAAAAGCTATTTCTTACAAAAACATTTCATATGATCCGAAACAAAGTATGATCATAAGCAAAAGAGCAACAGCAACAATTTGGTCAATCTGAAACAATTTGCTATGATCAGAAATAACATGCCGCATGTGGCTCTAAATTTGAAGCTCCAGCATTTTACATTTATCTGCTGGTAACAAAATTTGTACACACACAAACTGCCAGATCTTTTCTTAAAGTCAGAGGCAAGATCAATCTTTTCGAATCTACTTGTTAATGACACGTGCACTGTGGGTAAATATCACTCACAGTTCAGAGACCTTTGATATTTAGTCTCTGCACTGTATGTGGAAATCCTGGGGATGGAATCTCATGCAATCAGTCTCTGTTAGGAAATTTGGATTTAGAAATTGAAAGCTTATCAACAAGGAGATACCTAATCTAAGCATTGCTGGGTCTTCTGATGGTGTCTCTAGCTCATTTTCTATCCAACTTCCTTACTCCAATAGAGATATATTGACAGCTGGATTGATCTCAGCTAAGAGTCTAACACATCTAAAAATGTTCAGAGTTGGAACAGGAGTCATCTTGACAAATACTGAATTGTCTGCACTGCAATGCTGTTAGGTAAAGAAGGTGGTAGGAATCATGGTGATGTAAAACATCCCTACTCTTAATCATCGCCTTTAATTGCATATCAGCCACTGACCTTTCTGGACATCATTGGATAATTACTTTAAGGCATCCTGTAGATCCTGAAATTTTCCATAAGTGCTTTAGAAAAAAATATACATTCCTTCTCAAAAAATGGATTTGTGTTAAAGTTTCTTTCTAAAATTTTCTTTCTGAATGAAAAACTACAGAAAGGTGTGGACTTTCAGGTGAATCTGAAAAAGAATTATAGGCAGAATTGGGGGTTTCAGCAAGTGGTTTTTTTTAAACCTTTTTTCGACTGAACTACTTTACTAAAAAAGTGTTCATGCATCAAAAGGATAAAATAATGAATCAGAAGAATTATTAACATTTTTTAAAAAGTAGAATATATACAAAATTTTTAATTGTAGAGTTAAAACTAAAGATAGCAACATTTCATTCCACTAATGTAGACAAAAGGGTAAGCATGTTTTTGAAAACAAAGAAGTGGGTTTTAAAGCTGAATTAAAACTAAAACCAAATTATTAGCTTAATTAAATAAGTATCAGGTCATAACTCTGGAAAAGGTGATTGGTACCAAGGAATGGAAGGAATGTTGTTGAGGAACACATAGATATTGATGGCCAGTGGGTGAAATATTATAATGTATCACAAAATCATGGCTGATTTAATCCAGGTTTTTGGTAATCAATCAGGACATCAGTTTTAGTTCTCAGATAGAGCTTCAGAAGGCTTTGTATGTATTTTTTGCTTTTCATGACTGAAATTGAAGTGAGCAACTGTTTTGTAGGAGAGAGAATCTCTCTGACTGGAGGTAGTTTTGTCCATTATTTATGGTCTACATGGCTCATTCTTGTGTTTTCATTTCACAAGTAAGACATTTGGTGAAATTCATGAAGTATAATATGTTCTGCAAAAAGACAAATGAAAGATCAAAGGCTTTATGAGTCCACTGTGGAAATATTTACTGTGGTTGTAGTGGAGATGCTTTACTACAGTTTAAACTTTTTCCTCGCCTATAATCTAAATCCCTTTGTCATGTTTGTGGCCTACAGGGAGTTTTTTTGTGATGAGTTTAGAGATTTGCAGACTGTGAATGGTTGGAAGAGCTCTGAGCAGATACTATCTACCCATATAAGTTTAATGTATAATTAAACAAGTCATTTAATCATATTGTTCATCAATTTCACCCCCAGTTTCCAGGGTAGGATGGCCTGTAACACATTGAGCCTGTGACGTATGGAAGTAATTCTTGTGATGTATTTGAATGTTCCTTTCACAAAAATCTGTTCCCCTGGAAAAGTGCCTTGTTGGATAAAATTCCCCTTTTAATTATTTAGGTAGGTATCATGAGTGTTCTTCTCAAAGTAAAAATATTGGTGTCCAAGGATATGGCTGGATAACACAATTTTTCATGATGTGTTTTGGATGTGTTGATGGAAACAGATGTGTTGGTTTACAGGTCTTTCATAGATTTCAGTTGATAGGTTGTTGATTTTGATTCTGTTTTTAGTGTCTAAAAAAAGGAAGATCATAGTCAAGGATTATAATAATACTATATAAAGTATAGTGGAATGGTTTTTGTTGCTGAAACAATGATGGAAGTCAATAAAAAATCCAGATTTTTATAAAAGATTATAAACTTGTAATCTTTTTATCTTAAATACAACACAAACTTCATGGTATCATAGCTAAAAACCCCCAAACCTATCTGCCTTAACTTCTATATAAACAACTTCTTTCAGATTATAGATGTAAACTATAAATAGAGACTGATATGATGATCCTTATTAAAAAAAAAAAAAAAGAGAGAGGGAAAAGCTCTAGCCAGCCATCAAGTATAGAATTTAAAGAAATATTCCATGATTGCTCAGAATAGCATTTGTCACTTCAACATATTTCTATGCAACACAGAGCAGTGCAATTTTTTTTTTCTCAGTTCATAATGACAAAAGGGATGATCTGGCACAGATTTAAATGTTCGACCCTAGCGGGGCAGATCCATTGCAGATGGTGGAAAACCAGTACAAGCAGCACCTGGTAAACTGTGACCAAGCCCTTAATGTGAATTTGTGTAAAATGCCTTCACTGATGCTCTACCCTCTTCTCAGGATGGGGCTTTCCCTGGGATCATTTCTGTGTTCCTGCATCTATGTTAAATAGCATGGCATCCCAACAGGAATATCTAAACACCAGGCAGAGACATTCATCAGTCAGGGATATAAGCAGAGGGGACAGGCTTATCAGAGCCTGGGTTCTGCAAGCAGGCTGGCTACAACAATTAATATTCTTCTATGTAGTTTGGAAAATTTCCCTTCCAATCAAGTTCACCGCTCCAGACGTACGGAAAAATCCTGTTCAGATGAAACAAAAAATACGGGGGGGAAAAAAGGTAGCAAATGAAAAACTGAATGCTTAAAGAGAAAATTAATTAATTTCCTTTCCTGTCCTCTCTAGTTGAAAACTAGCCCTAGATAAAGAGTTTATGATAACTCCTACTTTTGATTTCTGTTTACTTTGATTTTTTTAGCTACCTTAGAAAATTTGGCTTGTGTAGTCTTTTGGTGGAACAATATAATTCAGGGATATTGTGAGGATCACACAGAGCCATGTGAGCTCAGCAGCATCACCAAATGTACAAATGGGTTCAGACCTGCTCAGACACTGGGAAGTCTGGCAGCCAGGGTTAAATGTGCTAAATTCTGAAGGTACTGAGGAAACTATAGCTGATGGTGTTGCCCTGGTGACTTTTTTTTTTTTCTTTTTTTTCCCTTTACAAGTGCCTGTAAGAGAACTTTTCATTTTGGGTTGAGCCAAATGACACATCTTATTTCAGCAATAAACTCTTCCATCTCTCCTCCACCCCCTACCCCCCCCCCCCACCAAGTTTTACACTTAGCTCAAATTTTGTAGTTGTTTTTGTTGTTCTGTACCATCACTGTTTTTCCCAATTTGGCAGCTAACTCTAAAAAAAAAAAATCAATTTTTCATACAGCTTGACTCAGGAATAGAAGTTGGTGCTGGGCTTTAACCAAATACAGGGCTCTCAATGTGCCCACTGCATGCTCTGGAAGGATCTCTGCCACACGGCTCCGCCAGTCTGTGCATCCTTTATTGCTGCTGCAACAAGGGTGACAGCATGTGTCAGGCCTGGTGGGAGCTGCTCCTGGTGGCAGCCACGCACTCAGCTATAGCCTGCTGTCAATTTTACCTGCCTAAAACTCCTCCCGGAGGCCTGAGCCTGCCAGAGTTCACAAAAACCAGGACAAACAGTGCCGCTTCCTTTTTTTTTATTATTATTTTTTCATAAGGCAATTCAAGTGCTCACAAAACAGGTTGAGCTGGGAGAAAAGACAAATGACAAGTGATAAAGGGCCACCTGTGAAAAGAGATTTTTGTCTTGCTATTTGCACATCCAAGTGAAATTCACAGTTAAATGGAACTGGACAAGGAGAAAATAAATTCTCCCTGATTTATACTTTGCGTAAGACAATTTTGGGATCTCAGATGTTAAACTGGGTTCGCAAGCTACTAGCAAGACAATATTTATACACATGCTCGTGCCTGTGGGAGTGGCACACCTGGATATTGTGAAATGCAAAGATTTCTCCTGCATTTCACAGCCCTGCCCAGAAGGGAGATATCGGCTATAATAAGTCAGGCATTTAATTGAACCTGATGAATGTTATGTCCCTCTTGAAGACAACAGGCTGTGTGTCTGTGCACAAGATGTCTTTGGCCATTAGTAACTTTCTGTGCCTTTGACTCTGCAGTGTGTTGATGAGAAGTTTGACATCAACTCTAGGGGAGAAATTCTAACTGATGACCTGCTCCATGAAGCCTTAAAAAANTTGTCATGGAAGAATGAAGTGGGATTGGATCGAGGAAGGAAGGAAGGAAGGAAGGAAGGAAGGAAGGAAGGAAGGAAGAAAGGAAGGAAGGAAGGAAGGAAGGAAGGAAGGAAAAGAAATATTATTTTCTGTACAAAACATGCCTTAGCACCTTAGGCATTGCAAGGATCCCCAGCCAATGTGCTGAGGAATAGCATAGCAACTGTCACCAGGGATAATGTCAAAACTCTGAGACATGCAAAAAAAGAAAAGAAGGCAGGCAACTGGGGAAAGTTCCAGCTCCCCTTACATCTCTGAGAAATTATTTCATTCCCACCTCTGGCAGATAAAATGCAGTTAAACTGCATTGAATCTAACAACATCACAAAAAGGGGGAGAAAAAATCTCATGTGCTTGAAAATATATGAAGTCATTGAAAACATTTGTAGAGGGGTATGCAAACTTTGAAATAGCAAAAAAGTGAAAACCTATATTGTGGTAGTATAATGCAAAAAAAAAAATGCTGGTTGTCTTCAATAATACATTTTTTCCTAAATAATAAGTATTCTTTTTGCACCTCAGGTGTCCAAAGAGCAAGGACCATATATTCTTCTTCTATGGCTACAAAGCTTAAGGCATCTATTGTTTAAAACAGATATTGGAGAGCAATTTTGTCAGACTTACAATATTTGGTGCTCTTTTTTCAGTCCTTGCTTAGGGGATGATGTGAAAAATCTCATATTTTACTTTTAGGATTGTTTTTCAGCAAAAACGTATCATGACAGAATCCCACGGCAGAAAACAGCCTATATGCACATCGCATTCAAATATACGAAGACATACATCAACTGCTTAACTATGTGAGCAGTTTTCTTCTGAATTTTTTTCTTTCTTTTACCCATGATCAAGGAATTTGGCTGCACTGAAGCCTTTTTTTTTTGATTGAGAGGCATCACTTAATCTCAAATGAAATGAAGGAATGAAATCTTTATACCACTGCCTAAAGAGAACCTACAGGAAAGCTGAAGAGGGGCTTTTTAAAAGGGCATGGACAGATAGGAAAAGGGTGAATGGCTTTAAACTTAAAGAGTGTAAGTTTAGGTAAGATATTGCGAAAAATTTCTTTAATGTGAGGATGGTGAGGCATTGGTACAGTTTGCTTAGAGAACTTGTGGATGTTTCATCCCTGGAAGCGCTCGAGGCCAGGTTGGATGGGGTTTGGATCAATGTGGCCTAGTGGGAGGTGTCCTGGCCCATGGCAGGGAGGTTGAAACTAGATTAATTTTAAGGTTCCTTTCAGCACAAACCATTCTGTGACTCAGTGATGTTTCTTCTTGGCAAACCCAGTTTATTTATCCTGCAGGAGACTCCTATTATTATATCCTAAGCAGTAATTAACAATATGACAAGATGAGGCCAAGAGCTTCTTACTTAGGCATTAGGGTACCCAAAGTAGATGTTTTGATCCTTTCCATTGCTCCAGAATGAAAAGACTTAAAATCTGGGAGCAATTTTTACTTTTCAACCTGGAGAATATTTTCCATTAACTCTGCCGAAAAAAATTGTGGACCTATCGAAACACTGCTTTGTATTTTTTTCTTCATTTAGTGCTTATCTTATAATTATTTAGTTTCCTTTTGAGTCATTGTCTACAGAACTTTGACATCGTTATTTATTTATATTAAAAATCTTGAGGTAAATACTCAGAACAGGGAAGAGAACTTACTGGGCAATTTTAAACTCTAATTTAGAAAACAAGGTTTATCTAATGGAAACAAAGGATAAGGAAAATCTCACTTTTTAAAAACTGTAAATCTAGACTATAATTAGTGAAATAGAATGAGAAAAGAGATGTTTGTCAAGAGAATTTCTCCTAACTGTAGAGTTAAAATAAAAAATGTCAAATCCCTTTTTCATATACCTCTTCTTTAATAAAAAACCCTACTATTACTCCTAATACTTTTTTTAACCTTTGCACCCTCCAGACTCGCAGGAGACATTGTACGAAATAGTTACATTTACCAAAGTTTATCTTCTGTATGGGTGTACAGTCATTAATATTTTATAAGATTTTGTCCAATTCAGAATTGAGAAAACCTGCAAAATACATCCTAACTTACAGTTCTCATCAATCTCTAGATGTGAGAAGGTTTTAAAATAAACACACAGATTATAGCAGAGAAAAGATAAGTAAACAAACAATCCTGCTGTGTTTGAGCTGTTCAAAATTATTCATGTTACAGTAAGTTTTCTCTCTTCTTGTTACAGTCCTGATGAATGAATGGTCCTGGAAATGCAAAAGAGAGCAAGTTTGGAAAACACCAAGAAGCATATCTTGATAATTCCCTGCAATTGGGAATTATCATTGAGACAAATTCTGTGACTGTATTTAATAAGAAACTCAATAATTTTAAGTCGATTAGCACCACAGACTAAATCTGTAAGGAATGGTAATCAAATATCACACTTCAGGGCATAAACTAATTGTCCAACAGGTCAGGAAATCATGTGTTGCTCCTATGTTGCACAAATGTTTAGATGTCCTGTGAGTTTTAATCTCTTTTCCTGTAAAAAAAGGGTAAACCGAGAACTGAATGCACATCTATTGTTGGATGGAGGAAAGAAGAAATCTAGCTTTAAAGGGATGAGATAAATGTTGTATTAATGTAAAACTTCTTCTCCTGGATAAGTCCACTATTTAACAAGTAACACCTTCCCACTGTATCCTATTCCTTAGCAGCTTAACTCAGAACTGTGTTTGAGAGAAATTAAAAGATATAAAGAGTCAAGGAGTATTATTTCAGGATTGCTGTCCGACAGAAATTTACCTATACAAGAGACTCTTTTTCTATTAATTTCCCTTGGTGGGTAAAATCAGAGATGATGATGTGACCCCAGTTTTCCAGGGTGAAACTCTTATGACAATTAATGGAGAAAAGAGAAGGACATGTCAGGACAGATCCCATCTCTATACAGGAACATATATTAGTGGCTATATCCAATTTTTCTTTCTTAAAAAGCACAGAACGAACAAAAGAGAGGAGAAAGCATCTTGCCTTAAAGCTAGGATGCCTCTGCTTCATTGTTTGCCTACAGGGCTGCCCTGAATCCTTGATCCCATTCCATCATAATACAAGCAGCAATCATTTTTCCTTCAAAGGACAAAGTGTAGCCACTTATGGGGGGAGAAAAAGAGGAAAGGATATGCCTCTCCTAGCTCAAAAGGTCTTTACTAGGAAAAAACACCATTTGGGGGAGATTCGCAAGGACACATCTAAGTAGTGGTTATCAGGAGCTGGGAGGGTCTGTGAGAGAAAGGTCAAGTCTATACATATCCTAAGCATTTGCTACTTGCTGTTGCCAGGCAAAGGTTAGCAGGCTAAATGAACCTTATGCCTAACCCCATGTGGTATTTTTTGTGTTCTTATCTGAACTCCTGTCATGCTGCGCAGAGCAGCTCACACCTGACATTTTTCCCTTTATGGCCTTTTAAGCTACCAAGTCTGATTGGTACCGCATCCTTAGGGAGTGGGAAGACGTGGGGCAGGGGGGAGAAGGGGGCAGGCACTTGTAAGTCAGGAAAAGGATATCTCTCCCTCATAGGCTTTCAGTCATCTGCACGGCTGTTTCTCTCCATCCTTTCCATCAGTGACTAAAATCTGAGGTGGCAAACTGATCCTCAGTCTTCAGGATCAGTGATTTTGGTGGATGCCCATGAAAAGGAAAAGGGTTTTTACCTACAAAAATCTCTCTTTGTTAATGAAACATTTAAATCTTAAATTTTAATCACATGTCAGGATGTTCAAAGTTAAGGTTGCCACAGCAACACTACAATAAAGCTCTTTGTGCAGAGCAGTTAGTGAAATGCACAGTTTAATTAAAAATTGTCTCAATCAACTGACAGTTTTCATCCCTCCAAATCCTGCTCTCTCCTCCCTCTCTGAAATACCATTGAAATGAGAGAAAGGACAGGAGCCGTGGTGGCAGAGCCAGGCAGGCAGGGCCTGAGTTTGGGTCATGGTGTCAGAGGCCAGTGCAATGCACAAAAAGTTTGCTTTCCATCTGTGCAGGTCTCTAAATTCATCATGAGTTGGCAGAAACAAAAGATTCGCTAGGGTCTAGGTGGAAAAAAAGAAAACTAAATTCTGTCCTGCTTTCTGTCTCTGTGAAGGGTCTTCTGCTAACAGAGATGTTGGGGTGTTTTGGGGACCCAGAATATAGAAAGGTGCAAAGAGAAAGTGGGAACAACTTCTGGGTCGGCAGCATCGTCCAGTGCTTAGATGATCATAAGTGGTAAGCACTCACTGACCAACAGTGATATCAATCAACTGATCAGCTCAAAAGAAAGAAGAAATTGGGGTGATACTGATACTTCCTGCAAAATGATACCACAGTGCTCAATTTTTACAAGAAAAGCTCCTTGGGATCCTTGAAGGGCAATTAATAGAGAAATGTCTCATTAGCAGGACAAGGTGATTTTGCCTTGTGCTTTGTGCAAGGCAGGTGTCACTTCATGTCCTCCCTCACGTCCCTGTTGGGTACCTGCTGTGCTTTCCTGCCCCTCGGTGAATCACTGGTGTCCCATGTGAGGAGCAGCAGGTTACACCTGGCTCAATCCTGACGCTGCTGGAGCAGCAGGACATGGTAAGTGCTGGGCCATTCAGCATTCACCTTCCCCCTTTCACTTCCCAGTCTGAGGCCAGAGCCTCCTGCTCCGTAGGCAGCAGCGATGGCAGAGCAGCCCTTTAAAAGACCGCAAGAGAAGCAGATTTGACGTGGACTCATGGGGAAGGAGCCAACAGAAATGAGGAGAGGCAGCCAAAGGTCACTCTGGCCTGCCAGCTGTAAAAACAATCCAAGTGACATGGCAATAAAATCCTGGCTTCGGAGCAGCCTCCTCCAGCTCCTAATGGTGCATTCGCTTACCCCTCCACACTCCCGCCCTCTGCCTGCTGAATGCCAACAGGGAGACGTAAGGAAACCAGCGGGAGGTATAAGGCAGGGAGCAAGGGTTGCACAGAGGGAGAGGAAGCTCTGTCTGGCAAAAGCCAGGGATGATGGGGGGGGCAGCCACTGCAGGACGCTGAGATAGAGCTTTTTAAGTACATTTCAGCAGAGCACGTTTGCTCCTAAGAAATCTAATATCCTTTGGGTCAGTGCAGGCCAACTGTTAGATATAAAGAATTCATAGCACTTGCAATCCCCAGATGAACCATTTTCAATTCTTCATGTTTCTAAAAAGCCGTTGTGTCGATCTATCAGCAGTGGCTGTGCTCCATAACGAGGGCCGTCTCCTGCCTTAATGCCAAAGTGTAAATATTGCATTGCAGCAAGCAGCAGTAGATAATGCATAATAATGATCTGGGTTTGTTATATGATGTGCTAACCAGAACTCTTGAAAACAATGCATCAAGTTTAAAAAAAAAAAAAAACAACAAAAACCAAAAACAGAGACAGACAGCAAAAAAAATATTTTCTCCAGAAAAATAAAATACCCTTTGTGTTGGATGTAGAAGTGATCATTTACAATTCTGAAAAATAGATAACATGGTCAGAAACATGAAGACAAGGATAAAAAACCAATTCTGATCTGATAAGCCATTGGAGTCACCAGTATAAATTCACTTAGACACCAGCAGAGCTCTAAGCAGAGTTGAATTTTCATGCTGGATAAATGTATGTTTTTATATAGTCTCTCTTATTTAATGGGGCAGAAATTCTAGCACATGATTACACATGATGAAAAGAAATATTGTTTGAGCCAATAGTAATCAAGCGTGAGTTTTATGATTTTCATAGCTAATTTTTCCAATTCTCATCAGTAACACATTTTTTCTCACTCAAAAGGCAAGGTATAGCACTGTAATGGCCGTCAATCTTCTCGCTTTGTAAGCCGCAAGCACTTTAGAAATTACTGAACCAGTGTTTGGCAGAGGCCAGAAAAATCACATGAATGCAGTGTGAGTTATCCAATCCGCATATCTCCATCCAAGAATTTTAACAATGTGGGCCAAAACGAAGGGCAGTTTGCTCTCTTTTTCATGCATGATATGCTAAAGTGTCTGTGGCAGGAAACGAGACAGTGGCCGACGTTCAAGTTTCTCACTGCTGAGGGGATGTGATGTTTGCATGCGCCCAAATGGATCCCACCTGGCTTCCCAATGCTCTCTTGCCTGTGCAGCTCTCAGCAACTCGGGATCAAGGACTGACAAGTTGCTAAATAGCATCAGCTTTCATCGCAAGCAGTGGGAACTGGTGGAGCTCTGCATCTCTCAGGATTCAGTTCCGAAGGTGCCAGTACTTTTACAATTCCATCCGCTAAGAAACAGGCTGAGAAAACATTTTGTACAGATAAATACAGACCAGGCAGCAACATCTCTTACTCATAGCAGGGCAAGGATCTATATGCCAAAGGCTCTGCAGGATGCATTTTTTCCACAAGTTGTGATAGTGCTGTTTCCAGGTGTTTATTCCTTTCTGAGGTGTCCAGGAGAACAAGTATTTGGCAGGTAGTCCGTTATTCAAAGATTTTTCGTAATTCACTTTGCGCTGAAGAAAATGGTTTGTACAAACCCAGTTCAATCCTGGGAAAACCCAGAAAGCCCAGTAGTGCCTAAATCTTTGAAACACCTGTACTTAGTCTGGGATTTTTCTCATCCAAATTTGACCATCTAAGATTTAAACACCTTTACCAATCATCCAGGTTTCCTCACTAGTGTTTACAGGAATAATATATCAAAGGAAAAGTGTCTAACTCTTTCTTTTCACCTTACATATGTTCTTTAGGCCAATAATGAATCACATAATCACACTACAAAATTCTTCTGCACTTCCATTTAAATTCTTCTACACAGATCTTTTTTTTTTTCCCCAGCACAAGTTAAATAGGAATACAGTGGAGTAGGAACACAGAGGGGGTTATTTAGCATTAGCCCCAGTGGTAGATCATACTCCCCAGGAATTCAGTTGAGAAAAAGAAGCTTGTTTCAGAAAACAATACAGTTCAAGACACGACTTCAAAAGCATAACAACAAATGGGCAACATTTAATGTGAGATGATTTAAATGGATCAAACCAGGAAATAAAGTGATAGTGTGTTATCAGGAAGCTTGACAATAGAATCTAGGGGCTTCCTGGACATATGGATTAAATTTTATCTAGACAAAGCAGTAAAGAAACAGGAGTGATTAAAAAAAAAGAATAAAAAACAAACCCTAAAAAATAACAAAATAAATCCATAAGTAACTGAACATTGCATTTCCTATTTCTTATTTCTCATTGTAAGGGAAATTTCTTTTAAGCACATCTGATGGGAAAAAAAAGACTCCTTGAGCTTGGGTACTATCACTAACCACTATGCAAGAACCCTAAAGCTTATCAGACACATCTTAAAATGGATTACTTTTTTTTTTGTGATACTTTTCTTATATATTAAGGACAGACAGCTAAAAACCAAGAAGAACATTGCAAGTCAAGACTAGATGCAATTTATAGCTGGCAGTATAGACATTAAATACAGCAACACGCCACAATTTCTATTTCCACATGAAACTGGTGTATTTTGCTTACTGGACTGGAAACTAACTAATTACTATTATCCTGCCTATTGCTATTTGCTAGTATGACATAATGGCAGAGGAAAAAAAAAACCTCAACTAATTGTATTCAATGTCTTCAGCTGTAAGTGTCTATAAACACTTGAATATAGAATATCTTTTACCCAAGAATTATTCTGTCACTGCTTTTCTCATGCTTTTATTTTTTGTCATGTGAATCTTCAAGTAACAGAGAGCAACAGCTTACAGGTTATATCCTTCCCTGTGCATTCCTCTGGGCTAAAACAGACCCGAGTTCACCCATCCTCCTGCATCCTAAGTCAGCAGTTCACCAGCTTTGAGAATTTACTCAGTATCAAAATATGGCTACCATCTTTGGTTTGCTGAGCAAGGCACACTTTACAAACAGAACCATTTTTGTTCCAGAATGCTTCTCAAAGAGCTTCATCAGTTAAAAACACAGAGAGATTTCAGATACAATGTGATTATGGAAAATAGTTCTTCAACTCTACTAAGAGTAATCAAACATTTATTTTCCATTCCTGTTTCCATATAGGTCGTGTCAAATACCAAACCCCCCTGGAGTCTGAGAGTGCTTTATTTGATAGAAAAAACTAGGTTTTTATCTTAGTCATTGTGTCTGAAACAAAGAGAGATATCCGATGTTACAGATATAGATTTTAAAATTATCCACGGATACTCTTAAGTATTTCCAAATTATTATTTGTGTGCCTTAACAGCATTTAAGTGTCAACTTTAGTGACAGAAAAAATCTTATATAAAATAGTCTTCTGTGATTTCCACTGGTCAAAATGCAGATGCTAGTAAATTTGTAGCATTTTCAACTTGTCTAAAAACTTATTTAGGCTTTTAGTTTTGTATTTAAAGTACTCTGGATTCTGTCCAGTGATTGTTGCTGTGAGTAGAAGGCTTACATAAATTCACATATGCCTTTAAAGAAAAAAAATAGGCTTTGGGAATGTTAAACATCCATAGAAATTAATGAGTTCTCTTTAAAATACTGTCAAAGGTTCATCTGGGAAAATACACATCACTTGGATAACTTAAGATCAGCTTCTGTATTAAAACAGAAGGCATTTCACTGCTGGATTCTAAGAAAATACTGATGCTTTGTGCTCAAAACATGTGTGAAGAAGCCAAGAAATTTTCAGTTTTATTACCAGATCAGCTAATAACTCCCAAGGTGGCCACAGGAGCTTAATACATCTCTCTCTGTCTTTGTTTGTATATATGATATTTTTTGTAGTACATTATTATCATGAAAAAGAATTAAAATGCACAGTACATTTGCTTTCTTCTCAAATTTCTCAGGGAAAAAAAAAACCCAAACCAAAACAAAAAGTCCTCTTTTGTCAAAACAAAACAAAGAAAAGTTAAAAAAAAAAAAAAGCAACAGTAAAATGTTTTATTTGAGGAATACCTTAACTTAGATTTTGAGCTTATCAGAAAAATGTCCATTACATCTGCATGTGAAGGACAAAAATATCAGAATGAACCCTCTCTTCGCAAAAAGTATTCAGTTAAAGCAAGAACTTTTAAGTTAATCGGTATTAGTATTTAAATCCCAGAACCACTTCTAGCAGGCATCCATTTCTGAATTTTACCAAATTATTTTGCTACTGCAAATTGGTTTTACCATTCATTATTGCTCTGCCTGGGAGGAATGAAAGAAAAAATTACTGCACGAATAATCTATTAAAAAGTTATGTTTACATGGTCGTGAAACATAGACTAAACCATGCCTATTAGCTAAACGTTTTGGGTGGCAATGCTGTTTAATGTTTGGCATCTGCAGACACAAAACTTGTTGCTGACAGTATAACACATATGAAATTAAATGTATTTATAAAGTAAGTGGAGAAACTATTGTCCTCAGAGTACGTCCTGTCAGAAAACACTCAGGTGTATAACTGAGACAACCCTTAATACGGAGTCTGAGTTTATATTTCTAGAAAAACTGAGCACAACCCTGCATCAAGCTGCTTTTGTTGTCAATAGACCCTGGAAGCATCATGTGTCTTCCAGCCCCTGCAAAAGGAAGGCTAATAGAGAAAGAAAAAAATGCTACTTTTCTGTCAGAGCACATCATGCTTCTTTTCCATCCTGCAAAGTGGAACCCGTGGCTTGAGGAGCTCTGATTGTCACACTGGGCAATTGGGCAATTGGTGGTGGTTTCAAAAGGCAGTTGTATGAATGTCTCCAGTGAGCTGTGAGATAGCAGGAGCTCATCTGTGGGCTGCTAGAGCAATTTGAGGCATCAGTCGAGGGCAGAGAGTATAAAATATTTAAATTGCCTTTTTCATCTCTAGAATATCAAGGAAAGCAGCTTCACACTCTGGAGAATGAGTACTGGTATCTCCTGCTGCCACCTGATGAGCCTGTGGGTATCACCGGATCTTTTACATTTAGTGACATTGCTGCTTACACAGCGTGATTTCCTCTCCCACCCTCGAACACAGAGTATTTTATTAACAG
Source organism: Struthidea cinerea (assembly GCA_013397865.1). NCBI lineage: Eukaryota > Metazoa > Chordata > Aves > Passeriformes > Corcoracidae > Struthidea > Struthidea cinerea. The sequence goes on from VZTI01002496.1 coordinate 69,900, forward strand.
TTTGTGCATTTGCCAGTATACCAGGATCTCAATATTTCAGAACCATGTTTTATGATATCATGTCTTGCATAAGAAAAATTCCCAAGGTGAATATTAAAATATGTAATGATACTTGGGAAAAGTAAAGAAAGCTGCATTCCAGTGCACTCTTCTTATTCATTTCAATATTCAGACAGCCTGCTTCTGTCTCCTAAAGATAATGCAGAACAACTTTGAATGTTGGTCAGGCCTTTGAAAGACAATGTTGGACATTTTGCTTGGCAGTGTCCGGCTTGGCATTCAGAATTCCAGCTGAAGGGTTCACAGCTTCTTCAGAGTCACAGAAGGTATCTAATTAGTGTCAGACTCACTAAAGAATATGTTGACACCAGCACAAATATTTTGAAAATCAAGGTGTTTTAGTGATGATATAGAAACTTCTGTCAATGACATATTCTTTCCTCCTAGTGAGCTGTAGATTAGTTAGGTCTCTAGCTGAATGACAATGGTTCTGACTTTCACAAATGAAATTGTTTGTAGGTCTGACCTGATCTAGAATTATTTTTCTAGGAGGAAACAGCTGATGGTGTGATTTTCTTGTGTTATCTGAAGTATGGAAACAATTTTACCTAAACTGTCCATTACTGAGAAAGGACCAAAGCAGAAGAAAACATTCATAGGTGAGCAACATCAAGGCTATGACTTAATCATACTTAATCATGACTTAATAGGCCTGATTGTTGTGGATTAATTCCACCTGCCAGCTCAGCCCCACACAGTCAGTCACCCTGGCGAGATGGGCGAGAGAATCTGAAGGATAAAAGTGAGAAAGTGCATGGATGGAAATAGAGACAGCTCAATAGGTAAAACAAAAGCCACACCAAGCAAACAAAAAAAACCTGGAGAGTTGCTGTAGGTTTCCTGTACCCTGTTCTGAGTCTCTGATCACAAAATTCTAGTACTTCTGAAAAATATGTATTTCATCGGTATTTCTAGAGCAAGTGGATTGGACAACATGGAAAAAGCAGCAGTTAGCAATCTGAGCAAGCCATGGGTAAAATGTGGGGGAAGAAAGGATATTGCTCAATGGTTTAGAATTCATGTATTATGATAGAACAACATGATCACTCAACATGTCAAGAAAAAACGTATTTTTATGGCCAAAGCAACACTGCCCATAAAATTCTGACATATCAATTTAACATTGTTATTTTCTTCTGTTCTGGATTTTGGGTCTGATGCTGTTTATGCATTTCCAAAAACATCTTGAATTAATATTCAGTGTTTACTGAGCCCATTGGATTTCCTGATGTAATTTGCATCAGTTCATAGCAGCAGGGGCCTTGGGAGAGCCAGTACCAAAGAATTAAACAGTAAAACAAATGCTTTGATCTGTTAAAAAACAGGGTCTCCTTCACCTTTACTATATGATCATCTGTGAAAAGAAGCAAAAACAAGTTAGTCAATCGTTTCTTTATTCCATTAATAAATAAAACAATGTAACTCCAGTTAAGAGGATATGTTAATGACAGCATATTTGAATACCAGTGCTTACTGATTATTTGACAATTTTTCATGATGAAATCTTCAGCCTCACCATGCTCATTACTAAGGGCTTCTGATCTCTTTCAGCTAAGCCAAATAGCCAGCAAAAAAGGATGCATTTGCAACATTAAAAGATCTGGGATCCAAACCTATCCCAGAAAGAAACCTTTTTTGGTAACCTTTTTTTATAACTTTTGAGAAGTCTTTTAATCTGCTTGTGCCTGTTTTTTGTCTAGTAAATGTCTTGTCTGTTTACAGACAAGATTGTAGCAGGAAAGTTTGGGAGCTGTTATATAAACTTTTATCTGTACAGCAGATGTCAGAATTGGCCAACTCTGTCTGTTAGGGTCTTTTTCTTTTACAAATAAATAGCGAACCTTGACCTATCAGCCTTCACCCTAAAATTCCAACAGAAAAGAAATTCATAAACATTTATATATAACACTTCACATTGCCCTTGCATGTGCTGCCTTCCATGTGAGAGTAGGACCAGTGCTACAAACCTTACATGGTCAGAGAGAGGTTGCAGAAATCCTCACACAATGAAGCTGTATGCTAACATTCCACACCAAATTGTTTCTGTATGATGGACCAGAGTGAATTTTCAACATCAGCTCTGAATATCTGAATATTAAGGAAGTCATGTCTTCAATTCATGGTGTGTACTGAAGTTACTGAAAGCCATAACCTGATTAGGATAAATTGAGAGCTGCCTTGTTGTAAGACCACAGGTTCCATCACCAGAATGCTGGAGATACCTCATTCTCCTATTTCGGAATCTCTGAATTACATCCTGGGCTAGGTCTTAGACCAAAGTCTTCACCAGGAAAACTTTGCAAAATACCCATAATAGTTTATATCCCTTAATGTAAAACTTGAATAAGTGTTTCACATTCTCTGCACACCTTTCCTAGTTCAGTGAAAGCTGTTCACTGGGTGTGGTGATATTAGATGGCATTGCAAAGCAAATTCTTACTTTTCTTCAATGAAAATAAAGTCTTTGTACAATAAACAACTTTTGCATCCATGAGATATTAGTTTAACAGTGGTGCACAAGTTAGGTGAATAATGAAAGACATTGTGAAATGCATTCAAAAATATAGAGAATTTATCAAACGAATTATTCAGTCAATGTTATGGTACCTATCTCTGTAGGTATTTGTACCACAGAAGTATCTGACAGCGTCTAGAGTAACCATAGTTTTTAGTGTTAAATTATTAATGGTGCTTTTATGCCTGAGGCCTTATGGAATACTACATTTTACCTTTTATCTAAGGATCTCATCATGATTCACGAAAGCTAAACATCAAAATATCCTATAAAGAAACAGCCTGTACAGTATCATTGCACTGTATACAACTATAAACATCAACACAGCACTCACTCAAACTAAGTTGGTGTTTTACTCTTCAAGCTTTGGCTTAAATCTCAACTCTCAGTTCCTGTAATTTGTGGAGGAACCTCTAGGACAAAAACAGTCTCAAAATCTGAGTCCAAATAATTTCCAATTGACTGTTCAGTCACCTGACATCTTTCCTCTAGGATCAGAGAAGTTAATCAACCACTCTCCTTTTCCAGCTCTGTACCAAGCTGGAAAGTCATTGAAGCAGGGCTTCTCCTGAGATAGCTTTGTGGTAGGTGTTAAAATACGTGGGCAGTGCCTTTGGCAGAAACTACTAAATAGATGGGAAACCTGTGCTATGTTTTAAAACATGATGCAGGTTTTGTTTACTAGGTCAGTGGTATCAGAAACTTAAAGTAGCATTCATATGAGATTTATGAGTCTCCCTTAATCTCCATTAAAAATGGGGTGTGTAATATGTCCCAGAATGGGGCAGAACCACCAAATTTTAGTTTACAGTGGTAAGCCTGGCCATCCCGCTGTTTAGAGATGGATGAAACCGCCCATTCTCTCAAGCCTTCAGTAAATTTCTGTCAGCTTTTGGGAGCAGCTCATGTCATTTGCATATAGCAAACCTCCTGGTGATTGCAGTGAGACTTTCTGGTTTGGAAATTAGCAGATGCCCATTGCATTAAAGGCTTAAACTGAAATCGGGATTCTAAATAACTTGTCTGAGCTGGTATGGGTCTATAGGAGAAATGTTCCCAATAATATGTTTTAGCTACCAGGTTGGTTTTGTTGTTTCTCTTTCTTTTTCTTTTTTAGAAACATAAATGAAAGTGCCACCAGCCTGCCAATGCTCTCTGAACAGACCTAGGGAAGCAGAATATCAGTTTTATACACATATATTCCAGGCTCACCAGCATCTTGCCCTCAGCTTTTTCTCTTGTACGACAAGCACGATCAAAAATACAGAAACCAAGCAAAACAAAAACCCACAAAGCCTTGCCGCACAGCCTTGTGGAAGGAACTTGTCTGAACAGAAGAAAGTGGAGATGCAACATCTCTGCTGTTTTCAACAGAGAGACTTCACTTCTGATGTGGACAGTTGTGTCGGGAATTGCATCTGTGATAATGAAAGCATCAGGCAGAGTGGAGCTATTTTTAAAAGAACTGCCTGCAGGCCAAAGGGCAGCCCCCAAGGGGAAAAATAATCAGCTCTGCTTTCTTTACATTCATGCCTATACCACTCTCAGGGCCTGATAGTACCAGCCACCTCTCATTTAACATAAGCAAAGAGAAGTGAAAAATAAATACGAGACCAAGTTAGAAATGCATCAGAAGGACAAATGCCCCTGATTCTAGAGTTAAACTCGGCATGGTTGAACAGAAGCTCAGCATAAAAAAAGATGGATGTAAACTTCTCTCCATTATCATACCTGCAACGTTAGAAAACATGAATTGCAAGGACAAAGGTTTCTATGAAGGATTCGGTTTAAATGATCCCAAATAACAAGTCTGCTGCCTAATTTTTAAGATGAAAACACAGTCCCCAAAAGTATTTCTTATTTTGAAAATCCCCAAAAGATGAAAAAAGTACCTAAATATGGAATTCATCTCAGAGATCTGTGACGTGGATGTCTGCATCACGGATGTTCAAATAAAGCAAAATGAATCTTACCTCCAATGCCTAG
>VZTI01002497.1:25015-45537 GCA_013397865.1 Struthidea cinerea
TCCAAGGAGCAGAAGTCCCCCCCGCCCCCCCAATTTGCCTGCAGTGATCTCTCCACTGTGCCAACACCACTGAGCGTAACCCTGCGTCGCAGAGCCAGATGATTTAAGAGCTGCAATCCTCCTCCCCTCTCCGGCAATTTCTTGCACTTATGCACTCTCCAGTCCTGCTTGAAATGCCTGAAAGAAAAAGCCACTTGCGTCATCAGCTTTTTTTTTCTTTTTCTTTTAATGCCCAGCACAAATCATGGCTAAGTCACGATGTGGGCCTGGGTGTCACGGACGGGCAGAGCTGACACTGCCAGAGGATCAGCTCAGTGCCTGCTGTCTGATCGGGGCACCTTGGCTGTTAAATTTGATGGTGAAGGACACAGAGCCTGTTCCTGAGGGCTGACTGTCCTTGGGTGGGACAGGTGAAGTTTGGTGACCCCGGTTAGCGGGAGGTTGGATCTGGATGAGCTTTAAGGTCCCTTCCAACCCAAACCACTCTCAGATTCCACAATTCTAAGGCCATTCTATGATTTTCTGATTGTGGAGCCGCAGGGAGCACCTGCAGAAGGAGGAAGCCTTAGGGCTGTAAATAACTTACTCCACAGGGATGGGTTTATTTACACTGTAGGAATTGTCAAGTAAGTCCAGTATTCCCACCCAGATGGCACAGGACTGGCTGGGAAGTTGCAGGTGCAAGGGGGAGCACAGGCTCTTTGTCCTCGGTGTCCTTTATGCAGGATTTGGGGTTGGCTTTGTGCACAGGGGGTGCCCCGGTGCAGTACTGACGCATGGGCAAGGACTTTGCTCATCAGATGGAAAATGCAAAGACCTTTATTGCGCAGTCAGAATTCCCTAAATCCCAGCACCCAACAGGACAGAACATCATAGAAACAGGAAAGATGTTCCCCACAGTGTCCCCCAATCACCTGGGGCATTGCACAGATTTTACCTAGTATGGTAATAGGCAAACAATGCCCTGTAAGGCCACAAACTGCAATGAACACTTCTCACAGGCCCAGTCTGTCCATAAACACACAATCCTCTCTCAGTCCATCCCCGGTGACCTGGATGCACTCCCAGGGTCACCTCCGGGCCCAGGACAGAGGCCCTCTCTCTGATCCTCAGGGCCCATCTCTCTACCACCACCCAGTGCACTCCGACAGGGTACATCACTGCCCCAGCCCAGTCTCCACCCTTAGGCAGGGACTGCGTCGTGCTGGGGGTTGGCACACCAGAGCCTTGGCTTCTCTTGGAGTGCAGCACCTCACACACAGGCTGTGATGCTTTACTGATAGAACCATGGAATGGGTTGGGTTGACCTTAAAGTTCATCCCATCCCACCCCCTGCCATGGGCAGGGACACCTTCCACTGCCCCAGGCTGCTCCAAGCCCCGTCCAGCCTGGCCTTGGGCACTGCCAGGGATCCAGGGGCAGCCACAGCTGCTCTGGGCACCCTGTGCCAGGGCCTCCCCACCCTCACAGGGAACAATTCCTTCCCAATATCCCATCCATCCCTGCCCTCCAGCAGTGGGAAGCCATTCCCTGTGTCCTGTCCCTCCATCCCTTGTCCCCAGTCCCTCTCCAGCTCTCCTGGAGCCCCTTTAGAGATTGGAAGGGGATCTGAGGTCTCCCTGGAGCAACCTTGCTCCAGGTTGAGCAAGTCCAGCTCTCTCCATCTCCAGAGCAGAGGGGCTTCAGCCCCCAGAGCACCTTCACAGGCTCCTCTGGATTCACTTCAGCAGCTCCACATCCTTCTTATGTCGGGGGCTGGCTAGGGAGAACCAAATGAATTTGGGGGAAGCGTAGTCCCTTCCTGAAGAGCTCTGCTAATATTTCCAACAATTTCACATCAGACCTGAGCACTGCAGAGCTCATTTGCACAAGTTCAGCCTCCCAGCAGGTGGGAAAATCAGGGGCTTCACTCACACTGGGAATTGACAAACACACACAGAGCTAATCTAATTGCAAGGTATTTATCTCATTTGAAAACATTTCTCTAATTCAAATACATTTATCAGTCTGCTGGCTGTGAAAGCCTGTCAGTCTGGCAGGATTTACGGGCCAGGTTCCCAAGCATTTCTGCAGTGGTGGAAGGGACTGCGGTGGTACAAACTATCCCTGCAGGTTTGCATCAGGAGCACAGCTGAGCCCTGCCAGCAGGAGAACTCAGCTCCCAGGTCTGATCGCACAGGTCTGGGGGGACAAATTCCAGGCCAGGAATGGGGTTGCTCCTTATGGTGCCTTAGGATTTTAGCTTTTGTATTTTTCATATCCTGCAATTCTTTAGTGTGTAGCTCTAAACTCCACACAGCCTGTCAGCTGCTGCTCTCCTGTTTTGGTCAGACAAAACAATGCCTCTCCAGGCCTGAAACTCGAGGACACCTTCCTGTCTCAGGCCCCGAGAAATGTCAACAACAGTGAGTTAGGGGGGAGCAAACTTGGAGTAAATGACTTCATTACCTGAAGGTGTAATTGGAGGATTAACTCCCGATATGCAAATGAACCAAATTTATAAAAGTATGGAAATCCGTGACCCCGTCATCCATTTTGGGTGCAGCCCCTGGGGGCTCTGACTGCCCAAAGTGTACCCCAAGGCCCTTCAATAAATACCTGCTTTTATTCTCCTCATTCTGCCTGGCCTCTGTTCCTAGGCAGCCCCATCAAGGCATCCTCGCTGAGGCTGCTCCTTTCCCTGTGCGTCTATCTGGAGACTGTCCGTGTCCCAGGGGGAAGTGCAGCACCAAAAATTCCCCAGGGAGCAGCTCGCTCCTGCTGTGACAGCCCTGGAATGCTGCCAGAGCACCGGGAAATTCTCTCATCCTCAATTCCCTGGCCCAGCTTTGCACTGCTGGGAGTTTTGCTCCCCGTTCAACCATTGCCACAGGAATACAGGACTGAGATCTTTGCCAGCCTGGAGGTGGTGAAACCTCCCCACGAGCATCTCTCCTGGTGGGGATGATTTACACCGAGATTCCTCCACTCACTCCGAGGACAATGGGGCTGCAGTGTCACACTCTTCATCCAAAACATCACTCCAGCCTGCAAACCCATCCCTGCCAGGCTGGAGAGGGATGCAGAGCTCTGGGCTCCCTTCTTCCAACCCTGCAGGAAGACAATCAAAAGAAAAGAAAAGGTTAATGAGGTACTAATCGTTATAGATTTCTGGTATATAATGCAATAAATCCCCGCTGCCATCGATTAAATGTAGCAGGGCAAAGACATCTCATCCATCACATCGGCCCTTTGATTTTCCAAAATTCATTTCCTGCCATCAGGGAGAGGCTGGGAGATGCCAGAGGCCCAATCTCCTGCCCAAGGAGTTCGGCTGGCTCCATTCCCTGCCAGCACCCATCACACTGTGGCCAGCCCAGACCTTCTGATGGGGCTCTCTGAGGTTCCACTGAAAATCCCACAGTGAGGAATTGGGAACTTGGAGAGATAGGAAAAATAGGCAGGACGAGCTTGAATCCTGGGTCCTTTCTCTGCAGGTTTTTATTTGTTTGCTTCCAGCCCAACCCCTCCGGTTTTCATGCAGAAATGAGGTTTTTGGGAGAACAAATATTAGTTTTAGGAGAAAAAAAAAAAAAAGAAAAAAAGAAGAAAATCTGTTCTGATGTGTTCTGATGATGCCTTAACTGTCCTCCTAGAAACAGAGACTGGGCAGAATAAGGGAATAAAGGTCGGTATTTATTCGAAAGGCCTTCAAAGGTACCCCTGGGGAGCCAGAGGCCACTGCCAGGATGGAGCCCAGGATGGACGGCAGGTCACGAGCTCTTCACACTTTTATAGGTTTGGTTCATTTCCATATCAGGGTTAATTCTCCAATTAAAGCTTCAGTTTAATGATGTAATTTCCCCAAGCTTCCCCCCCCCCCCTTTAGAGTCTTTGGGTTACACATTTTGGGCCTAGGATGGTCTGAGTGTCCTTGGAGACAAAGCCTGGAGAGGTTTGTTTTGTCTAATTAGCAGGAGAGAGCAGAAATTACCAGGCTACAAGAAACCTCAGAGCTACACACTAAATAGTACAGAACTTGAAAAATATAAAAGTTAAAACCTAAGGCATCACTGAGTGCCTAAAGTTCTCCTAAAGTGACAAATGGCCAAGAGAAAACAGATCAAAAAACCCTCTCAGAGATGTCCTCACAGTTCTGAAACTTGCCAGAAGACAGGAAAAAGTGCTCAGGCTTCTCTGAGGAACAGAAAGGTGCTAAAACCCAGCTACAACCAGGTGTAGGTGATGGGCAGTGCTGTGGTAAAGCCTGAGTAACTCCGGAGCAGCGGGCAGGCCAAGTGGCTGCGCTGGCAGCAGAGGATGAGACTAATTAGGGCTGCGATCCCCTGCCTCACACGCGCTAATGCCCGTGGATAGATCGCTAATGCTCTCAATTCATGCTCATTAGCACCGGCAGCAAAGACAAGACAAGCGTGTTATGTCATCGTTTAAATCCTGTCGCATTTCCCCAGTGGCTCTGATTACATTTTAAAATGTTCATTCTCCTCCCCCGAGGCAGGACTGCCTTGCCCTGGGAGCTCCAGATGCGGGAGATTGGCTCCAAGGGCTGAGCCGCAGCCCTTCCCTGCGTCCTCAGGGAAGAGGAATCCCCTGGTGGGAACATTCAAGGCATCAGCTCGTGCTCCCCGAATTTTCCACATGACATTACACCTCAGACTAGAGTAAAACGGAGTATTTTCCAGTCGCCTTTGCACGAGGAGGGAGTTTGGGGCCGTGTATGAGGAAGCACACTCCAAGAAGCACAAAACACCAATGGTTCTTGTGAGTCAGCTGGCAGGGGGGAAAAGAATAAATATTTACAGCCACATCCTGCACTGATCTGCACCAGCTGGATTTGTATCAGCTCTCAGAGGTGGCTTTCAGCCTTCTGCCCTCGCTGCCCAGTGACCTGCTGGTCATGGGTGGGTTGGAAGGGCTGGAACTCCTTCCACAGGGACTCTGCTCAGGGAATAGCCAGGAACGCTCGGCACAGAGAGCAGCAGGGGTGGGAGGGCTGTGAGATCAGCTCTCATGCCGTGAAACCCTGGGCAGGGCACATGGAAATGGTCACAAACACACCCTGTCCAAGGGGAGGGAACATCTCCTCCTGAGTTCAGCACAGGCTGCATCAGGCCCATTCACTCTCCCTTGAAACAAAGCATTTCCAAAATGATTTTGCAGATGCCTCAGAGGGAGGAAACCTGTCCAGGGGCACGTGGGACAGCCCAGAGCAGCTGTGCCACCCCACAGACACAGACTGAACCCCACAGCCCATCCATCCCATCCCATTCCTGCTTGGTTTCCTCAGCTTGGCAGTGGAATAGGTGTTGGTGTAGCACTGGGACCTTTAGCACTGCAGACAGCACCAGGAGGGCTTGGTGAGGTTTTTGCTGCAGAATCTCCTGGGAACGGGCTGAATTGCTTTTGTTCCAGCAGCTGAGGGTTTCAGAGCTTGCATATGAAAGCAGGGAAAGGAAGAAATAACAGAAATAGCTGGATGAAGTTGGATGTGCATTAAGAGGAAGGGTTTACACTAGATGGCACCTGATCTCATCACTTTAGAGGCAGAAGGTAAAGCCAGCAGGATTATCGTAGGGAATGATGTTATTCCTTCCCCAGGAGCTGCCTTTGCGTCCCTCCCCGAGCTCTCAGCGATGCAGGAGGAGCAGCTCACCCCGCAGCCAGCACTGCCGTGAATGTTAAACACCCTTTGCATAACCCCACTTGGAATCTCTTTCCAGTTGCTGGAGTTCCCTGCTTTGCTCAGCCCAAGGTGCTTCCAGAGCCACTTCCAAAGGCTAAAACATGCTCAGCGTGTTTCCAGCCAGGTTTTTCTCAGTGGAAGACCAACCTCACTCCGTGGAGGCAAAGGGAATAAGAAGGGCTCTGTCCCTCAGGGATTTAACTCGGTGCTAAGAGGCAGCAAAGCTGCTGCAGGGCCATGACGTGGATAATCCAGAGATCCACCCCAGCACGACACAGCAGCCACTTGGGCACGTGGGGACACTCCAGCTCTGCCACAGGTGTGGCACAGAGACACCGGAGCTCCAGGCCCTGATCCCAGATGCTCCCTGCGAGGACACGGGAAGTGCTGGAGACACAAAATGAGCGGCCATGGTTTTGGCAGCCCACAGAGGATGAAGGATTTGCAGGAACCACTGCTCCACACACACATCCACACACAGAGGGAATGATTCAGGGAATTGCTTTGGGAAGAGAGGGAAATGCTGCCAACTGGGAAGAGGAGAAGAGGGGCTGAGCCTCAGGCTTGCTCATCCTTCCTCCTGCTGCCATCAGGAGCCAAACACACTGGAGGGGAAAGCTGGCCTCAGTCCATGGGCACAGTGGCCATTCCTGAATTACCAGCCTGGACCTGGATCTAGGCTGGATGGATCGGGCTTGGAGCAACCTGGTCTAGGGGAAGGTGTCCCTAGAGGGTGGAACAAGATGGTTTTTAAGGTCCCTTCCAACCCAAACCAGTCTGTGATTGTACAGCCTGAGCTAGAGCTGCCCACCCCATCATCCACTTTCTGCCCTTAAATATTATCAATGAGATTCCCGTTAAATAAAAGCTGGTAAATAAATAAACTCTAAATGGTGAGTGAGGAAATGATTCCTCTACAGAGCCAGCAGCAAGTCTCAGCCCTCTCCTGGAGTATTTTGCCTGCTCTTGGAGCCTCCCTGGGCTCGGGAGGGATTTCTGCTCGTGGCAGCTCAGCAGCACCTCCGTCACAAGTCCCAGAGTAAGGTCACAGTCGTGCTGCTCTGAAGACATTTGCAGGGAAATTACTCTGCCTCTCCCAAGCACAGGCACTCATTGCTTCAGCAGGAGGCGGTGAGCAGATTACACAAGGTAATTTAGTAGCTGACATTAAAAACACCTCATTTAGCCTGGAATAAAAATATCTTCATTCAACCTAAACTACATTAAGATAACTGAATTCATAGTAGGTTTTGAGTAGCTGCTCACCTGGGCAGCTGAATGAAGACTCCAAGTCAACATCTCCCTGTCACCATGTCCTTGCTGGAAAGCAGGAATGCCAGCAGGGAATACTGGAGTAACAGGATTCTCCTGTGGCCTAAACCTCCCTCTCTGGCACAACAGAGACTGAATTTTCCAGCTTTCCTGTATGAATTGCTTTTAACTCCCTGGTGTGGGCCAAGGCCTCCAGCTCAGAGAGCAGAGAGATGAATTTTGCTGCATCTCAGGCAGCTGTTGCTCTGTTTGGTTTAATGCTGTGCTGTGAGCAGAGCCACGGCTCCAGAGAGCGAGTTAATAATATCCTGAATGAGACAAGCGTCAGGGAGAGGAGATGGAATGGGATGCAGCGAGGAGGGATACTTTAAACACTGTTTTATCTGACAAATTCTGCCATTTCACATCCTCTACTCTGCTTTCCAGCAGACAGATGAAAACAATTTTTACATGGCATAAGCAGAGGAGAAGCAATCGAACTCTTGCTCCCAGTGCAAGACTCAGCTGCACAGGTGCCACCTCTGTAACCTTTGGAGACCTCCATAATCAAGGAATTACCAAAAAAAGGGAAGATGCAATCCTTGTCCGACACCATTTTGGGGGCAGCAGGTGCTCTGAGGTGTTTGGGATTCAGGCACCAGTTCAGGAGAATCTTCCCCCAGCAGCTCCAAGTTCCTGACTTCCAGCAGCAGAACCCAGAGCTCTTTGTGCACAGTGCTGTTACCACCCCTGCTCTCCCAGCACCCCCAAAAGCACCACTGGCAATGCCCAGAGTGGCTTTAATTTGGGATTCTCCATCTCAGTGCTTCTTTTTCTATTATCCAGAGCTGAAGACTCAGAATTTGCCATTCCCCCCTCCATGGAGGCTGCCAGCAGTCCCAGGTGCTGGTGCTCCCTGTACCTGCCCAGGTAGGGAGGATTCCCTGGAGGTGCACAGGTGCTGTCCCAGCTCTCTGCTCCCACCACACCATCAGCACAGCACTTTTCAGAGAAAAACAATCAAAGCCAAAGCCCTGTGGCACCCTGGTCCTTGGGATCCCTTCCAGAGGTGCCCTGCTCTCTTCAGACTCCCTGGGTCGTGACTTCAGACTCTCCCAGCTCAGGGCTGGTGGTGCTCCAGTCCCCATCCTATCTCTGAACACAACACTGAGTCCCCTTCCACAAGGATTTGGTCTGAGCTGATGCTTTTTGGGTCAGAAGCTTCTGAAAGTGATGGACAGAGGGACTTCCAGCCATGAGGAACTGCAGGACAAACTCACCCGGTATAAACCACAACAGCCCCTTTGGCTGTGACAGAGCTGCCTGATTTAAAATCTTAGGATATCCTGAGCTGGAAGGGACCCACACGGATCCTCAAAGTCCAACTCCTGGCCCTGCACAGGGCAACCCCAACAATCCCACCCTGTGCCCGAGGGCATTGTCTGAACACTTCTTGAACCCCCGAGGACCGGACCCCAAGGAATCCCACAGGGCAACTCCAAAGGCTGGATGGACGGGGCATGGAGCATGAAACCAAGCTCTGCCTGTCCATGGACTGCAGGAAATGCTGATGAACCAGAGGAGACGTCACTGTCCTTCTGGATTTGCTCCCTGGAGCTCTGTCAGGGAAGTCGGAAGGCATTTGGCATGTGCAGCTGAGTATCAGACTTACAATGAGGCTGTCTGGGCTTGTTTCCCAGCTTTGAGACTGACACACTTTGCAAGCTCAGTCAGGTCCCCTTCCTCCCCAGGCCCGATTTCTCCCCACTCTGCACCTTTCCGAGTCATTTTGTACCTGCACAAAGCACTCACCCAGCCAGAACATTTTGCTCACTTAGATGGGTGTCACATTTAACACCAAGAGGGGAGCGCTTTCAGCATCACTTAATGAGGCTTTTCTGCTTTGCATAAAAACTTGGCAATGAGCTGGGCAGGATGATAAAGGAGGAGGAGAGCTGCCAGCTGCCAGGCAGGAGAGACAGACACCTTCTGACACCCCCCTTCCCCCTGGACACAAGCAGGAGGGGCTGGGAAGGCGACCAGGCTGCTGCTTTGGGGCTCCAGCAGCCCTCGGGGTCTGTGTTCACATCCCCTCAGGCTCCCCCAGCCCAAAGGGGCTCTGTTAACCCTTGATTCCTGCTCTCCCAGCAGTGCCTGTCCCAGATCCTGGTGTTTCCCCACTGATTTGTAAAGTTATTACTCTTTATTACTGCTCCCTACAAACCTCCAGCTCTTCCAATCCACACAACCCCAGGCTGGTGCAGCCAAATCCTCTTCCCTGAGCTCTGTCCTCCCCTCTCACGCCCTCCAGCCCCCTTTCTCCTCAGACACTCCCAGGGTTTCAAGTCTTCCTCATCCAAGTTCCTTCTGTGTTCCCTTGCAGGATTTCTGTGGGGGAAGATGCAGCTGGATGGCCCCTGCTCCATTGCTTGCTGGAAACGGTTCTTTTCCCCTTTTTCCCTTTGCTCCCTCAGCTCAGAGAGGCTCTCAGAGCTGCAGAGGAACCTCAGGCTGGGTGGGCCCCATCTGCAGCTCCTTCTGGGCTGTTGGGGACACCAAAGGGTAGAGTCCCCAATGCCACCTCAGCTTCCCACCCCTCCTGCTGTCTCCTTGCACTGTCCGCAGCCTTGCTGGCTCAGGATGTGCCTTTCCTTCTCAAAAAAAAGGGGGATTTTTAGTTTCAAACAAGTTTCTGGTGACAGGACATTTGCTGAGTTTTGGCACAAGTAATTAATTGCCGTTTAAATTAATTTGTCTCTGCGAGTGGTCGGTGCTGTGGCTGAGGCTGCAGCTTTGATTGCACCACACACAATTGCTGTTCCTGCAGCTCCCGGAGCTGCTCTCCCTGCAGGATGAGCCCTGTTCCACAGCATTTTAGCAGAGTTTCTTAGGAGACGCTGCCTAGTGCCTGATCTTGGAAGCTTTTCCCCCTCCTGGTACAAACCAGAGTATTTAAGTGGTAAATGAGATGCATTTGGGATATGTATAAAAATGCAAACCCATAGGCCAGGAGGCTGCCTGCATTGTTAACCTTGGAAATTCTGAATTACCCTTCAGGCAGGAGACTTGGCAGGGGTTTTAAGAAGAAATGCTAGAAAAAGCAAGGCTCTCACATGGGTGACTATGCAGCCTGCAGCAAATTGTAAAGGACTTTTTTTTTTTGCAAACACCACTGAACTTTCTTTGGCTTTCTAAGAACCAAATCCTTTCCCTGATTTGGGGCATATCCTCCAAAACAAAGCCTGTCTGCAGTGTTGCACATTTAACTATCAACCAGCTACACCAAAGATCCGCTCTCCCCAAGCACCAGACTCTGGTCACCTCTTTCTCCTGAAGGCACAGAGAGAAAAACCCAAATTTGAATAGGCTGAGTGCTTGTTGTTGCTATAAACAGCAACGCACAGCAGACAGGAGCTCAAATCTAGGTGTCACTTCAGGACACTGCAAAAATCCCCAGCACTGGGGGGTTGTGGCACCAGAACAGCAAGTGAGACCTTTTATTTGATAAATAGCACATGATGCTTTAGAACAACTTGGAGAGAGAAAACACTTAAAGCCCAGATTTAAGTGGAAAATAGCATGAAAGCCAGCGTGGCTAATGATCTGACAAGGAACACGCAAGGCTAATTTGGGACTTCTTTAAGTGGAATGCTTGATTAGGCACCAGAAAGGCATTAAATCATGTAGGTGTTCCTTGGGAAAATGAGAGTGTGGTGGGAAAGTTTGAGTGAAGTTGGGGCAAACAGAGACAAAGAGAACAGAGAGATGATCCGGTGAAAGAGGAGATGGCGGCAGCCACTGACACTGCTGGGTGCAAGGAATACAGGGAGGGCAGTACCAAAGCCAGGGAAGACACTTCATCTGCACATCCCGCCCTTAATTTAGGAGCTGTTAAGCAAAATCAATCTGGAAAGGAACTCCATCTCTGTGTTCCACCTGGCTCTGGTTGCCCTGGGCAGCCCCACATGGGGGTCTCACCCCTGGCTCTCACTGGAGGGCTCAGGAGATGAATTTCAGCTGTGTCAGGAGATGAATTTTGTGCTGTATCATGTGTGGGTTTGTTCCTTGGCTTCCTCACTGGTTCCCTGGGAATCTGCCTGGAAATAAAAGGATTCCTACTCAACCCAGAGCTCCTCTCCTTCTCACACAGGTGCTGTGCTATCCTTGGTGCTGGCTTTTGCTCCCTGTTCACCCTCTCTGGAACAACAACTCCTTTTTGCTGTTCCCACCAGAGCCGTAGCAGGAATCTCACGCCCTGAGGAGCTGTGATGCTGTGCCCAGGCTGTAGGGTCGTGTATGGGACATTATATGGCCAAAAAAGGGTGAGGAGGGACCATTGCTAAGTTGTGTTGTCACATTCCAGTTCCGGAGCCTGGGCAGTAGCAGCAGAAGTCACTGGATGAGAAGAGGCAAGTTAAAAAGGGATGAAAAGGAGGCGTTTGCCAGCAGCTGGGTTCAGGTTTGAAGAGGAAACTCCTGACCTCTGATTTAGATGGGAAGCTGCCCAACGTGTTGGCTGCTGGTTTTCCTTTGCTGTGCGGGCACCTGAGGCCAAGGGCTGCCTCCCCTCTTGTTCCTAGTGGTGAGATGCTTTGTGGGAGGTGTGGGGCTCGGCTTTTCCTGCTCTGCCGTTTGCCCAGAAGAGGTCAGGAGCCAGCTCTGCCTGGTGGCTGCTGCCTGGAGCACTCCCACCACTCCCCTCTGTGCTGCTGGGATGGTGACAAAGCCCTCCCCCAGCAGCGTTTGTACTTGTTTGATGCTCTTTGGGCAGTTTTGGGTGCTCCTTTTGAAAAGCCAACAGCTGATGAATAACCTGGTGTTTCACACGTGATTACGGTCCTCACAGCCTCGATCAATAAATACAATAAGCTTGAACGGCCTGGTGTTGTGAGCTCTTTAAAATCATATCCTCTATTAGAGACAGCAGTCGATGGTGCTTATTCCAGTTGAGCAGTGATTATGTGCTGGGTGCTGCAAAAAGCCACCTGCAAGCCAAAGTGGGGACTGTAACTTCCTGCTGGTGTGCAGCACACCTGTCCTGCTCTATAAATATTAGTTTTTTCATTAATGTGGGTAAAATGCTTCAGAAAACGCCATGTGCTTGTTTAAATACCAACCATCAGTCGTAGCAAAAGGATTTAAACAGGGAAGTTTGGGCTTTTCGCAATGAAATGTGTATCTGGTGTCATGTGTGGGTTTGTTCCTTGGCTTCCTCACTGGTTCCCTGGGAATCTGCCTGGAAATAAAAGGATTCCTACTCAACCCAGAGCTCCTCTCCTTCTCACACAGGTGCTGTGCTATCCTTGGTGCTGGCTTTTGCTCCCTGTTCACCCTCTCTGGAACAACAACTCCTTTTTGCTGTTCCCACCAGAGCCGTAGCAGGAATCTCACGCCCTGAGGAGCTGTGATGCTGTGCCCAGGCTGTAGGGTCGTGTATGGGACATTATATGGCCAAAAAAGGGTGAGGAGTGATCATTGATAAGTTAGGATCATTTATAAGATAGGGTTAGTCATGGCAAAGGGATTTGAACAGGGAAGTTTGGGCTTTTTGCAATGAAATGCATATGTGGTGTCTCTCTTAGCTCGGTGCAATCCATCCAGAGAATCCAGCCCTGAATTTCATGTGCTATCTAAACGAGAGGGAGAGGAGGAAAGGGATATTCAGTGTGTATGTACAGTTGATAGATATGAAAGGTTTGGGTTTGGTGACAAACAGCTTTATTGAAGTGGTGGAAATCACACAGAAAACAAACAAAACTGGGAGTTAACCTCAGCACATTGATGTGAGGAACACCAGGGAGCTGGAGCCAGCCACTGGTGAAGAGAATTCCAGGTGTGGATGTGGCAGGTAAGTGCATACCTGCAGCTTTGGATCTTATCTGCTGGAGCATTGGAGATAGACAAGCTGAATTCCTCCTGAGCAAAATCCCAAGATTTAGGCCTCCTGTACCAATAAACCAGCATCAGAATTGGAGAGGGGATTTTACCCATCGTAAATGTGTTTTCCTGTATGACAACAGTAAAACCAGGTTTCCTGAAGTGATGGACAAGGTGTCTGTGGTAGGAACAAGCAAAACTGGTCCCATTCCCATTGGCAGGCTGGCTGGAATGGAGCTGGAGTTTGCACTCTGCCAGAGTCCTACCCAGCAGCAGAACGAGATGGCAAAGAGAAACTCCACGTGTTTTTTCCCCTTTTTATTGTGAATTCACTGTCTTTTATTTTTGTGGTGGGCACAACAACCAAGGCAGCGAGGCAGGAGCTGTGCTGCTGGTGCCGGGTGGGCTTGAGAGTGTTCCACAGGGACTGCTCTGGGCTACTCCAAGGGGTGGGTCACGGGATCAGTGTGAGTTGGATACAGGATGGGATATTGATGGGCTTTTCCTATGGGAGGGAATTCAAGGCTCCTGCAGCACTTGGGGCTCACTTTGACCTTGCTCTGGGGCTCTGCAGGGAAGGACTGGCAGCGTGGAGCTGATTTACAGCCCAGGCTGAGTTACCTGGGAAAGCAGCAGCTTGTCCCCTGTTACCTGCTGCTCCCCGGAGAAATGGGGACTGAGGACTGGGGGTGTGTGGATCAGCTCCGTGTTCCGTGCGCTGCAGGAATGGGAAGGGGAGCTTCACCCCACTGGGAGCTCTGCTGGAAGAGGTGTCAGTTCTCCCACCTGCATCCCAGACTTTCCAAGGCCTGACTCCACCACCACTGCAATGAGTGCCAGGCTTTGGGACACTCCATCTGCCAATCCCTCTCTGGATTCCTCCTGGCCCAGACATGGCTCTCTGCAAGGCTCCTTCTGGGAGTTCAGGGGAGTCTTGCTGCAGTTCCCAATAAATCTCCAAGCCCTGTGGGTGTTTTTCCTCTGATGCCAATCTTAATCCAGATCAGCAGATTCCATGGTACCAACTGACCCAATCCCTGGGTGTCTCAGTGATCTCCTTGACTCGGATCTAATTTTCGCCACTCGCTGTAAATAATTCCCAAACTGAAGCAGTGAGCTGTGGCCCAGCAGTTTGAATTGGATGGATGGACTTGCTTTGACTTATTAATGGCAGCAGTTGGCACTTCTTGTCCCATCTGTCTCTGTGAAGACTCCTGCTCAGCTCTCAGCCTCGCTACAAGGAGCACGGAGCAGCTGTGATGTAATTCCTCAAGCACTGGAGAGCCAGAGGGCTGGGAAGGGTCTGATTGCCAGTGCAGATCAGAGTTGATGGAAGGGATGGGAACCTTCTGAGCTGTTGAAATACCTGAGCGCCTTCCTACAGCTGAACTGCACTTGAGAGCACCCAGGAGACACCTGGAAGGCACTGGTGTGCTCCAAGTCCTGCTGTGTGGATGGGGAGTGGCTTTAGCAGAAGACTCCAGTCCCAAACCAAATGGCTCTTTTTCTGCCTCTGTGCCTGTGGAATATTTTAAAATTATCCCCTGAAATGTTCCTTGATGTTATAAATAGCCTGCTTCAGAGGCTGAGAGGCACATCCTTTTTGCCTCTCAGCCATGCTCCTCTCCAGCTCCGGGGATGTGGATTTGGCGTGGTCAAGGTATCTGCCCCAACGCAGGGAATGATTCACCTCCCTGGGTGTGAGCAGGGCCCTACCCAGGGCTCACTCAGTGTTTCCTGTCTGGATCAGGAGTCGTGAGCAGATGACTCCAGTCCACATGCAGGAGTTATTCACTTGTGCCTCCATGGAAATGAGAGTTCACATTCCAGCTATGGATTTTGTGGGGTGGATCTGTGTATCTGGTGCTTCGATGTCCTTCAAACATTGCAGCTCTGTTGGATACCTGTTCCTGTCAGGGGCAGGCAGCTGGATCCAGTGGGGCTGAGCCTTTAGCAGCAACCCTTCTGCATTCCAAGGGCTATGTATGGAAAACTGCACGAGCAAATCCAGGGAGCTCAGGGCTCTGGGATGCAGGGGGAGCTGGCCATCACTCAACTGCTGGATGCTGAAGTAGCCACACTCCTTCCCATGTCCTTCATGCCGAGAGCAGCCACGTCTTGTCCTGGCTCCAGGCCCTGCAAAGTCATTCCCAAAGTCTTCTGGAAAGGACTGGTCAGCAGGTGGAGGTGGGGAGGGGCAGCAAAAGAAAACACATTTCTTATGTCCATATCTTAGAGCTGTAAGATCCAGCAGCCTTCTCCCTCTTTGCCTTCTGCATTCCCAAAAGAGTTTAATCATATTTTGGTTGGCTTTTTCCTGGGTATTGCTCCATGCTGGGGGTTGTTACAGTCCTGTAGACAAACTCATGGCTTTGCAATGCAAAAAACCCCCGGGCTATCTGCATGTGTGAGATGATTTATTGTTCTTGATAATCAATTTGTTACCGCGGCTGTTTCAGGTTAATCCCGCTATTAATATCCCGAAACCACTGAAGTGCAATCCCATTACACAGAGCCCAAACTCTGCTCCTGTGCCCCTGCCCGTGGCAGTCAGGCAGATCATTGCAGCCCCTGCTCCGGCAGCTCTGCAACTCGGTGACCAAATGGCCCTGGGCTGCTTTGGTGGTGGCCAACTGCTGGGGAGCTCATCCTGCCAGCACGGGGCTTGATGCCGGGCGGAGCGTGAAGCTGCTGGATGAGGGAGTGGAAAATTTGATTGATTTTATTTTTCCCTGCAGCTGAGAGCTGTCTGGCAAATCGTGATGGAAATCAAGCGGGACGGAGCAGGGGTTTGATCTGGGGAGAGGAGAGCAGTGAGAGAACGAGGGGGTAATTCAGGTAAACTGGGTGGGCCTGGTTCTGCAATGAGCTGGGTAATTAAGAATCTGAACTGGGGGTGCAGTGTGGCCACAGCAGGGCAGCAGCTTTTGGGTTGGCTTTGACGAAATCAGGACCGTGAGAGGGTCATGCTGGCTGTGGGTTTATTTTTGGCTTCTTCCCGCAGCCCCACAGGAGTGGATGGGGACAGTGAGCACAGGGATGCAGAGCTCGGATTTTCAAAGGCATTTAGGCTAAATATAGAAATTGGTTATTAAGATTTTTCCGTGAATGTTGTAAACAAATTAGTTCCACTAGGTAGCTATCTGCATGCCTAGGTGCTTATGTACCTCTACAAAACCTTCCTGGAGGAGCTATTTGCTGTCTGCCTTCAGGATCCAAACTTTCTGAGCTGGGAGCGAGAGAAATTCACCTTCCTGGGGTAATTCCGAGCGTTTGGGTGAACTTGTGCAGGGAAGGGTCCATCACTGCACTGCTTTCACGGAGAAAAACCTCCTTCATTTAGCAGGCAGGAGCCCTGGAGCTGAGTGATGTGAGCAGTCCCACGAGGAAGCTGCACATGAGCAGCTCTTGTTCTACATCTCCTCAGGCCCCGGAGGCCGCAGGGGTATTTGCTGGAGCTCCAGACCTTGTCACTTCCCGGCATCACTTTTGTTTGAACAAGTGTTGGAGAAGGATCCCCCAGCACCCACAGCTCCTTCTCCCGTGGCCTAGAAATTCATCAGCTGCTCGAGGCTGCTTGGCATCACTGCTGCAGTGTTTTGTTATTGTCACACATTCCCATTTCTCCCGAGCTTATGATAAGCATCCAAATTAAACTGCAGCCGCTGACGTTTCTGATATTTCCAGGCAATATTGATAATGAGGCTTGTGCTGCGGTGTGTCATTTACTCAAAGAGCTCCGAGCACCGAACAATCTCCGTGCATGGGGATTGTCTCATCCATCACTGGAAGTCAGCAGTGCCTGTACCACGGTGCACAGTGACATTACTCAGTGGTTTGGGGCAGAGAAAGCGGAACTGAGAAGACAAAAGGTCTTTTATGGTGGCGTAAAAACCAGATTTTCTGTGTGTTTGTTCCCAGTGGAGCGGGAGTAATGCTCCTGTGAAGAACTGGAAGCTGCCTTCAGCAGCCAAAACTTTGGTGCAGCCCATTCCAGGAGATGTTATTTATTACTGTGCTCCAGGACCTGCTTTGTTTGGCTGTCAGATCCAAAAATCCTGGTCCAGACAGTCTGTGCTGAGTCCACGACGGCCCTCACGGGGTGTTCCCTGATGGAGGAATCCCAAGGGATGGGACACACGGATGCCCCATGGGGAACACTCAGTCTCGTGTCCATTTATCTTCCCAGCCACATCCTTTGCAAAGGACACTTGACCTCTGATCAAGGATGGATGCCAGGAGATGTCAAGGAAACAGGAGTGGAGATTTCCTTTGGTGGACAGGGAATTAATAAGGGCTGCTGACACTTCATCCCAACAGAAGAATAAATAAACAGAGCTTCCAAGCTGGCTCTTACAAAAGCTCCTGATTTATATGAAACCGAGCCTGGTGGGTGATGTGAGCCACTGGCACAGCCAAGCATCACCCCAAAGCAGCTCTCCTATCCTGAAGGAGGATAACAGGGGCTCACACAGAAATATGGCTTCTTAAACTGCTTTTACAAAAATCAATTCTTACAATATCAGTGTAAGTCCATTCTGGTGTAATTCCATCTCTGCAATCGGGTTACTCCAGGCTTTAAATCGTCCTTGATCACAGAGCAACTCCAAATGATAAATGGAGCTTGCTTTCTCATTTTGGGGTATTTGGGCCAAATTCTCGGTGCAGGTCAGGTACAGACAAGTGGCACCAACTTGTGCACTTCAGGGTTTAATTGATTTTTCTATGTAAATTCTACTGTTGTGCTGTACTTTGATTTTTAATCCTCTGTTTATAAATCTAAAAAATACCTCCAAAATATGAATGCTCATTAATAATCATTCCTTGACCATCTTGTAATAAGCAACCAATGATCTTTTATCAACATCCAACAGCTGCATCACCTCAATGCATTCCTGTTAATGAATTAAACCTCAGAAGAGAGAGATCAGCTCAGTTCCCAGGGGTGAACACAAAACCTCTTTAAAAGAACAGACAATTGCACAGCATAACAGTTTAACTTGGGGAATGGAGAATAATAATGGATCCAATTGAAAGTGCAAGGGAATTTAGAGAGGAAAAATGTAATTACCTGCTCTGGAAAGGAGCCAGGCACTGTTTAAAATCTCGTTCTTCCCAAATATGTCTGGGAATCCGTAATGACAGCAGGATCATGAGACATGGCACATGTTGCCTGGGCTTGGGAACTAAAAGAAAAGCAAAACCAAGCTGTATTTTTTTTCCCTTGATTCTAGAAATATCTGCTAGTATTTCAGGAACCTGTGTTGGAGTTGTGACCCAGCACAGACCAAAAGCAGAGCGAGGAAAGATGCAGCTCCAAAATGAAAATAAGTATTTAATGCTTGCAAGAAAGTAAAAAAGGTTTTGGAAAAAGAATGAAAATCAATGAAGAGATTTGTTTAACGTAATTTTCATTCTCGTGATCTGTGGAAGTGGCTAAAAAAAAAAAGAAAATGCTTTCGTTTATTTATTTTAATAATTTGTTTTCCCATCCTAGACAGCAGGACCAGCCTCAGTCTTCTATAAATATCCCTCCTTCAGTCTCCGTTGAATGTGAGGTGCATAAAATTTAGGATCGGTCAAGTTTAACACCCTCAGATGTCTTTTGTCCAGTGCTGGACAAAGAAAGGGATGCCAATGTCAGTGTCAGCAAGAGCTGCCTCCTCTACCAGCGAGTGACAAGCTCCTGTTCCGTGAATCTGGGGGAATAAAAGCCAAGCTCAGAAGCACTCCTGATGTTAATTAATTATCAACCCATTGCTGCTAGAATTCAAGTGGTTCCAGCAGCTTTTATTTATACCTGTGCAGGTCTGAGGATGGGAAATGACAGGTTTTGGTTTGGTTTTGTTTTTTGCAATCAGCAAGAAGCGATCTTTTCAAACGTTAAGTGAATGGGGAAGTTGTTCCAACAGCTTTTGGATTCACGTGTGTTTCATGTGACACACGCTGTGAGGTTTCAATTAGCTTTTGGGCAATTGTAAACTAGAAAGCAACACAACCAAGCAAAAGATTGTTTTAAATACAAACTGTTATTGTCTCGTTTGTTAACTGTCAAGAGGAAATTGCTAAAAACTCATCACGTGTTTTTTTAAGTGACCCAGAGTTGAAATTCAGAGGGATTTTTGTCTGAAAATGTAGTGTGATCAGAGCCAAAGTATTTCTGGGGGCAGAAAAGGGCAGTGTTATCATTATCACCTTACAGACAGAAGCTGTGAGTCTGAAAATCACTATCACCCAGGAGAAAAACAACATCCCAGTGCTGCCTGCGACTTCAGGGCAGAGCCAGACCCCTTTGGACCCCTTTGCTCCAAACCCTGTTTGATCCCTGGTATCCCCTTCAGAGCATCCTGCTCTGGGCTCATCGCTGGGTTCAGCTCAAGTGATTTAATTAACAGGGAGCATTCCTGAAACCACAGGAGCAGCTAATGAGCATGGTGGGTTTCTAGGTGGGAATGGGGCTGAGGGGCATCATCTGAGGGCCGTGGGAGTCAGAGGGAGAGTTTAATGATTTTGTGGCTTTGGTCTGAGGTGAGAGGAGGGCAGGGGCTCCCGGGGTTTGGGGTCAGATGAGAAGAACCTCATTTCTGGGTTGTTACTGCTGTAAAGGAGCCTGGCTCTGCCCCAGCTGACCCCACCAGTTTTTTTTGGCTGTGGCATATTTTAAAATAGACACAGCATGTCAGTGTGGGTTGGAACTAAACGAGGCCCCTTCCAACCCAAATCATTTTATGATTTCCTGTCTCCCTGATAACCAGCACAGCACCTGAGCCGCGTCCCCTTGGCTGGAGCTGTCCCATCCGTAACAGATGATGTAGGACCAGATTTCCTGGGTTTCCCTTCTGCCAGCACAGCCTGGACGTGATGCCCCAGCTCATCCTTTCGCTCTCAGTGACTCCCAGTGCCCCATCCCAGCATCCCAGCCTTGCTTCAAACCCCGGAATTATGGTCCAAGCTCTTCTCCCCATCTTTCCTTTTATCTTTCGCTGAAGCAAAAATCCCCCTGAATGGATGGGCACACTAAGCCCATTTACTTAATCGCTGGGCCCAGCTGAAGGTCACCCTGAAAACACTCATAATTCCTATTCAGCACTATAAATATGCATTTGATTCATTGTCTCCTGTCCCCTCCATCACGGGGGATGGAGGAGGCGGACCGGCAGCCCCCCCCCGCCTCTCCCGGCAGCGATGAGTCACTGTCCTGGCTCTGAGGCTTCATCAGAGCGATATTATTTGACAATAATTGTAATTTATGCTCCAAAAGTGCTGGGGGAGCTGTGCTCAGGGCTTTAAATGGCCCCTGGGATGTGATGGGAGAGAGTTGGGTGGGATGGGGTGAAGTGCGGAGGTGTTCGGGGGACACTTGGCTCTCCCGGGAGCCCCTGGAAAAGGTGATCCAGGATGATTTGTAAAGTCCTCTGAGCATCGGTGGCTCTGTGCTGGGGGTGACACCCCCCATGCCAGCAGTGGGGAGGAGATGCCACAGCCCGGGCGGGACCAAAGCATCCCTGGTGCCCATGCCACTGCTCATCCGGGGGCTGCCGCAGTTCCAGCGATTGCAAACCACGAAAGAAACAAAAATAAACCCCATCAGCGCCTTCCTCAAGGGTTTTTAAGTGGCTTTTGTGGCAGGGGGTACAGAAAGGGCTCGGGCATGGGGGACGGGGCGGTGGGAACGGGGCTTGGTGAGGGGCTCCCCTCACAAACCGAGGGG
>VZTI01002497.1:55689-215426 GCA_013397865.1 Struthidea cinerea
CCCCAACCGTTTCACCACTGGATTTGCTTTGTTCCAACCCTCCGCGGATCCTGCAGCTTTTGGGGAGCTCTGACACCACCATTCCCAGGCTAAGGAGTTTTGTTTTCACGGTGTCTCTCAGCGTTGTTATGCAAACAACTCCAGCATGTGCAGCTGCTCCGGAGGATCCATCTGTGCCTGAGCCTCCTGCTTTTCTTCTGGAGCTGCTGGAGGGGAAACTTGCTCCACATCAGCACGGCCTCCTGTTGTGGGGAGGGCTCCAACTCCTGCCCTGCCTGTTATCCCTGTTCCTGTGTGCTTTCCATGACTTTCTGATAAAGAGAGAGCGACCTCTTGTCAGCCTTGAGATCTTCGTTCGCCTCCTCTGATGTCTCCAGCCCTGTCTTGGGTGTTTGGCTTTGACTGAAACGCTCGCAGGAACTGATGTGGTGCAACTGTGGGATTTGTAGTTCCTGAATCCTGCCCGGCCGATCCAAGAGGAGGAGGAGGAGGAGGAGGGGGAAGCCTCCTGTCCGTGCCGCTCTCCAGCTCTGGGCCCCCACCCTGCCTGGGGAGGGGGGAGAATCTCCCCCTGTGGCTGTGCCTTCGGCGTGCGAACACTTTTGAGGAACCACAGAGGGTTAAAGCCACATTTCTGAAGCCAGCCCGGGGGAAGAGTCACATGCACCGGGGAGATTTTGCAAGTCGGTGCTTGCGGCTCAGGGTGAGGAGAGGGAGGCAGGGGCACGGGCCCGGTTAATCCCGGGAGGCGCAGGGGACAGAGGGACCTTCTCCAGCACAGGCTGGCACCTTCCTGCTTGGTGCTGGCACAGTGTGGCACCCTGCAGTGCAGAGTGGGCCAGTGGCACACACAGGACAGGCAGCAGCAGCAGGAGGAGGAGGAGGAGGAGGAGGAGGAGAGAGCTGAGCTGCATTCCCGGCACCAGGAGTGAGCTGCACCAGGTAAGGCTCTGCTGGCTGCTCTGGCGATGAGGCAGAAGGACCTGCTGGGTGTTTCTCTGCTGTTTGGTGAGGGCTTGGAGGTTTCCAAAAAAGAAGGAAGCGAACTCGCCAGAGGGATGTTGGCATTGCATAAAGAGTAAGAGATGTGGAGAGACACAGAGCCCGCGAGTGCAGGAGAGGAGAGGCTGCTCCTCGAGGTAGCTCAGGAGGCAGCAGAGGAAGGTTTGGGGGGATCCAAAACCCAAAATGGGCACTTCAGGAAAAGGCAGCAGAGCCAAACTGTGCTGCTCTAAGAGGTAAAAGCGAAGCTGCTTGGGCTGAGGAGCTCCCAGCACCTGGGGAAGGCTGTTTCCCTCCTGGGGACGGCTGAGCTGCCCTGGCCTGTCGCTGTTATGTCTGAGGCGCGTAAAGAAAACGCCACAGAGTCCAGGCTCATGAACAAGTGGAAGCCGAAGCTTTTTCTTTAATAATTTTTTGACTACTATACAGGATAGATCGCAAAAAGTGTGTTGAGTGGCAATAGGTAATTGGTTCCTGGGCCATCCACCCCTTGAGAGGATTGGCCAAGTTTTAAGAGACCTGTTCCATAATATTTTCAAAGTCAAAGCCATAACAATCTTGCAAAACAGCTTGCGAGTGCAAGAAGTTTATGGAACTGTGACCTTGTTTAAAATAGTTTACATAAGAAAAACAGTCTTCTCACAGAATATTGAGAAAAGGCTGAAGAATTTCTCTGCTTCTAGCTTTTTAGCACCTACACTGGCCTGCTGCACCTTCAGTGTCACCTCCTGGGGACTGTCCTCCAGCGACCCCAAATTCCCATCATCTGCGCCAGAGAGCCTTGATTCATCTCCAAACGGATGTGCCAGCAGCAGCAACGGGGTGCTTGGTTTTAAGCAGGTTTTTCTTCAGTTTCTAATTAGGTTTTTTTTTAGTCTACTCCGGTTTTTCACTCTTTGCTTCTGTTTGCTGTGGGCTTTTCTGTCTTGATTTTACACTCCCGTCTGTTTGATGGCGACAGAGGGAAAGGAGGGAGAAACTTCAGTCTGAAAGCACCTTTTGGTGCTGGGATGTGCCCTGTGACACGTGGCTGCCCGTGATCCTCGTGGCAGAGCTGTGCCCAGGGGAATCTCTCCTCAGCTGTGCAGGTTTCACAGCAGGTGCTGTGCCCATCCTGTGTGCCCACACTCACTGCTCACCCTCTGTGCTTCGATCCTTTAAGTGGGAGTTTTTATCCCTTTTATGGTTTTTTTTTTCTCTGTGATCAGAAGAATCTCTCGTGTTGTTTCTCTTGCCTTCATTTCCTTTCTGACATTCTCCAACCAGGGATTGTCCTGGCTTTGTGTGAGGGGGAAACTGCAGCAGCCATCAGAAAAAAACAGAATAAAAGGTCAGGAAAAAAAACCAGAAAAAAAGGTCAGAAAAAACCCCAATCCTCTTCGGAGGGAGAGTGGGTGAGATCTGTGAGGGACCCTCCTGCCAGGAGACGACAGGCTCCTGAGCAGAGGTTAAAAAGTAAATGGTGCTTTTGGAGAGCTGGAGTGGAAGGTAATTGAAAAGTAAACTCCAGAGTCCTCCAAGCATTTAACAGCCGCCCACAGGTGCTGGCAGGAGGTTAGAGAGCTTCGTCAGCAGGGAAAGAAATACCTGGGAAACCTTGGGCATGGTGCCTGCTGTGAAAACTTCCCTGAGGAGAGGGGAAAGGAACAGAGGGGAGAGGGGAGAGGAAAACAGAGGAGAGGAGAAAGCAAAGCAGAGAGGGGAGAGGAAAGCAGAAAAGAGGGGAGAGGAAAAGAGAGGCGAGGGGAAAGGAAAGCAGAGACCCTCAAAGGCTTCACTGCTGCTGGGTGGGAGCTCCTGCTTGACTCTGCCTTCAGCAGATGCATTTTTCTTCCTTATCTGCACTTCTCCCCTCCTGTGGCGAGGGTTTGTCCCCGTGTCACTGGGCAGGAGTGGCACTTCCAGGGAGGGGCATTTACACCAGCTCCAGGTTCTTCTGAAGGTGATGGCAAAGAGGCTTGGCAAGGAGAAGTCCTGCCTGTTCCTTGCTAATTGCTTACAAAATGGGGATGCTGAAGGATGTCAGGACAATTTAAGGAATATTTAAGGATAACTTTTCCACCTCTCAACAAAAACCAAGCATAAAAAGTGAGTCTGTGTGTACTGAGCTCGCACTGGCCAGCACCAGGTGCTGGCATCCCCAAGGAGCACAGTCACTGCTGTGATCCTTTATCTCTGCAAGATTTGGGATTTTCTTCTTCTCTTTTCAGGGCTTGAAAATGCCTCGTGGCTCATGGAGAGCAGGATCCCAAGGACGGCAGCAGTGGGAGTGCGAGTGAGGGTGAGCATCCAATCTGGTGCTCTGGGGATGGTTGGTGCTTCCCAGCAGGGAGAGAGAGAAATGCTGAATTAGACAGAGAAATGCTGAATTAGAGACATCAAAGCTGAATTTCTGGCCAGACAACACAGAATCCTTCAAGGAGAGGCACCTCCAGCATGGCCCAGAAAAGCCAAACTGGTGGAACTGAGAAAAATGGGTCCTCCCTCCTCTACTGCAAGAGAGATTTCAAGGAAGGAGCCCTGCAGTGGGTGACAGGTAAGGGAGCAGCTTGTTGATAAGGGGAGAGGCAGATCTGAGCTCAGTGTCCCTAAAATAACCGCTGACAGATTTTATCAAAGACGCTCTTTAACAGCATCTCACTTGCCAAAGTACCCAAGCATTGTGGATGTTTCAGCATTTTGGGAAGGGGATGGGGATGCTTTGGGGTTTTTTTTGGAATGCCTGATGTGCAGGAATGAGTGAATCGACCTATTGAAATGCAGCCCCCTGCAAGTCCTCTCCTCTTGGCCTTTGAAGCTGAGAAATCTTTGGGAAACTTGACCTGTGCTGAGGCAGCAGGGGAGGGGGATTCTGCCCCTCTGCCCCTGTGCTCAGCTGAGACCCCACCTGCAGAGCTGCCCCAGCCCCGGGGCCCAGCACAGGAAGGAGCTGGAGCTGCTGGAGAGAGCCCAGAGGAGGCACCAGGGGGATCAGAGGGATGGAGCAGCTCTGCTGGGAGGAAAGGCTGCGAGAGCTGGGATTGTTCAGCCTGGAGAGGAGATATGGTGTGGTCTAACTGTGGCCTGAAGGGCCTGACAGGAAAGAAGGAGAGAGACAATTTCCAAGGGTCTGGAGGGACAGGACACAGGGAATGGCTTCCCACTGCCAGAGGGCAGGGATAGATGGGATATTGGGAAGGAATTCTTCATTGTGAGGGTGGGGAGGCCCTGGCACAGGGTGCCCAGAGCAGCTGTGGCTGCCCCCGGATCCCCGGCAGTGTCCAAGGCCCGGGTGGATGGGGCTTGGAGCAGCCTGGCAGAAGGCAGAGCCGTGGAAGCCTGTTCACTCACATCCCCTGGCACCCTCCAGCAGGGCCCCCTTTTGCCCAAAGTGTCCTCAGGAGCAGCCCAGGGACACCTGGCTGACCTTGGAGCTGCAAAGGGGAAGGAAATTTGGGTGAAACCTTTCAGCGAAGCAGCATCTCAGCTGAACCAGCCACTTCCTTCGACCCAAACTGTTCCTCTCACTGTAGCACAGCTTGTGTAAGCTCTAGGTGATGCCAGATGGGCTGCCTGGAGATCACAGCTCTCCTGTGCTGCTCCTCAAATCTAGGACAGGCTGTCCTCACACTTTCTGGGCTCCTAACTTGAGTCTCTAGGATGCATCTCTGATCCTGGCCCGAGCTGACACTGAAAGAGCCGTGAGCAGAGCCCCGCTCCAGGAACGCTGCTGGAGAGGGGACCTGGCTGCTGGAGGATCTCTGGGTGCTCCAGGGCAGCCCTGCCGCGTTCCCAAGCAATGGGATTCCCGGAAAGCACTTTAATTAATCGCTCAAGTTGGTTTTTGTGGTGGGTGGGCAATGAGGGGGGGGTCTCTAAGAGGGAAATGAGCCTTGGCACCTCCCAGCAGCCTGAGCCCACTGTCCTCCCAGTCAGGGGTTGTTGGGGCAGGACATGGCTGTGCTGCAGATCAGAGCACAGTGTTATCTCCTGGTATCTCCGGCTGCACCCTCCTGGGATGTCTGTGGGGTTTCCTCCCTCTCTGCAGTTTGTTTCCTTACAGGGGTCCTCAGGCTGCTTCCAGAGCTCCTTAGCAATGCACAGGGAAGGGATTCTGGATCCGTTTAGAACACACCCAGGGTGGTTTGTGCTCTCAGCCTCCCCTTTGCCAGGTGCTCCTTGGCTGTGGGATAAAACCCCCCCAGTCCTGCGCTCAGGGCTCCTCTGGGCTCTTGCAGAACCCCCCCAAGGCCGGGTGCTGCTGGTGCTCAGCATGGACAACACCTGCCCCAGCTCCTCCTTCGACATGGACCTCTGTGCCCAGAAGCTGCAGTCCCTCGGCATCCAGGTGAGCTCCCCTGGGAGGTAAATCCGGCTGGATTTGCATCGTTTGCATTTACACCCACAAACGCAGCAAGTGGCTTCGGCGGTTTTTTTGGCTTGAGAGTCACTTGTTTCAGTCCAGCTTCGGTCTATTCCCCGTGGGCTGGAAGTCAGCTGGGATGAACTGGGCTTAAACCTCTGTGAAGAAACTCTTTGAAGATAGTTTGGAGTGAATTTTGCTTGAAATTCACTCTGATAGGGCGGAGCATCCCTGGGACAATGTCTTGTGGTGTCCTTTGTCACAAAAAGGCATTTTTTTCCCCTTGTGACTTTCCCAGGCAGATTTTACTCCCCGCAGCTGAGGCAGGAACATAGGTTTTGGGTCTGTGGCAGCTCTGTGGATGGGATTGGAGGTGATCCCTGTGGGAGGGAGCTCTGGGACACACATTTGGGTTGCAGTGCCCCACAGGGTTTGCCCAGTCTGGTTCTGCTGGGAACTGGAGCCTAAGCTGGAGGGTGGCTCTGGTTTTGTGTTTGCTCCCGGGCAGGTGCCGGCGGATCCGTGGAGAAGGCTGCTCCAGGAGGGTGTCCTGAGGCCCGAAGTGAGGCGGTACCTGTTCTACAGCTCCAGGGGCTTCCAGATTGCCATGGCCGTGGTGAGGGCACCGCGGGCTGCCTGGCCTGGCACCGGGGTTCTTGCGCCCACGGAGGGATTGGGGTTTGGCTGGGGAGCAGATCCTGGTTCTGACACATTCCTGGTGGGTTCCCTTGGCAATCCCAGCTCACAGAATTCCTGCGGATGGAGGGCAAGGCCCTCTCTCCACCCCCTTGCTGGCGCTCCCACCAGAGCAGGCTGTCGGTGACCAGCACATGCTGAGCTGGCAGTACCTAAACCAGCCTTGGTTTAGAACTTGATTTTAAAGATCTGAAGGTGTTCTGGTCCTGATGCTCATTTAGACCAGCGAATCAGTCAACTTTTGGTCTTGTTTGTTTTCTTCTGGGGAAAGAAACTCCTCCAGAGACCCAACCATGAGCATCTGCTGTGAGGCTGGTGCTTTGCAGTGTGCTGAGGGTGGGATCCAACCCAAATCCTTGTTTTAATTCCTTTTTTTTTTGTTCTGGATAGCCATTATACAGATGTCCTTTCACTGATATTGTAGGAATTGGTGCTCAGTGTTGTGAGGGGTTTGGTGCACCTGAGTTGTGTCTTTATGGGATGATGCTGTGCCCTACATGTCACACACAATCTCCTGCCCAAATCCATGCCCTGGGAAGGGAAGGAATCCAGTTTTCCCTGCCTTTAACATAGCCCTTTGGCCCTGTGTCAGTCCTGTAAAGGAGTGCACCACCTTGAAATAGGAACTTTCTAAATCCAGGGACTCTGAGAATTATTATCAATATGCCTCAGTGAGTGCGTTTCTTATCTAAATGGAAGAACTCCATTGAAATCCTTCCTAGGGATGAATCATCATTAATAATTCACTCTTTGTCTTTGGTGAGTGGTGATTTTTTAAAATAAACTAGGGCTCCCTCAGTCCTGCCAGTCCTTTCTTTCCTCTGTTTATTATTGGAAAGAACTTCTGTCCTTTCTCACCCTCTGAAAAATCTCATGGGACTTAATTTATGAGGGAGAAGGGATTGTTATTTTCTTCTTCCCATGACTTTTCTCACTTTCATGGCTTTGTGATTCTCGCCAGCCTCCCTATTTTTTTCCCAGGTTTTCTACATCTCTCTCTGGACGAACCTTTACTCCACGCTCCAGCTGAGTTCCCTGGGACGCTACTGGGGGGCCAGCGTGCTGGTGACCCTGGTGGCCCTGGCTGTCACTGTGCTGGTGATCCTGGTCATTGATCGCCACCAGAGGAAGGTGAGAGGAGGCTCCTGGTGTGGGAATGTGGAGAGAGGGGAGCAGGATTCCTCCTGCTGGGTCATTCCCTAGCTTCGGGCGAAGAATGCAACGATCCAGGGAGGAGGGAATGTTTTGACAGCACTCAGGGAAGGCGAGGGATGTTCTGCAGCCAAGGGAGGGGATGGAATGCTTGAAATGGAAGTGTTGGAGCCGCTCAGGCTGGCTCAGATCTCCTGCTGCTGGAGATCAGGGAATCAGAGACTCCCAGACTGGTTTGGGGTGGAAGGGACCTTAAAGCTCATCCCATTCTGTGCCTGCTCCATCCTGGGGTGGTGTTGGAGCCTTCTGGAGTGAATTTCAGTTACTGCGCACTGAATTTTCCTCGTTAAGGAAACCCCACCGGCTGCATGCAGACATGAACAGGAAAAGCAAATTTGTTTGAGATTTTCCAGCAGGATGGAGTGTACAGCTGCAGGATTTATGGAATCACAGAATCATGGAATGGTTTGGGTTGGAAGGGACTTCAAAGTTCATCTCATCCCACCCCTGCCATGGGCAGGGACACCTCCCACTGTCCCAGGCTGCACCAAGCCCCATCCAGACTGGCCTTGGGCACTGCCAGGGATCCAGGGGCAGCCACAGCTTCTCTGGGAATTCCATCCCAGCCCCTCCCCACCCTCCCAGGGAACAATTCCTGCCCAATATCCCATCCAGCCCTGCCCTCTGGCAGTGGGAAGCCATTCCCTGTGTCCTGTCCCTCCATCCCTTGTCCCCAGTCCCTCTCCAGCTCTCCTGGAGCTCCTTTAAGCACTGGGAGGCCACAATAAGGTCACCCCACAGACCAATCCTTGCAGAGTGGGGTTTGTGCTCCCACAGCAGCTCTGGCTCCTGCCCTGCTCCCGATGATCCCTCCTTGCATTCCCTGCTGCTCCTGGCATCACTGGCACCATTTATTTGGCTGAAGAATGATGTTGGAAAGGCTCAACTCAAAATCCAGAGGGGGATTTGGAGCAAATGATTCTTCCAAGAGGAAACCAGGCAAATGTAGGGGTTCTCAGAGGTTCAGGAAGGGAGGCTGCCAGGGGATGGAAGGGAGAGCAGGACCCTGGAAATCAATTCCAGTGCTTTCCTCTCAGAGCTGCAGCATTTGGGATTATTCAGCTGCAGTTTGTAGACCTTTGCTGTGGATTGGGTTATTTTCCCCTCTCATTCTCTAACAGCTGAACGTGAACACAGACGTGAGGCTGGCAGCTGTCAATGAAATCTTTATCAAGCACAGCGTAATCCTGGGGATTACAGATGTCCTGGATGGGCCACACAGCATCCTACAAGTATCCTTCCTGCTGGGAATTGGTCAGATCCCTCCTGCTCTGCAGGTATTTATTGCTGTTGTGATCCAGAGGCTGGGATTGGTTTGTCTCCTATGGGATGGCACAAGGAACTGGGAAGTTTTTGTTTCTCCTGCAAGTGGGCATTGAGATATGCCCAGAGGTGACTGGAAATAATGAGTCTAAAGGATTGAAATGGGATTCCTTGGGGCACTATTCCTAAAAATATGTTATGCTTATGTGACGCTGATGATTCTGCCTACAGGCAGAGTGACAGCAAAGTTCCTGTGGCAAAAAAAGCCAACAACAACCCAAAAACCCCAAAAAGAACCAACAGGGAGAAAAAGCAAACAGTCCCCCAAAAACCAAACATGGAGAAAAACAGAATCCCCATCCCTGGGCTCATTTGCTGCTTTTCAGAGATGATTTTTCTGGACTAGACAAGGATTGAGGGGAATGAAGAGAGTTTTAAGACTCCGTGAAGGTGTTAAAGGAAGGTGAGAGAGACGCAGAGAGAGGCTTGAAATACAAATGGAGAGAGAAGCCAGGGTGAAGCAGGGAAGGGGACAGGGAGCACTGCAGGAGGGCAAAGTCATTCAGGATGAGGAGGAAACCCTTATAAACCTGAATTCCATGTTTATAAACCTGATTTCCACATTTATAAACCTGAATTCCATGTTTATAAACCTGAATTCCACGTTTGTTCAGGCCAGCAGAGTCCATTAGAGGACTAATCACCTTTACCTACCTGTCCCAAAACTGCCTGAGAGCAGCAAATAAGCCAGGGATTTACAACTGCTCTGTCTGCTCCGATGTCAGGTCCATCCTAACCCTCTGGATTTCACGTTCTCCTGGATCCCTGTGCTGCTGGCAGGTGCAGTAGGTGCACAAGGACAGAGCTCCGGCTGCCTCGCAGCTGGCAGGACTCACATCCCCAGCAAACGTTGCTCTTGGAAAACTCTCTGTCCTCAGAGCAGCACCGAGTATGGGCAGCTTTGTGAAAAATAAATGGAGTGAATCCCTAGAAGTAAAGGGAAAGCAGGAAGGGGTTTAGGGCAGCTAAGTCACTGTGCCCCACAGTTTATTTAGGTGTAAGGTCACTGAGATGAGTGATGGGCAGTGAGCCAGGGTTATCCCAGGCTGCAGGAGGTGAGGGAGAAGGACTGGCTGCTCTCTGGATCTTCCCTTTCCCCTTTCCCCTTTCCCCTTTCCCCTTTCCCCTTTCCCCTTTCCCCTNNNNCCCAGACCCTCCTGTAGCCCACACCACCCCTGGGCTCTGTCACTTGGGTCCTGGCTGCCCTGAGCACCCTGTGGGCACCACCTGCCTCAGCTCTGCTCCCCGCGAGGCCCATCCCACCATCCCCGGGGCTGGGAGAGGGAAGCATGGAGAGATTCCTTCCTTGACCTGCCCCCTCCAGCTGTGGTTTGTGCACTTCAGCCCCGAGCGCTGCCTCCAGGCCCTGGCAGCCCACATCACTCAGCTGCAGGGGACACAGGTAAGGGACAGTGGGGACAGCCTGGGGACACGGGCAGGGCCTTCCCTAAGCCCCGGGTTTGCTGGGATGGAGGTGGGAAAGGATAAACGAGGGTTTGGGTGCCCTGCTGAGGTTCCCCCGCTGTGCCCTGGGAGCTGGGCAGACTGGGAGGTGAATAAAGTGCACCTGTCTGTGCCCAGTCCAGCAGGAATTCGTCCAGACCCCGTGGAATGTGCGTGTCTGGATAATTAACTGCACAGCTTTAATGATGGAAAGTCATCAGGAATGAAAGGCAAATCTTGGAAGCACGTGGCACACCTTGGAAGAGCTGACACCTTGAGCTGTCCTCCTGGAATAAGTGGGATAGCCTGGAGGAGCGGGAAGTGCTGGATTGAGTTAATTACATAAAAATTCTGTCCTCTTGGCCTTCAGAAAATGTTTTGCTCTCTGTGGGTGTATAAATACCCAGGGAACTGCCTGTGTGGGATGAGAGGTGAGAGCCCTCCAAAAATCTCCAGGCTGCTCATCTCCCTGGAAGCTGCAGCTCAGGGATGGACTGCAATTCCCTGATTCACACAGGGGGTGAGAGAACTCCGTTTTTAAAGACAGGATTCTCCAGGCCAGGCTGTGCCCGTGCTGCTGGGAGCAGTCACTGGCACAAGAGGCAGCTGAGGGCAGCCAGGCCACGGGATGGACACCCAGCTCCGAGTGCCAGGCACGATTCTTGGGATGGGAAATCCCGGGAGTGAAAAATGTGCAGGAGGAAATTGTGCCTTTTAAACTCTGCACTCAGGGCACCACTGCTGCCTGGGATGGGAAATCCCGGGAGTTAAATCCATGCAGGAGGAATGAGTGCCCTGTAAAGGCTGCGCTCAGGACACCACTGCTGCCTGCCTTTGGGGAGCCCCAAAATCTCCTTCTCTTCCAGGCAGGCCTGAGGCACAGCCTGGACCAGCTCTCTGTGGTCATGGATGTGGCCGTTCAGCCCGAGCTGAGGATGGAGGAGGCTCCATGTGAAGAGTCCCCTCTTTTATCCAGCGGGGGGACCCTGAATAAAGATCCTGTGACCTGCAGTGAGCTCCTGTGCCTCATCCCCGAGGGCCCACCCGAGGTGAGGACAAATATCCTCCTGACAGAGGCACCAAATCACCCCCCCAAGGCATCTCAGCTCCAAAACTCATCCCAGCCATGCGGGACACCTCCTTTTTCTCCAGCAGAAGCACCTGGAAGTCCACATGCACTTCTCCAGCCCTGGTGCTGCCGAGCAGTCAAAGCTGTCTGAGCAGCTGGGGCTTAATCCTTGAGGAATTCATGGGTTGGGCTTTTCCTTGCTGGACCCAAGTGTCCTGTTTGGAAGAAAACCTCTACCCAGGGCCCTGGTGCCCGTGCCCAGGCTGGGGCTGAGCCCTGGATGTGCCCAGCCTTTGGAAGGTGCCTTCAAAGACTTGTGCCATGCTGAGCAACAAATGTGTCCTGATTCCCGCTCAGCACGGAGCTACCAAAGGGATGATTTTGATTTATTTTGCAGTTTTCCTGTCACTGTCACTGAGTGAGTTCAGTGCAGGTGACGTCCCTGCAGATTGAGGCTCTCTGGCTGTCTGTAGGCAGGGACAGAGCGGGCAGGTCCCCAGGGCCTCCTGCGGGCCAGCGGTCACTCGGTGTCACCCCCTGTGGGGACAGCACTGCTGGCCAGAAGGGGATCTGGGACATTTATCCGTGCCATTGGCTGCTTTCCTGCTCCTGGCAGAGCAGGACCATCCTTGAAGCAGGGAGAAAACGGTGTTGATGTCTCCTCTGCCCTGCCCTGACCCCTCTCTCGCTCCTTGCAGGCGATGGCCCAGCAGCTCCTGGTGATCTTCAGTGGATGCTACGTCCGGCTCCTGGTCACGGGCCGGCTCCCTCGGGCCGGGGCAGGCGGACACGCGGAGCACAGCAGCGTTCCCTGTCTCTGCCAGTTCATCCAGACCACGGTGCTCCACAGCCACCACAGCTGGGTCAGGGGCAGGTGACCAGAGGGGGCTGGAAAACACCAAAATAAAGCTGTCCCCACGCACCAGGGTGGAGAAACTGTGGGGCGGAGGAGAGAGCTGTAATTCCATGTCCTGGATGAACGAGTCGATACAGGACTCTAATAAAACATGCCAGAGAGCTGCTCACCTTGGAGACCTCCTGCCCTCCAGCTCGGCGTGGAGGAGCTGCCCCAGGGGTCAGACACAACCCAGGGACAGCCTGGCACTCGCTTGTGTCCAAACCCTCCTGCCTGGACCATCACCCCTCACACAACCTCGTACCAGCAAAGGTGGCAGCAGGAGGCCGAGCCCTGGAGCAGCAGGAACTTGCATTTGGCTCTTCCCAGGGGTGCAGGATGACTCTGCTCCCTCTCCCGTTGTTTCTGTCACCAGGAATGGTGAGACGAGATCCATCTCTTCCTACCTGGGCCTCCCAACACAGGATCCCCTTATCAGTGAGCCCCCCACATGCATAATCCCCTTATGGGTGACTCCCAACAAAGGATCTCCTTATCAGTGACACCCCCAACAAAGGATCTCCTTATCAGTGACCCCCCAACACACATAATCCCCTTATCAGTGACCCCCCAACACACATGATCCCCTTATCAGTGGCCCCCAAAACATGATCCCCTTATGACTGAGCCCCCCATATGATCCCCTTATGCCCCCACGCTGCCAATGCACGATCCCAAGCACTGCAGTGACACCAAACCCATTCCAGGAGAAAAACCACCACACTCCCAACCAGCTGCTTTCCATCCACCTTTACTTCTGGTTGAGCTGTCACAGGAGGGGGTCGGGCAGAGTCCCCCCCACACGTGTGGGGTTTGGGGTTCTGCTGTCATTGCTCTGTGACAGTGCGGGGCTTGGGGGCACATCCAGCTGTGGTCCCTGCAGCCTCTGCTCTGGTGGTGCTGCACATGCCCTGGGTGCTGACTGGGCACAGGGAAAGGGATTCCTGCGCTCCTGAGCTCCAAGACTCCTTATTCCAGCTCAGGAACTGATTTTGCCTTCATGGAGATTGCCTGAATTTGCACCAGTGTCACTGGGAGCACAATTTGGTCTCACAGTATAAAAATCCGATTCGCTGCTGGGATGCAACGGCTCCTGCTCCTCCCCTGGTATTCCATGCAGTTCCCACATTCCCACGGGTGCCAGGAACATCTGATACACGTTGGGAATCTTCTTTTTTTTCCCTGCCAGCTAGAAAATTCTGGTCACGAGAGACTGACGAGGACATTTTCTATCAATGTGCTTCTGTGCCGAGAGCAGATACAGCAGGGATTTGCTGATGTTTTCCAATCCCTGGGATACAGGATTTCCAGCAAAAATCAGTGGGAAGAAATCTCATGGCCTTCATGGGAGGACCACAAGGGCTTTTATTGTCAGGACCTGCATTGGATGGGTTTGGTGTTGCTGGGGAGTGAGGTTGTCGCTTCAGGGGGTGCTGGTAGCTCTGCCTTTACATCTGCAAACGCACAGGGATGGGAGAAAAGAGAGGGGTTCGGGATTAACAAAGGGGAAAGGTTCTGGAAGGGACAGGAAGGTCCTCTGAAAACCTCAGCCACCCTGATTGCAATTAAACACCCAGCAATTAACTGCAGAAAGGAGCTGAACTTTGCTCAAAGGACGAGTTTGATTCCTCTCGCTGCTACATCCGAGTGCTTGCCCTGATCCTCCTGAGGCCTCTGTTAAATCCTGGCTCCCACAGCAGGGCGGGAGCTGCTCCTTCCTCCTTCCTCTCCACATGCACTTAATGAAGGCATTAGTGAAGGGAAACACCCCCTTTCCCTTCCCCAGGATGGATCCAGCTCTTACTTTAGGGGACAGGTGAAATTCTGGATATTTTACAGGACCCCCTGTGCACACAATTCCCTTTCCTCCCGTCCCACACCGCTCATGGGAGCAGCAGGAAGGGAATGGCTCAGCCCTACAGCTTCCCTGGAGTCTCCAGGGCCAGCTCCAAGCTGCTGGCAGAGGCAGGGGGTGGCAGGCACGCCCTGACCGCCGTGGCAGCTGCCCGGGAATGCGCTCCCGCCTGGCTGCAGCTCTGGGAATGTTTGCTCAGGAGCCACCGGGAGTGACTCAGCCGGACCAGTGCAACCAGTACTGGCGGGGCAGATCCCTGCCATGCTGAGATTGCTCTGCCTGCTGCTCAAAGCTGAGTTCACTTCCACAGGGAGCTTTGACACCTGAGCAGTGCAGTCAGGTGATGCTGGAGAATTTTCCATGTCTCGGCTGAGGCAGGGAGAGGAGCCAGGATGATCCTTGCTGTACCCACCGTGCCAAATTTGGGCTCTGCTTCATCTGCAGAGTCATCCTGGTTCAAATGTGTGGTTTAACTGGGCCGGGGAGGGAAGACTGGGAAGCGAGGACAGAGCTCTCTCGTTGCCAGCTGGGTGTGTGGTGCTGTATTTTGGTGTTTAGCAGGGACCTGAACGACAAAGAGTGTCCCAGGGACACAGAGCTCTGTGGGAGCAGGCGACATCCTCTAGTCCCGCTAATCCCACCCCAAAGCACGTCTGTCCCCCCTCCCAAAGGCTGCTCCGTGCTCCTCCCCTCTGCCAGGGGCTGCAAGGACATTTAACAACAAAACCCGGCGCGGGAAAATAAATCGAGGAGAGCAGAAACTTCTGCAACTTCTACCTGGTCCTGGATGCCCGGAGGGGAATGTGGAGGTGCCCCCCACCCCCGGCTGAGCCCGGGTGAGTCCTGGCCCCCCATCCCAGTAGGTTTGGGATGAGGGCCGTGGATGTCCCTGCCCCCACGAGCCCACACTTACTCCGGTGGTGGCTTTGGGGCGCTGCCGGCGCCGGGCAGGGCGGTGGCTCCCGGGGCTCCCGGCTGCACAGAGACCTCATCTTCCTGGCCACATAGCGGCAGGCTGGGGGGAAAGGGGACACGGGAGACCTTTGCGGCACTGGGAAACAGCAGCTACCCCAAAAGAGCCTCCCCAGGCAGCCCGGAGCGGCACCCGCAGCACAGGGAGTGGAGGGGACTGGATTTACCAGGATAAACGGGACTGGTTTCTGTGCCTGCCGTCCTGGCCGTGCTCCAAACCCCTCCAGCACCAGCCTGGCTCCCCCCACGAGCCAAGGCCATGAAACACGCAGAGTATTTACCCTCTAAGCTCTCTCCTCAAACCAGAGGTTTCCTTACCGTTGATTATCACTCAAACCATTTTCTCGTGGGCTCAGCAAATCTGTCCTTCGCAGCCAGCCCGGCTCTGCCTCTCTCTCTCTCTCCTCTCGCAGGCAGCTCTGCAGTGTTGACTCAACAGCCCGGCTTCCTCCTTCCCTCCCTCCCTGCCTCCCTCCCACGGGGATGCTGCTCCCGGAACGCCCGGTCACATGCGGGGACGCGGCTTAGCCCGGCGCTGCCCCGGGGATCCCTGCCCGGCAACGGGATCCCTGCTCCGCCCGGAACGGAGAAAGCGCTCCCATTGTTGGCTCAGGGCAGCTGCTCCGAGGTTTGAGCGAAGGAAAATGAAAGGTGACCCGGCCTTGGCTGGAGGGGTTGCTGATGTCGCTTTGTGGGTGCTGGAGGAGCTGGATTTGGGATTTGTGGGAGGCGAACCTTGTGCTATGATCCCGAGCTGGGCTGGAGAGGGTCCCTGCAGTGGGCACTGAGCTTGTGCCCTTTCCTCTCCTTTGCCGCTGCTCTCTCAACGCTGCAGGGACACTTTTAGGATCACAGGATGGTTTGGGCTGGAAGGGTCCTTAAAGATCATCCAGTTCCAACCCCTCTGCCGTGGGCAAGGACACCTTCCACTGTCCTTCTGTCCCCCAGTCAGACCTTCAAACCCTCTTTTACCCATTGTATGAGGGGGCAGCTAAGGGTGACATCCTTAACAGACAAAATGTAGAGGATTGTCCTTGATTTTTCCAGGGTCTTCACCCCATTCCACCTCCAGAGCATTGATTTAGTCCTGACTAAAGCCAGTTACTGAAGAAATGCAGGTTTTGTGCATCCTTTGCGAGACCTTGCTGCTGTTTGTGCTCCTCTGTGCTCCTTCATCCCAGTCAGGTGAATTCCGGAAGCTCCTGCTGTGCCCTTTGGACAGGGCAAGGTGCTTCCCTTCCTATCTCTGCACCAGGCACTGCTCCAGGCAGGTTGGACTTTGCTTTCCATGGCCTTGCTTTGGGATTGTGAGGCTGGTCAGAGATGGGGTCGATGGAGTGCAGGAATTGCTTCTGACAGTGGAATATCCCCAGTCAGGGAGACTCCACAGGCTGGGCACTGCCCAGGGCAGAAGTTCTGCCTCCTGTGCAGGGGAATTGCTGGGCTCAGGCCCTGCCCGCTGCTCTGGTGCCATTGCTGGGCCCCGGAGCAGAGCCCGGGCCCTGCCCGGAGCCCTCCCTGCAGCCAGGGACAGCCAGGGTTGAGGGCCCCTCTCAGCTGAGGCTCCTCTCGAGGCTGAGCAGCCCCAGCTCCCTCAGCCTTTCCTGGGCATGGAGATGCTCCAGGTCCTCCCTCATCTCCAAAACCTCCACTGGTCCGCTCCAGGGAGACACAGCACTCCAGAGGTGGCCTCTGTTGAAGCCTGCAAGATCTATAGGTGTTAAAAAATATCAAGAAAACCCCAAAACCCTGAGCAAGACCCTCCAGACTTCCCCCCTGGACCTCCCAACCTCCGATCCCTCTGGAGGACCCATCGTTCCAGTTCCCAGAGGTCCAGGGGGATGACTGCAGCTTGCGCTGGAGCAAACAGTGAAGGTGGCTGGAGGAATGAGCTGCTGCCCTGAGGTTTGGCTTCCCCCCGGCTCCACACCCCGTGTGTGGGTGTTCTCCTCACCGGGGAGCCGCTGCCCCGGGTGTGCAGGCACCTCCCTCTAGATGGTGCTAAGATAAAGAGAAAAGATGGGTGGTGAGAGGCCTGGGAGGAGAGGCTGCCCCGCTGGGCACTGCCCGAGGTCTCCTGGGCGAGGAGATCATCTCCTCTCCGTATTCTCCCACTCCTGTGCTGCCTGTTGCAGCAAACACATCCCAGATTCTTCTTCCGCTCCCAATTTCCCTTGCCGGTGCGTGAGACTCCACAAATCCATCATGGCTTTAATCGGTGCGTCTGCTCCTATCCATGCACGAGACCAGACAAGTGGGTTTTTAATGGCAAAAATCCATCTTGGCTGTTTTTTTTCCACTTCAACCAGTTTTTACAGAGCAGCGCAACTCATCAGCTGAGTCCTCCTCTATCTCATGCATCATTAACCAGAATCTTAACCAAATTCAAGCATAGATAATGTGTGATTTATTGATGTGGGCAATCAAGAGAGAATTCAGCCTGGCTGCCGGAGAACAGCAAGGATCCTTGAGGATTAGTGGGAGGGGAAGTCTTTTAGATCCACGGCTGAGCACATTTCACTCTGCAGCCCCACACGGGCAGTAAATGAGCTGTTGAAAGAGAGCTGCTGTTAGGAGAGACTTTTAAAAAGGAATAGCGACATTCAGGTCTGGGTTTTTTTCCCATTAAGTATAAAAAGCGGGAGAACGACTCTGTGAGGCTCTGAAGCAGGAGAACTGAGCTCCTCTCCCGGTGCCTTCTGCAGAGGGAGATGATTTCCTACACCCCGATGTAGGAAAAAAGGTGATGCCTTTTCCTGGTCTTAAAATCAAGAGTCAAACACGGTTAGAAGGGAAAAAGGGATTTTACTTTGGTATTTATTTTAAGGATCCTTAGGTGCACCACGTCCAGGTCAAATGCATCTCCATGCACACCGCAGTGCACACCCCAAAAAGATCTGGTATCACATTATAGGTGTTACTAATTAGCATATCTATCAAAAATTCCCCAATGAGAGGCTCGAATGAGCCCCCCTCCCCAAGGAACCTTCCCCTGGATGGTTCTATCTTAGTTTACAAAATGTGTTCTGGAGAGGACCTTGGTGTCTGGGGCACACTGACCCCTAACTAGGAAACCTGTAAAATGTTTAATCTCCTGGCTTAACCAACAAGTCCAAGAATGTTGGCACAAAGCACTAAGAATACAGAAGTTGTAAAAAGGCAGAACAGGGGTTTAAAAGGAAAGGCAAAAATTCAATCGTGGCATCAATGGCACCAGGGCACAGCCTGCAATTGTGGGAATGGCTGCAGCAGGGATCTCCCTGGCACCAGCAGGGTTGGAACTGAGGAGCCTCTGGTTGTGTGTGACCACAGCCCAACCTCCAGGTGGGTTTTGGTGTCGGTCCTGTGCTGTGCCCTCAGCCCTGGCAGCTGTCCCGCTGTCCCCACTTCCCTTAATCACAGACAGAGGCTGTGACATGCTTAATTAAGTCTCCCCCACCTAGACTGGCTGGCCTGAGCTTTGTCTGTGGTTTCTACCAATACAGGGCAGAAAGATTCCTTCTGCCAAGTTTTGTTTCCAAGAATGGCTCGGCTCCACTTCTGATGAACCCATAAACTGGATTAAGAGCTCAGGGACAGATTTTCTAGCATTTGAAACGCATAATCTGGGCTGGGTTTTCCGAACAGCTCAGTCCCCTTGTAAGCAGCAAATCACAGCCGGGAGTGCTCAGCACTCTGTGGTTTGTGTCGGGCTGCTCGAGGCCACGTTTTCTGTGGAGCAGCACCCGCACCCAGAGCTCCACATTTTGGGAAAAGCAGGGCCGTTTTCCCAGTGCTGATGTGAAACCAGAGTTTTACTGGCAAAGAGACTCCCCAGCCTCTTGATTCTACTGCAGATGTGCAAAAAATCTCTAAAAAGTCGGTTGTCACATTCATCCATGGGCTGCAAACATTCTGTCATCCATTCCAATTCCTACTGCCCATGAGCACAGAACATCACCTGAAGTTCCTGAGGGACCTCATCTCCAGCCACCAACCAGCCTGGTGCCATTTCAGACCCTCTCCATGACCTGTGGGTTCTGCACAGGCCTGAATTAATTCAGAGCTGTTCCAAGGAGTGTTGTGGAGCTAAATTATGGATTTACAGGTTTGGGTTGGAAGGGACCTGAAAGATCATCCAGTGCCATCCCCTGCTGTGGGCAGGGACACCTTCCACTGTGTCCCAGGCTGCTCCCAGCCCCATCCAGCCTGGCCTTGGACACTGCCAGGGATCCAGGGGCAGCCACAGCTTCTCTGGGCACCCTGTGCCAGGGACACCACTCTCATAGGGAAGAATTTCTTCCTAAAATCCAACCTAGTCCTGCTCCCTGTCATTTTAAAACCACTTTCCCTTGTCCCATCATGCCAGACCCCTGTCCAAAGTCCCCCTCCAGCTCCCTTGGAGCCCTTTTAGAGAAATGCCCCAAATTTTCCCGGATTGTTGGTGGATTTTACCCTCAGCATTGCTATGGCTGCCCTTCTCCCAGAACTCCATCTTAGCTCCACGGTGACACTTTTCATGGAACACCAGCTTGGAATAAACCAGGGGAGGTGGATTCAGGGATCTGGTCCAGTTCAGCAGAAAGCCAAATGTC
Source organism: Struthidea cinerea (assembly GCA_013397865.1). Taxonomy (NCBI): domain Eukaryota; kingdom Metazoa; phylum Chordata; class Aves; order Passeriformes; family Corcoracidae; genus Struthidea; species Struthidea cinerea. The sequence goes on from VZTI01002497.1 coordinate 75,073, forward strand.
CCCACAGGGCTTCCTGCAGAGGCCTGGCACGAGGGGACAGAGGGGTCTCAGTGCCCAGGAGACCCCTGCGATGGCAATCCGTGACTGTGGATGACTAGACACGGAAAAGGATTCTTTCGGAGCCAAAGCTGGCACTGTGCTTTTCCGGATGCTTTGTTCTTGGCGTGGACACTGGGGAATTTCTGTTGAATCAAACATTCCTCAGCTGGTTGTGGCTCTTGTCACCTTGGTGGCCTCTTGGTGCCACTGGCCCAGCCTGGCTCTTCCTCTCCCATCGCTGGAAGCAGCATATTTCTGAGTAATCCATCCCAACACGCACAAATCCGAGGGGAGAGATGAAGGTGACTCCAAGATTTTTATGGCAAAACCCCCAAAATAATTCCGCTGTGCCTTTCCCAGCCCTTGGCTGGGGACGTCCTTGCTGGGAGGGAAGAGAGACACCAACACAGCTCAGAGCAGCCAGCCACGCCATGGAAAATGCCCAGCCCAGGGAGTTTTGGGGATGTGTCAGAGCCCCAGGCTGAGCCAGCAGATTGGTTTGTCCCCTGCGGGGCACGGGCAGGTGTTGGCAGCGATGCCAGCTGGGTTTGGCGCGTCCCCAGGCACCGCAGCCAAGGCAGGAGCTCCCTCGGGGCATGTTCCATCCCTGCTGCTTGCCAGTCATTCCAAAGGCATGGCAGCCATCACCTGGCCCGGCCTCCCTGCCGCTGTCAGCCTTGGCAGCGCACCTCTAGCAATTACTGGCACCCTCGGAAGGAAGAGTATTTTGGGATGTTTCCCTGCAGAACACCGGATAAAGATCCCAGTCCCCTGCAGCTCCTCTGGAGGGACGGAAATGAGGGAACAAACAGCTCAGAGCTTCAAGGACTTCTGTGTGATTTCTTCAGCATGCATGGCGGGCGTAACACCCTGCCATGCAGGGCGGCAGGTGGAAGGGGTCTCCAGAAGCCCTACATGGAAAACAGTGCCCAAAACTGATGCCTTAGGTTTTAACTTTTATATTTTTCAGATCCTGTGCTGCCTGGTGTGTAACTCTGGAGTTTCTTGCAGCCTGTTAATTTCTGCTCTCTCCTGCTCGGTAGACATAACAAACCTCTCCAGGCTTTGTCTCCGAGGACACCCAGACCGTCCTAGGCCCAAAAAGTATAAACCAAAAGCCTCTGAGAGGGGGGCAAGCTGAGGGGAAATTACATCATTAAACTGAAGCTTTAATTGGAGAATTAACCCTGATATGCAAATGAACAAAACCTATAAAAGTGTGAAGGACTCGTGACCTGCCGTCCATCCTGGGCTCCATCCTGGCAGTGGCCTCTGGCTCCCCAGGGGTACCTTTGAAGGCCTTTCAAATAAATACCGACCTTTATTCCCTTATTCTGCCCAGTCTCTGTTTTTGGGTGGCCTCTCAAGGCATCAAAACCCTGATGGATCGGGATATTTCACCTCCCTTCTTATCCCCACAGCCGGATGTGTGCCAGAAAGAATTTTATGTGGCACAACTTGCACTTGAAAAAGGCCATTTGGGTGTCCCTTGCATCATCTGAGGGCTCATGTACAGAGTGTTCTTTGGATGTTCCTGACCATCCCTGCTGCACTTCCCTCTGGGTGACCACCAGCTCATCACTCCCCTTCCTCTGGCCCCCCTTGCACTGTCTGCAAGGAGGTTTTGGGGTGGCTGGTAGCCCTTGGAGTCTTTCACCCTTGAAATACCCCGAGTATTTGTCGCCTTTTAAAATAAATAAATAAATAAATTAGTTAATTAATAAATGCATTACACACAGCCTTTATTTTTAGCTTATTCCTGCCTCGTTTTTGGGCAGCTGGGGAGAACGAAGCACGTTGTTTTTTCTCAGCAAACTGAAACAAGAAGGGTGTTTGGTACTGTAGCTTTCCTTGTGTTTCCTTTACCTCTCTTAGCTCAGATGAATGCAGAACCCCTTTTATTTTGGGCATCTCTCTTAACCCTTTTTATCTACATCTCAGGTTACATTTTAACATTTATCACTAAATCCTCAGATGGTTTTTACCCTGATATCCTCGTCTCTAGTATTTCTCATTCTGGTTTTCTAAAAGTCTTCTTTTGCCGCTCTGCTGGTTCTTCCTGACACTTTCTATTTTTCTGAATGGGGAGCTTTGCTACTGAGCCTTTCTTTTCTCTTACAAGCTGCCCACTCTTCTGCTTCTCTCTGATTTCTTTCTGGTTTCAGGTTTCAGGCCCTTCAGGTTATGAAAAGAAACTAAAACCGACTGTTCACATGATCTGAAACAATTTAAAAGCCCAGATTTGCCTTCTCTCTAAAAGCTGTGGTTGTGTTTCTCACTCGGCGTGGGCACCAGTGCAACCACACCAGTACAAACCAGTGCCCAGGCTGGGTTTAGTGGGACATGTGACAGTGAGGCAGATGGCAAGAAATTCCCTCTGGCTCAGGCTCTTCTCCTTAAACAGTTATTAATTAATGAAATTGTGTTTAATTCCTCCTCCTCCCCCCCTCAGTGAAACCATTGCTTTGGGATTGGTTTGGGGCGTGGTTAATTAGGGATTGGGGAAAGTTTAAGGTTTGAGCTACGCCGTGCTGAGCCCAGTTTGCCTGCAGCCATGTGCCAAAGGGTTTATTAGGGGCAGGATGGACCAGGGCCGTGCTTGGCTGTTGCTACCTTTAATTCAGGAAAAAAAGCCTCTACTTCCTACTAAAAAGTGAATACTGCCCAGTGTAGCCCGGATTTTGGGCACAGCTCAAGGATCGATGCATCAGCTCCAGGGTGTGTTTTACTTAAAGCTCTTCCTCGTGGTGGGAGATTTCTAGAAAGCCTCAAAAATCATTTCTTGAAGGAGAAAATAACCCACTAGATTTCATACTCCTGGGGAAATTTTTTCACTAGGCGAAGTTTAGGTGAAAAACTGAAGGAGAAGTTGTAGGACTTGGTGGTTTCCATTCAGATTTTCTCCTGTGCCTTGGAAAAGGATGGAGCAGAAGGTTGGTGCTCAGCCAGGGCAGTGTTTATACCCCTGTTAGAGACAGAAATAAATGTGATTAACTCCACAGCCACTGCTTCCATGCTCTGTCGGCCTTGGGAGCAAAGTAAATCAGAACTCTGCTGCTAACTTAGGTGGGGCTGAGGGTTTTAAGGCAGGCCAGGGATTTAGCTGTTAATATTAATGGAACATTTATAGAGAAATTTCTCTGGGCTGCTTTACAAAGCAGCCCAGGGTGGCCTCAGGCCAGGCTCTTGGCTGCGCACACCTGAGGTGACTTTTACTTGTGCCGGTTTTAAGCCTCTGGCATTAGCTGCCCGGAGTTTAATGTGGTTAGCCTGGATTTACAGCATTGTAAGTGGGGCTGAAATCAAGTTTGCTGTGCCTATTAGAGGGTGAAATTGATGTCTTTGCAAAGAGCCCAGCCAGCCAAAACTTCTGCAATGCTGAAATCTCAGCGTGGGCTTTGAGAACCGCCCAACAAACTTGCAGTGCGACTCATGGTGTGGGTTGTGAAGCCTGGAAAATCCCAAACAAAGGCCTGAGCCACCCCTGCAAGGCAAACTGATTTCATCAGCCTTGGCACAGGCAGGGGAAGGTCACAGAATCCCAGAATATTCTGAGGTGGAAGGGGTCTCCAGAAGCAGGGAATGCAGGGGAAGGGCTCTCCAGGAGTCACCCTGGAAGGGACAGGCGATGCCTCCTCACCCCTGGGCACGGGCTGGTGGTGCACAAGTCAGTGCAGGATCCACTGGGGCCATCCTGCCATCCCCGTGGAGCCAGGGAGCCTCCTGAGGATCCATCCCTCCTTGTCAGGCCTCGCTCTTCCCTGGGAGCCAGGCCGGGTGTGAAGGATGTGACGAATTGTCTGGGACGTTTCCCCAGCAGGAACGAGTCGGGTGCACAGGGCAGGAGACACCAGCTCTGCTCCAGGCTCTGCTCCAGGCTCTGCTCTCCCTGTGCTCCTCATCTCTCATTTTCCCACCTCCTGCTCAGCCAAGGCATTTTCCTCCCATTTCAGGGACTGCCCTTGGTGCTGTTTGGGCAAAGCAGCCCTGGGAAGGAGGCTGGATGGGATGGGGTGAATCCCACAGCACATCACGGATCCCTCAGCTCACTCCAGGGCATGTGGCACTGCCCTGTGACACCCAGCCTGCAGTGGGACCTCAAACACCGGGATTTTGGGGGTTCTGGGGTGCTGCTGCAGCGCCCTGTGCAGCCCTGCCACCCTCCCCATGCCCTGGATATTGCCAGGGACAGTGAGAAGGGCAGGATTTGGGTGGGAGATGGGAAGGGGGCTCAGCTGGGAGTTAAATGGCTGAGGGGCTTTGGCTGTTGGGAGTTTTTTTCTAAAGAGAGATCTCAAAAACTGTTAATTTCAGTTTTCTAGCTTAGAAGCAAAGATGCATTGATTCCAGGGAAATGTTATTTCCTCCTTGGTATAAATCTAAATAAAAAATCCCCTAAAAAGACAATTCATCACCTCCTTCCTGTCTCTGGATTATTGAATATTCCATATCATATACCTGTTAAGAATTACGGTCTCTTCTGATCACCCTGGATGTTCAAACCCATTTCTGTAAGTGCCTCTTAGAAATAACCCCAGCCAGCTCCTATTTCCCCTTGGCCATTGTACACTGTTGTTCTTATTCTTCTTTTGTAGGAACTCTACCAAAAAATAATTGAGAAATGGGGGGAAAAAATAAAATTATAAAGTACTGGGGAGATGAAACGTTGTCCTGATGAATTTTGCCAGTGCCGTATTTTCCTGGAGAACGGTTTGGAATTAATTTCCTCTGATAAGCTGGGAGATAAAGGGGGTTTATAAATTAGCATTCATCTATATTTCTGTTGGCAAAAGCTCTGTCCCTAATCCATTCCAGCAGCTCTGCGGTGTCACATCCATTGGCTCCTGGAGAACATGGAAAATCCGTGTTACAAATTACTGTGGTAAAAAAGCTGCTGCTCCTGCTGCTGGGGAACTCAGCCTCGTGTGGCTACAGAGGTTGGGATGAGCTGGGCATTATCCCGGGCTTTCCCTTGACTGGGAGCCAGCCCTTCTCAAAGCCCTTCCCGTGTTTTAGGCTCTGTACCCCCTCACAAGGGCAGAAATCCCCCTTTTTAAACTCTTTGTAACTCTTAACTTTATGATGATCTGTTATTAACTATTACTGATTTATCATTAACGATTTTCAACCAAAATTTGCTTTGCAGCCCCTTCCCTAAAGCTGATTGAGCTGGGCTGGGAGCTGCTGGTTCAAAGAAGGATCAGGGAGAGGCTGCTCAAATAATTTGTCCAGAAGGAGTCAAACCAATCCAGCTGTGGGCACTCCGTGCCTCCTGCAGGGATCAGAGCCGCTTCCATGGGCCGGACCTCTGTAACCTGGCGGAGCAAGAGGAGGTGAGCCAGGAAAGCTGCCCCAGAGCCCCTTTTTGGGGCAGGGGGAAGCTCTGGCGCTGTGGAGGGTTGGTACAGATGTGCTGGCAGCTGGCAGGGAGGGGTGTGAGGTGTGGAGGCTCCCCAGATGTGCCCCACAGAGCAGCTGGCTCGGAGGATGCTGCTGGATGGGTCCCTGGGGAGATCTTTCCTCGGTTGCCAGCTGGCAGCACCTTTGTTTACTCTGGTTGGGAAAAGGGAAACAAATCCTCTGAGCAGCCCCTGCTGTGGGAATAGCCAGGGCTTTGGGGAAAATGCTGGAATTTGGTGATTCTCTTATAGCCTGACATTTATATATCTATTATATAAAATATACCATGAGGAAAGGCTGGGAGAGCTGGGCGTGCTCACCTGGAGAAGAGGAGATTCCAGAGAGACCTCAGAGCCCCTTCCAGGGCCTAAAGGGGCTCCAGGAGAGCTGGAGAGGGACTGGGGACAAGGGATGGAGGGACAGGACACAGGGAATGGCTTCCCACTGCCAGAGGGCAGGGCTGGATGGGATATTGGGAAGGAATTGTTCCCTGGGAGGGTGGGCAGGCCCTGGCACAGGGTGCCCAGAGCAGCTGTGGCTGCCCCTGGATCCCTGGCAGTGTCCAAGGCCAGGCTGGACACTGGGGCTTGGAGCAGCCTGGGACAGTGGAAGATGTCCCTGCCCATGGCAGGGGTGGAGTGAGATGTGCTTTAAGTTCCCTTTCAACCTAAACCACTCCAGGATTTTAGGATTATATTTGTACAGAATTACATACTATATTTTTTATATATAAAATATCATCTATTTTCTTCCCTATGCCTGGCACTAGCTTTTGGATTTTATTTCCTCCCCACCATCCTTTTCCCTGTGTATCCCTGGCCAGGGAAGTCACCCCATTTTAGTACCCCGAGGTGCCCATTCCCTCTCAGTGCGATACTGGGAACCAAAGAAGCTCGGAGCAGCAACAGAGCAGACTTTGCTGCCAGCACCATCCTTCTCTCCCCACATGCTGTGTGTGGGATGAGTTTCCAGGCCTCTCTTTGTCCTGGGTAGGACATTTTTTCCTTACAAAGAGGTGACCTCATCCCGGTTGTTTTGTGAGCAGGGCCAAGGGAGGTCACGTTCCCGGTGACATCCAGGCCCTTCCTCCCTTGTCCGGGTGCCAGAACAGATAACTGTGACCAGGCCTGGATTAATTCCTATTTATATCCCACATCCAGCACTGGGCTAGCGTGGAAATTCAGCTGCGTTGAATAAAACAAGAGTCTTAAAAATAGCCTGGGTTACCGGATCTGAGCTTCCCGCCCTGGAACAGCTCATTCAAGAGCTTTACGTTTCCAGATAAACACCTTACTGCTCAAACAGCTGCTTCCACTTGGCAGTCTGGGAAATGAGGGTTATTTACGGGGTGGAAAAGCAAAGCAGCCCGGTTTGGTACAGCTCTGGAGCTTTAGTGGGAATCCCCAGTTTAACAACTGAGCCAAGGGAAAGGGCTGAAGGCAAAACATCAAGCAGCAGCTCGGAAAGGGACCTGGGGGTCCTGGGCATTGGCCAGCAGTGCCCTGGCAGCCAGGAGGGACATCCCTGTTCTGGGGGCATCAGGGACAGCATCACTGGCCAGGCCAGGGATGGGATTGCCCTGCTCTGCTCGGGGCTGGGGTGGTCTCACCCCGAGTGCTGGAGGAGTTTTGGGTGTCTCAATATCAGAGAAAGACCTAAAGCTGTGAGGGAGCGTCCAGGGGATGGGGAAGGGTCTGGAGGGGCCCATGAGGAGCAGCTGAGGGCACTGGGATTGTTCAGCTGGAGCAGGCTGAGGGCAGAGCTCCCCGGGGGCTGCAGCTCCTCCCGAGGGGCAGCTCCGGTCTCTGCTCCCTGGGACAGGGACAGCAGCCAGGGAACGGCTGGAGCTGGGCCAGGGCAGGCTCAGGCTGGGATCAGGGAAAGGTTCTTCCCCCAGAGGGTTGATGCCTTAACTCCTAGAAACGGAGACTAGACAGAGTAAGGGAAAGAAGGTCAGTATTTATTTGAAAGGCCTTCAAAGGTACCCCTGGGGAGCCAGAGGCCACTGCCAGGATGGAGCCCAGGATGGACGGCAGGGCACGAGCTCTTCACACTTTTATAGGTTTGGTTCATTTGCATATCAGGGTTAATTCTCCAATTAAAGCTTCAGTTTAATGATGTAATTTCCCCAAGCTTGCCCCCCTCTCTAGAGTCTTTGGGTTACACATTTTGGGCCTAGGATGGTCTGGGTGTCCTTGGGAAGCAGGCCTGGAGAGGCTTTGTTATGTCTAACTAGCAGCAGAGAGCAGAAATTAACAGGCTACAAGAAACCTCAGAGCTACACACTAAATAGTACAGAACTTGAAAAATATAAAAGTTAAAACCTAAGGCATCAGGGTGCTGGGCACTGCCCAGGCTCCCCAGGGAATGGGCACGGCCCCGAGGCTGCCAGAGCTCCAGGAGCGTTTGGGCAGCGCTGCCAGGGATGCCCAGGGTGGGGTTGTTGGGGGGTCTGGGCAGGGCCAGGGGCTGAACTGGGTGATCCTTGGGGATCCCTTCCAGCTCGGGATTTCCTGTGCTCAGCTCTGTGCCAGCAGCCGCCTGCCCTGCACCACACACCAGGCAGCGACCATTCCACACGCCGAGGGCAAAGCCGTCCTTTTGAAGACATTTTCCCCTCAGGCTGGGCTCTGAGGGACGGCTGACTGGAAGGGCCGTTGTGTCCCCGGGCATTGGTGACGCTCCCCTGGGTGCTCCCGGTGACTCCTGCAAGTGCTGTAAAGGAGCCGCTGTGCAGTCACTGCTCCAACAGAGCAGCGGCACGCTCTGGGGCTCCAGCGCGGGCCGGGTTTATCTGTGTTGTTTATCCTTATCAGTAGGAAATGGGTGATAAAGGCATCCCTGGGTGTGTGCAGCCCGTGAGGGAGCTGTGTCAGCCTTATCGCCGTGCAGGGAGCAGCGCTGACACAGCCGTGCCCTGCGGTGTTACACGGATCAGGACGTGCTGATAAAGCTGCTCCAGCCTAAGCCCTTCCCTGCACGCAGCTCTAGGGCTTGTCTGGGGGAGCTGGGTCTGCAGAAAATCATGGAATCGTCCTAAAATCATAGAGTGCCCCATCCCTGGAAGTGTCCAAGGCCAGGTGTGAGCAACCTGATGTAGGGGAAGTGTACCTGCCCATGGCAGGGGGTGGGACAAGATGGTTTTTAAGGTCCCTTCCAATCCCCCAAAAAGTTTAAGTACAAAAGAAGGATGTCTTTTTGTTAGGTACAGCTGCTGGGATGGACTCCAAGCATGGAAAAGCTTTTGGCCTGGAGGGTCTGCCACATCTCCAGGCCTTCAGGAGATGACCCTGATGGGGGCCCTGGTCCTGCTTGGGCTGATCACCTTCCCACTTCCTCTGCCCTGAGCTCTTAGCACTGACAGGAGACAGGACCACAACCTCGTTCCCCTGCTGCTGGTGACAATCCCAGTGACTGTGGGCAGCCCTGCTCCCATCCCAGGCAGGGCTGGATGAGTCCCAGTGCCCTGTCAGCAAGCAGAGGTTCCTGCCCCGACAGGACTCGCCACATGTGAGTCACCCAAGTGACAAAAACACGTCACCTCCTTCTGCCAGCTGTGGGCAAAGCCAGGGCATCGGGAACCAGACGTGGTTTGTGCTCACAGAGGAAGCTGGTGATGAAAGCAGGAGCTCCGGCCTGGCCCACAGCGAGCTGCAGGATTTTCGAGCATCTGTGCTTTTGAACAGCAGCTTTCCAGTGGTTTCTGGGTGTTTGAGTGGGTTCTGCTTGATAAGGCAGCATTTGGGGGTGGGGAAAAGCTCAAAACAGGAAGGGCAGACTTGAAGTTTCTCAAAACCTACAGTGGATGCAAAACAGTAAAGGTAAAGGGGTGAACAAGTTTTCTTGGGTGGAATTATCAGGTTAAAAATCAGGGTTAAGAACTCTACCCAAGTTCATGCCGGGTGAATGATCCTGCCCCTCAGCGTGTTAGACAAGGCACATTCACAGCTGGATCTGATTATACCAACAGGAGAGTTATTTATGAAGGTGATTAGCATAATTAATTGATCTGCTGATGGATAGAGCTGCCACTGTCAGGCACCAGAGCAGCCAGGTGTGATTTATATCTGAGATCACCGACTGTTGGTGTATCCACCTCTCAGGTGTCTCCTGTGCAAACATCCACACGCCCCTGGCTCGTATCAAAGCAGGTGGGGGAGTAGAGAAGCTGAGCCAGTACTCACAGCCAAACAAAAAAGCTTATCAAGGCTCTTGGGGTGGTTCCAAATCTCAGCAAAATGAGGAAAATCTTGTGGGTGATGAGGTGAACTGGCAGGATCGTCCCAATCAGCCCTTCCTGCTTGCAAAACTGTCTGGCTGTGTGGAAAAGAGGGAAGAGACCCAAGGTGTCTGGGGCTGCTGTGGGATTTGAGAGGATGGATTTGGTGCAGGTCCCAAGATGCTTGGAGGAAGTCAAGATTCAAGGCACGTTTGATCTGTTTGGGGCAGGCTGTGGGATGTGATGGGATATTGGTTCCAGAGGGCGATGACAGGGACCAGGGATGGAGCTGAAATACACACTGGGAAATAGGAATTTGCCCCTGTGGGGGGCTGAATTCCCCTCCCTGCCCAGGGCCCAGGCAGGAGCCTCCTCCAGACATCCCTGTGAAGGCAGGGGAGGGTGGAGGGCTGGTGAGGAGGGGTCTGCAGAGCTCCTCATGGGATGTGATCCCCCAGAGATGCTGCTTTGGGGACAGGATGTCTCTGCTGGACTCAGCACTGACTTCAGGCAATTCCTTTAAGAGCTTAAAAGTTGAGAGGAAAATTCTGCGCTGCAGGACTGCAGAGCTGGCTCAGGGGCAGCGTCAATTAATTATGGCTTTGTGCACAGTCTTGCCAAGAGGTTACCCTGGGGCACCTGTGGGGGCACAACCCTTTGGATGCATCTCCAAAAAGCCTTTTCAGCCTTTTGGAAACCCTTCCAGCAGGAGGGTCAGGCATGGCACAGCACTGACAGGAGGGAAAACAAGAACCCAGAGAGAAGGTTCAGGCCTGATGGTTTTGAAGGGATAATTAATGTAATGAAGCCATCGTGGCTCTGGTTGATTGGAAACCACTGCCCACCTTCCTGGAAAAAAGGAGCCTGCTGGAAATTGAACAGTGGGAAGGGGAAGGGAGGTGTCAGGGCCAGCAGAGCACTGAGGATCCCAGAGCAAGGGCAGCACTGGTGCTCCCAAGGAGAGGGACCTCGGTGACGGGAGGCTCCTGTGTCCCTGTCAAGCAGGAGAAGCTCTGGGGTTTCCAGTGGTGTGAGAGGAACATCCATCAAAACCCCAGATGTGCTCGACAGCTGGCAGCTCACCCAGGGGATTCTCCCCACAGGGCCCTGGCGGGTCCCAGGTGAGGTCCATGAAGTGGTTTGGGGTCAGTGCCAAGGACAGGGTGGGATGTCTGACAAAAGGCTCATTTCTGCTCTTCCACCCCATTCCCCATCCCCCAAGCCCTGGCCTTCCTTTTCCATGCCAGAAGGACTCACACTTCACGGAGATGCTGAAGAGACAAATTTATTGGCCTTTACTGCAGGGCCTGTGGGTATTTCTCTGAGCAGGTGGATTTTTGGGAAAGGATGAATGCTAAGAGTTGTTAAGGACAGCCAAGAAAACAAAACATCTTTACAAAAAACCCCCACATGAGCCAACACAGACCAGTTTGGTTGTCCTGCGGAGTTTTGGGCTCAATCCCCTGTGTCCCCTCTGACTGCCGTGCCCTTCGGCAGGAGTTGGTGGTGAAGGTACCCAGAGGAGCCTCCCAGTGCCTGGCAGAGAGAACAAGAGCAGAAAAACCAGCAGGAGGGACAAAGTGAGTAATTGTGCCAGCGGCTGCTGCCTGAGTCAGCAGTCAGTCATTTCGGGCCCAGGGGTGTGAAAAGTCCTTTCTCATGTGGTTGGCGTGAAGGTCACGGCGGTGCGGGGTGCTGGGAAGCGGTCCCGACCTCAGCGCAACCATCGGGCCTTGGCTGTTGAATTTCCCTTCCACCCAATATTTTGTTTCCTGATCAAGCTTTGTCCCCTGTACCTGCTCTCTGTGAACTTGTAACCGAGAGAGGCGAGCGAGAGCCGGGGGACTTTTACCGGGACCGCAAAGCTGCGGATGACGCTCGAAGCCATTGTTATTTGCTTTTGGTTCAGCCCAAAAGATGTTTGTAAATGTGTAAATTCTGACTGAATGGAAAGACGGGGTGGATTTTTTTTTGTTGTTGTTGCTTAATATTTCCATGCATTTTCTGAGATGATTTAAGAGGTGGCTGCTGAAGTCATTTGTGGTAACTGAGTAAGAGGAGTCAGGGTCAGAAACTCGAGGTCCCAGCTCTGTTGTTTTGGATGCATCAATGAAGTGCCCTTGAGCTTTGTTTTTTTTTCCTGCCCGGCCCAGAACTGTTTAGAAAAACAGGCAAAAGTTGGAGAAACGTCAGGATCTGCACATCAATCTAACCTTATCCACTCTTTTCTTCCCCAGTGATCTGCACATCATGTCCCAAGGGAATGCTCAGCTCCACGTTCTCCCTGTCACAGACACCGTAAGATATTGGAGAATCTTTTTTACTCATCCGAGGTATGAAATGTAATTACTGTTGCTAGACATTGCAAGGGTTTTAAATTATCAACTCCCATGAAATCTCTGCAGCAGGAGCTGAGCCTTATCTCCTTCCAGCCCGTGACAGCCCAGCCCACGGAGTCTTGTTCCCGTTTAGTGGAAGGAATTCACCTGTCACTTCATTGCCTCAGTTCTCACCCTCCTGTCACACAGGGCAGAGCAGTAACCTCTCACTGAAATGCTCATTAGAGAGTGAAAATCCAGTCCTGTTTAGGCACGTCCCTCCTGTTTGAGCTAAACTTACAGCAACAAGTCCACACCCAAAGCAGACACCGGGGGAAGCTCAGGCTTCTGGTGCTGCTCTGGTTTCTGAGCTTGGCTGTGGCTTTGGGACCAGAATAACCATTAAACCAGCTTGGCTGAAGCTCCAGAGCCAGAATTTTGGTGGTTTCACCCTATTTGAAAAGCAGAAGGAAAGCAGGTGCCTGCTCCAAGCCAGGTAAGATTTAGCCTGCAGTCATTAACAGCAACAGGTTCCACTGCGTTAGAAACTGTCCACAGCTGATTCCTTTTGCTCACATTAGACATTTCCATGACCCTGGGAAAGGCTCAGCATGGGACCTGTGGGAATGCAGCCAGATCCTTCCGTGATTGCCCGAGCCACCCCCTCAGCTGGCCCTGGGCAGATCCACGCTGCTCTGAAACAGGTGGAAAAGGGAGACCCAAACCTTCTCTTGGCTGAACCCATCCCTCACCTGGCAGGAGGTGGAGAGCTTTGTGTTAAAACAGGCTGGAGTGGTGCTGTGCAGGGACAGGTTTCTGTTTTGCTGTGCTCAGAGATGTCTCTGTGAGCATGGCAGTGGCTGTGGAGGGAGCTGTGGATGTCAGACGATGCTGGAGTGGGACTTTTCCATGGGAGCAGCTTCTCCCGCTTGTGGCAAGAGCACGGGGGCTCTGAAAGGTCTTTTTGGAAGTGACTCTGCCAGGTTTGGTGTTTGAGTGTAGCCCTCTGGCATCCCTTAGATGTGCAGCCACATCCCTGAAGGGTGGGAGGCAGCGTGGCAGGAGCTGGGAAGTTCACTGGGTGCTCCAAAGGAAGAGCCACATCCTGGCTCAGGGCCACGCACAAACAGTTCCTCAAAGGCACTTTGGGACCTGCTGGTTTCTAAACCCCCGCGCTGGGCCCTGTTCCTTCTCCCCTCGCACCACCAGTGACGCAGCCACCTCTCAGCACAACCCAGACTCCCTCAGGAGGCACCTCAGGTCAGCCTGTGGCTTCTGCAGCATCCTCAGCTGCTGTGTGGGACAGCCAGCCCTGCCCTGTGCTGCTCGGGTGCTGTTCCCGGCAGAGCTGATGTCGCCGTCTGTGGAGCTACGACTTCCTCGTGAGGGGAAAAGGAGGGGCAGACGCTGATCCGTGACCCTGACAAGTGCCAGGATGTGAGGGAATGGCTGGAGCTGGGCCAGGGCAGGCTCAGGCTGGGATCAGGGAAAGGCTCTCCCCCCAGAGGGTGCTGGGCACTGCCCAGGCTCCCCAGGGAATGGGCATGGCCCCGAGGCTGCCAGAGCTCCAGGAGCGTTTGGGCAGCGCTGCCAGGGATGCCCAGGGTGGGGTTGTTGGGGGGTCTGTGCAGGGCCGGGAGCTGCACTGGATGATCCCGGTGGGTCCCTTCCAGCTCAGGATATTCTGTGATTCTGTCACCTGCTACAGCAAAATGTCCCCGTGCTGTGGGCTTTGCCCCTCCCCTGAGCTCAGCTGGGGGGTGACACTGGGATGGGCATTCAGGTGCAGAAAATACCCCTGTGTGGGAGCTCACGGTGCTGGAATGGGGAAATAACTGGAAAAAGTGTCCAGCCAGAAGCCCGGTGTCTTGGCTGTGTCCCAAATTCCTGTCTCCTACACCTCATTGGGGTGGTCAGAACACCATGAACAGCACCTGCAGCTATAACCCTGCTGGGGTGGAAGCACAGGCAATTTGTCTTCAGGTTGATGAATGCTCCTTCTCACCCTTGGTGAAATAACAAATTGTCTTCCCCGCTCTTCACGGGACTTCCAGGACAAATACATCATCTCCAGGCAAACAAACACAAAATTAGATGCCAATTTTGTAAAAGATCGGGAAGGGCAAAGCTGTAGGAACTTCAGACCTCCTTAAGCTGCATCCAGCCTAAACACAAAGCCTGGACTTTACAGGAGAGGGATCTGATGCCTTGAGAGGCCACCTAAAAACAGAGACTAGACAGGAGGAAGGGAATAAAGTTGGTGTTTATTTATTTAAAAAGGCAACAAATACTCGGGTATTGAATAGTCTGGTATTTCAAGGGTGAAAGACTCCAAGGGCTACCAGCCACCCCAAAACCTCCTTGCAGACAGTGCAAGGGGGGCCAGAGGAAGGGGAGTGATGAGCTGGTGGTCACCCAGAGGGAAGTGCAGCAGGGATGGTCAGGAACATCCAAAGAACACTCTGTACATGAGCCCTCAGATGATGCAAGGGACACCCAAATGGCCTTTTTCAAGTGCAAGTTGTGCCACATAAAATTCTTTCTGGCACACATCCGGCTGTGGGGATAAGAAGGGAGGTGAAATATCCCGATCCATCAGGGTTTTGATGCCTTGAGAGGCCACCCAAAAACAGAGACTGGGCAGAATAAGGGAATAAAGGTCGGTATTTATTTGAAAGGCCTTCAAAGGTACCCCTGGGGAGCCAGAGGCCACTGCCAGGATGGAGCCCAGGATGGACGGCAGGTCACGAGTCCTTCACACTTTTATAGGTTTGGTTCATTTGCATATCAGGGTTAATTCTCCAGTTAAAGCTTCAGTTTAATGATGTAATTTCCCCAAGCTTGCCCCCCTCTCAGAGGCTTTTGGTTTATACTTTTTGGGCCTAGGACGGTCTGGGTGTCCTCGGAGACAAAGCCTGGAGAGGTTTGTTTTGTCTACCAAGCAGAGAGAGCAGAAATTAACAGGCTGCAAGAAACTTCAGAGTTACACACCAGGCAGCACAGGATTGGAAAAATATAAAAGTTAAAACCTAAGGCATCAGATTGAGCTGGATCTTGCCCTAATTCCCTCCAGCTAAAAGCTGCCTTGCAGACACCTCGGTGTTGGTGCTGAGCAGGAGAAGGTGAGGTGGATTTTGGGGAGCTGCTGGGGGTGAGGAGCCCAGGGGAGCAGTGCTGGGCTGGCTCGCTCACCGGTGGTTTCCGTTTCCCTGCTCTGGCTGTGACTGGAAGTTGCACTGCTGAAAAACAACATGGTAAAGGCCCATCCTCACCCCATTAACTCTGCTGAGACAAGTGTGGTTGCAGCAGAAATGAGCCTGGCACAAGGGTTTTATTTTATTTTTAGCCTGACTGGAAGGAGAAAGAATAGAAATTTTGTCATTGAGCAATTTCCGGCCTGGTTTTGCAAACTCCAGAAGATTCTGGTGCTCAGGTAAACACGCAGAGTGCTCAGGGCTTTGCACCTCTTCATCACTTCCCATCGCCTCTGCTGACCTTTAGCCACGGCAAACAGAGATGGAAGGCCGAGGGTTTGGGATGGAGGTGGCTGGAGTGGAAAGAACCCATTTCCTGCAGTCCCTCCATCCTTTGGCTCCATTATCCCTGATGGAGATGCAGGGACAGCCTGGGATTGGGAAGGTGTCGGGCATTCAGGGAGTGGTTTCACACTCAGGTGCGAAGTGCCAGCTGGAAAAACCTGGTGTGGGCACAGCAAGCGGGAGCCCTCACGGTGAGCACAGGGCTGTGGCTTGACAGTAAAGCTGACACACTGAGAAATCATCTCCCAGTTACGTCAGAGCCAGGAAACTCTCTCAGAGAGAGAAATGTCCTTTCCATTACCAGATGCACCCACTGTTTGCTTGACTCTGAACCGTCCTCATCCAAATGGCTGTGCAGATATCCCTGCGGGAAGGTTTCGCTTGGGAACAGGGCTGTCCTGAGGCTGTGGGTGGTGAAATGTCGCTGGGAGGTTGTTTGGGGACAGCAGCAAGGCTGCGGTGGGGCTTTGCAGCCTGGGAGGGGGTGTTTGCTGCCTCAGTGAACATCCCACTGCTGCTTTCGCTGTGCTGGGGCAGGCAGTACCACGGAGCAGGACGCAAGGGAAAAAGCCCATCCTGATAAATCTCAAAACTGAATTAGTTCTGTCTCATTGTTTCCGCCTGCTGGGCGCTCTGCCTCTTTAGAATATAAGCAAATACATCTTCCAGTTCTCTCCTGAAGGAAAGAGAACCCCTCAAACAGCACTGGAGAGCTCGCACTTGGCCATGCCCAAGCTGCAGAACAGGAGGGTGCAGGGAAATTTGTTTAAAATGCACTTTTCCACACAGAATGACACAAAGTGAATTTTTTGGGGGGCACACCAGCCTCCTCTCCACGCATGGAAACAGCATGGAATAATCTTGAGCTGCACAAACTCTACCTGCCCTGTCCCAGAGGGAAACAACCATTTCCTGTGGTGGGATCGATGGATTCTGAGAGCTCCTGAGGGCTGGAAATGCTTTACAAATATCAGCACAAGGAGCTGTTCCAGAGCAGCTTTCTTATGTGCTTCAGGCATTTCTTCAGGGAGAAGAAGCTCCTGCTCACACATCCATCCACACCACACAAGGCACAAGCCCTAGATGGGTTTGCAGGTGAGTTTTTAACCCCACAGGGAAAATTAAACCTGATTTCAGTGCTTTGCCCATGTGCCCTGGCTGGTTCTGGCAGGCAGCGAGTGCAGAACTCCCCCACCAGAGGAAATGCTCCACTGCTTGGGTTTCACACTGCTTTTGCACCGGTGCCTTTCTTCCAAAGGTGCTTTCAGCCTCCGTGAGTGACAGGGAGAAATTTAACTTCCACAAACCCACCTGTGAAATGGGGACAGGGATGCCACTGCAGTGTCCGGGGCAGGGACTGCAGGCACAGGGAACCCTTCAGGACAGGGTATCCGTTCTCTCATCGCCCCTTTGGCATCCTACCTCCCTTTCTGGAGCTGTTTCCTCAGAGGTTTCTTCACTTCTCTCTCCAGGCTGCTGCTCGAGCAGAGCTGTTTTCCCCCGGGGTGTCCCAGCAGCTCTTCACTCCATCGGGATGAAGGGAGCAGGAAATCCAGCGAGGCTCAGCCAGCTTGGGAGCTCCTTGCACGGAGGATTTTTGCTCTGTGGTGAGGAGGGAGCAGCTGTGGGAGTGTTCACGAGTTCCCAAAGCCACTGCAGGGAACAGGACCAGCTCTGCTTTCCCTTCTCACCCACAAAAGCGAGCGCGAGAGGCAATTCTTTCACTTTTAGGTGTCTGGCTTTGTCAGCTTGAACAAAACCCAGGTGTGAAGCAGGTTTTCCCAGGGAGAGACTCACCTGAGTCAGCGCTTCAGGTGTTCCTTGTCCGCAGGCTGGACTTCACACCCCAAATTCTGGCTTCCTTTTACACTTTTACTGTTTAAAATGCACTGCAAACCACAGTGGTTTGATTCCTTAAGCAGAGAAGGTTTTTTCCCACCTGGGAATGGGACAACTGAGCAAATAATGGATTTATTCTTTTTTAACAAAGCATTTTTGAGGTGGGTGTGTGAGAGACGTGTGTCCACCTCTCTGGGAAGTTGTTGTTAGGATTGGCAAGATTAAATATTCCATTTCTAGTAAGATATGGAAGCTTTAATAATCCAGAACAAGGATTTACTCCCACAGCAGTGCATACCAATTCGCTGAGGTTATTCTCCTTTATGACATTTCCTCTTTAATTTATATGATAAACAAACGCGAAATCAGAAGCTGAATTGCCCAAAGGTCATTCAGGGAAACACTTTGCCATGAATGGTTGGCAAGGAGCGCTGGGGGTTTCCTTCCCTTGGCACATCCCTGCACGGGAACACTCCTGGAATGTTTGCAGAGAGTGAAAATTCAGGAATATTTCACCTGAACCGCTCCCTCATGTCTGCACACATCTCCTCAGCAGCCTGCAGTGTGGATGGGACAGGTCCCTGCATTTCCTGGCATTTGAGGAATGAAAGGAAATATTTCCAGGACTGTGTGTGATTCTTCTCTTTCATTCCTTGGGATCCCCAGCACTTTTTCCTGGTGGAAATCCAAGCTGGCTCGCGGCCCATCTGTTCCCAGCTGTCCTGGGGATGAGGATGAGCCTTTGATCTGAGCTCATCCTCTCCCAGGAGGCTGAGCAGATGCAGGGGTTGGAGGGCTCCTGTTGCTGCAGGAGGGGTTGGGAACAGCCTGGAAGAACCAGGGAGGGACTTTTGGGACTGGCACAGGGCTGAGCTGAATCACCTCACCTCCCATGAGCCTGCAGCAAGCACCAGCGAGAAGGATCTGGGCAATAAGAGCCCCGTTTGTTAATTTGGGTCCAGATTGATTAGTTTAGAGAGAGGATGGAACTGGAGAGCTTTGCTTTGGGAAGGAAAATCTCCTCGTTGTCCCTGCGGATGATCGCGCTGTTGTCCTGCCCATCCGGAGGGGTTTCTCTCAGGCGCTGGTGCTGCCTTCTCACGATGCCCCCCTTGGCACATCCCTCTTGAACGTGAATTGGTTTTAATTAATCGAGTTCATTAAGCAGCCCCCACAGGCCCCCTTACAGGTGCAAATATATGAGTTTATGAACTCTGAGTGCTTCTAGACATCAGCAATTTTTCAGCAGAGTCAGCTCCCCACCCCCTGTTTCTATGGCTTGCTTGGGTTTCACTGATTTAATTGGAGTTCAACTAAATTTCCTTAAATGAAGCGACACAAGACTGATTAAATCAACGAGTGAGCATCACGCTGGCTGTTGTGAGCACTTTCTAGCTGACAACCCGTGCCCCTTTTCCAGAGGCTCTGCTCTCATCCTGCTCCCTCCCTCCGTGGGTTAAATGGGGTCCTTCCTTGTGTCTTCATCGAGTCTGGAGAACTGGGTTGCTCTTTGCTGCTGCAGCCTTTTCTCTTACTCTGGGAATGCAAAAAATGATGGAGAATTATGGAAACTGCGACATCCTGGCAAGGAGACTGTAAAGGTTTTTGCACTCGCAGTTATTTCACTCTTACATTTTATTCAGACTGTAGTTATGACTCCTGGCTGATGGCAAAGGTGCTAATTAGAACTGGACAAGATCTTTTTATCAACAGCTCATCCATTGAAATTTCAAATTTAGGACAACCGAAAGAATCTGTCAAATTCATTGTTTTTCTGGGTTTTTTGTTCTCTTTTTTGAAGCCCAGAGTGCTGCATTTCAACATTTTTCCAGTATGGAAGGTTTCAATGTTACATTTCAAAATGAGGCTCCAGTTAAAGTTAAATTTAGATACCTTTTGATTAAAAAAGGAAAAAAAAAAAAGTTTAATCTCCATGAGAAGATTTAATTTGACACCACGACCTTCCCCTGCGAATTTTTTACTCTGTGTTCAGGAAGGAAAAAAAGTTTATAATGGGTTTGACCTTATTTTTACAACAGATGGAAACCAGAAATGTATTCAGTGAGTGACAAATGCAGTTGTTTCCCCGTGCCGCCATCTAAAGCTGCAAAATAAAGGTGCAAATCCAGAGGTTTCTCGTGGATTTTTGTAATTCTGGCTGAACCAGAGGGGCAGGGAAAGGAGGGGACCCTGGCAGGGACAGGAGTGACCCCCTGCTCCTGCTGCCATCAGGGCTGGGAGGGAAGGAGCTGGTTTTGGAGCAGGTGGAGTGGATCCCGTCTGGAGGAGGATCCAGTGCCCGACCCTGCAGGGCAGGGAGCAGAGCGATGGTCGGGTACACAAAGTGGTTTTTCCAGGGAGGAAGATAGGGAAGAGCAAATGGATCCTCTGTTCCTTGGTGTGAGAAAGCTCAGGGCCAGCCTGCAGGAGAATTCATCCTGCCCGGCCATCCAGTTCTGGGGACAGCACATCCCTGTTCTTACCACCAGGACATTTTCCAGTGCCCAGCTCGCATCTCCTCGCTGGAGTTTAACCCTGTTATCCTCCGGCTCACCCCAGGGAGGTGGGATGAACAAGGCCTGGGTGCCATGGGATAGGTTTTTGACACTTTCCGTGCCTTAATTAATACCTCTCTGGATGGGGGAGAGTTTTTAGCGTCTTTGCCAGGAATCCAAGAGACGAACGGGACCTTCAGCAGTCTCTGCTTTCAGATAGTTGTTTATTGAGTCTTATCAGGGAAATAGAGTCACTGATGTGACCCAGACACAGCACAGAGCAGAGAATGCAGGAGAAAGCCAAATTATCAAGATTAGACAGTCTTTTTAAAGGTAAATTATCCAATGAAAACGTAAAACAAAAGATATTTTCACTTTTCCACCAATGTTCCATAACTCACTTTGTCACGTACACAGGAACTGCGGAATTCTTTATCCAGTCACCTTAAACTCCTTCTACTGCAGAATATGGAGTACTAGAAGGAGAAGAAAAAGGTCTGGAGAACAACAACAATCCTCCATTTTGAAGTTTTTTGCTTTTTATCTATTTACTATATTAACAAACCCAAAGACCCTAAATTTTCACCTTGTGACAATCTCACATAACATTCTATCACCCAGTTCACACCAGTGTAGATTCTAACTCTTCCCAGAGGGTAGGTAACTTTCTCCATGGGTGAAGGTCAAAGACAGTGTTGTCCAGGGGGGGTAGAATCCTTCAAAACAGGCAGAGAGATATTCTCTGCATTCTGGAATTCCCACAGTTTTCACTTGGTGTTAACTGGTGAAATCCCAGGAGCAGCAGCAAAAACCGTCCAGCGAGGAGGCAGAGCAGGGGAATCACACGGAGGAATGGTGGGCTGACACACAGGAGTGAGAGCTCCTCACAGGAGTCATCTCCTGTGCTGGATGCACAAATGTCGGGATGAACCGGGATTGCACAGCTTGGCTTGATTTGCTCTTTCCCAAAGGGCAGGAACATCTCTGAGTCCGGGTTCTGTGCACGGTCCCTCCCTGCTGCTGCGCTGTGACCTGGCCCTGGAGCCCGTGGGGAAAAGCCCAGCCCCTGCCCCTTTCTGACCCAGAGAGGGGCTGATTTTCAAGCCTTGGCAGCTGCTTTTATTCTCTCAGTCCCTTCTCAGGTGCCTGAGGAGGGGCTGACCCCCAGAATCCCCATAAATTCTTCCCTTGAACAGTGTTTCCCCCTCCCTTCCTCCCCTTTCTCTTCATTTCCCCTACAGACCCATGGAGCTTCACTTCCAGCCTCTCCACCTCCCATCCTTCCCCACTCCTGAATCCCCCTTCCCTTGCAGGAGGCTGCTGGCCCAATTTCTATCAATCTTGATGGCTCGGGGCTCCTTTTTCTCAGGCCTGGAACTTTGCTTTTTACCAACAGAATTTATCTTCATCAGAAATATTGACACCGGGAGCTTCGCCTGGGCTTCACCCTTGTGATTGTTTTTCCCTTTTTGCTCAGTGGCAGGCTCGAGCAAAACTCAGTTCACTGCTTAGAGAAACAGTGCTGGGATCGATGGCAAAGCTTTATTTTCACTTCTTTTTTATAACCCAAATGTTATTGCGGCCGATTTATGAGCTGAGCATCAGGAGCAGGAGAAGGAGTTGCAGCAGCCCCTGTTTTTCTCCGGCCACCCGAGTGGTTTCAGAGGTTTGTGCTGGTGTTAAATCAGGGAGGAGATGAAATAAAGTGTTGCACCCACTGTGAGGGATGTGCCCCACGCTGAGCTGGGAGCTTGGCTGGAGCATCACAAATGTCTGGGAAGAGGGAGGGAGGGAGAAAGGGCTCCAGGATTTATAGGATCCAGAGAGGGATAGATAAAGGATGACAGGATTTATATGGTCCAGAGAAAAAGGATATAAAAGGTTGCCAGGATTTATATGATCCAGAGAGGAAGGGATATAAAAGGTTCCAAGATTTACACGATCCAGAGAGGGAGTAAATAAAGGGCTCCAGGATTTATATGGTTCGGAGAGGGAAGGATATAAAAGGCTCCAGGGTTTATAGGATCGATCCAGGGAGGAAGTAGATAAGGGGCTCCAGGATTTACATGATCCAGAGAAAAAGGGATATAAAAGGTTCCAGGATTTATATGATAGATCCAGAAAGGGAGTAAATAAAGGGCTCCAGGATTTATATGGTTCGGAGGAAAAGGGATATAAAGGCTCCAGCATTTATAGGATTGATCCAGGGAGGAAGTAGATAAAGGGCTCCAGGATTTATACGGTCCAGAGTACTTCACTGTGGCTCTCCCTGCAGTTTTTGCCTGGAAACCATGGAGGTCCCTCCAAGAGGGTCCCTGTGCTCTGTCACCTGCCTGGAGGTGTGAGGAATAGAGAGAGCAACACCCTTGCCACTGACATTCCAAACATTCCATAGCCCAGCTGGGAAGCCACTGCCTGAAAGTGCCTGACCTGGGGATGGTTTCACTGAGCCTTTTCCTGGCAGATTCCTCTTTCTAGCAACTCCTCCTGGGCCAGACCAACACTGCTGGAACCTCCAGCCCATCCTACTAACTCAGGAAGTCATTTCACATGTCAAAAAGATGACTTAATTTAGCTTCCCTTAGTCTGCAGAACATCCACCTCCACCAGCTTCCTGAGCCCTCGAGCTGACCAGTGGCTGATTGCATCTCCTGCTGAACCTCTGCAGTGACTCCTTTGCCGTGGCTGGCTGGGAGGGCACCACATTTTCCACACTTCCATCACGTGTTGGAGCAGTCCAGTAAAACCCAGCTCAGTCCTGGACTAACCCCCTCCTTGGCTGCAAACCCTTCCAGCTGTGCTGTTCTTCCTCCCCCAGGAGCAGGACACTTACAGTAAGGGTGGCTGTGGCTCAGCTTCACCTCCTCCCCCTCGCTGTGGCATTTCTGCGTTTGCCAGGTTCCTGCTCTCCCCAGGTTCCCCTTTCTGTGCTCGCTGCCTGGCGGACGCACTCGGGAAAAGAGCAGTTCCCCTTCAGGGGTTTTGCAACCCTGTTCCTTCCTGCAGGCAGGGACAAGGTGCAGCTGCTGTGACAGCGCTGGCCACGAGCGTGGCTGGCACCCGTCCTTGTCTGGGAGCCTTGATTCACATTGCAGCTCTCATCCTTAGGGTTAGGGTTGGGGTTAGGGTTGGGGTTATGGTTAGGATTAGGGTTGGGTTTAGGGTTAGGGTAAAGGGTTAGGGTTGGGGTTACAGTTAGGTTTGGGGTTAGGGTGGAGTTAGGGTTGGGGTTAAGTTTAGGGTCGGGGTTATGGTTAGGGTTGGGTTTAGGGTGAGGTTTGGGGTTAGGGTTGGGTTTAGGTTTGTGTGTTATGTAGTGCTTCACTGCACCGGAGAGTTGCCCTTAAATCATAGAATTATGGAATGATTGGGGCAGGAATGGACTTTAAATCTCATCTCATTCCACCCCCCGGCCCTCGGCTGCAGGGTATCGTTGTTGCAGGATATAGAAATGGTGGGAGCAGCCGGTCCTTCAGAGGGTTAAACCCTGCCAGATGATGGTGACACTTCAGGTAGAGCCATGGCTGAGCTGTGTCTGTGGGGTCCAGCCGAAAGAGAGCTGATTGAAATGGAGAACAAGGTGTACAACACATTGCTTTCGGTGTCCTGATGGTGCCTGTGACAAGGCTGTGCCGCTGTCACCTCCTCACTTGAGTTCTGCCTGAGCCGGTCTGTGAAATTCCTGGCCCTGGCAATCTGTGGGCCTGATTTAATATCAGTTATTTTAAAACTTTTATGTCTTTTAAACACACTCGAGCTTCCCCATTCGGAGATGATTCCCTAGCACGGCTGTGGCTGCCTGGATTTGCCACACATCCCAGCTTCGGGATGCTTCTGAATCACCTGATCTGACACTTCCAAGGCAAGGTGATGTCACCACACTGGGAATGAATCACACCAAAGGCTGGGGACCTTTCCAGTCTCCTCTTTCCATCCCCATGAGGAGGAAAGTGAGAGTCACATCCCACTGGTGTCTGTGTCAGGAGCAACTCATCCTCTTCTTACTCTGGCGTGTGCTGTGAGGTGGATTCCAGGCTGGGATCCCTCGTTCTGAGGGAGAACAGGCTGTGGCCAGTCCTGCATCACCCGGCACGCCTCTTCCCAGATGTCAGGGCGCAAGCCCAGAGTGTGCATAGCTCCTGGCAAAGCCCACGGTCTGTGTTCCTCCCTCAGCCAGGATTAAAGGTTAAGGACCAGCTGGGTTGTTTTGTAATCTCATTACAGTAATGGCTCCTTCACAAGAGTTATCACTCCCACCGTGCTGTGCTTCCTCCTTTCCTGAGGTCCTGCAGGAACAGCTCTGTTGTGTCTGGATGCTCTGTCTGGAGCACACAAAATTAGACCTTTATTACTCAGAGCTGCTACAGCAGCTGGATCCCCATTAAGGCCTTCCCACCTTGGCTCCAAAGGCAGCCCCCGGCCAGGAGGATTAATGGGAGACCATATAAGAACAGGCCACTGTCGCTGTGAGCGACACTGACGGCAAGGAATGTCACGAGCAAGTTCAGAAGGGAAGCAGTTCTGACTCTTATTAATTAATTCATTCATCTTTTATAACAGGGTTGGCAAAGAGTGTGTTGAATGGCATAAGACAGTTGGGTGCTCGGCCATCCACCCCTTGAGGGGATTGGTCAAGCTCTAAGACACTTATTCCAAAACATCAGAAAGCCAGAACCACAACAATCCTGCATAACAAACCCAGGTGCAAGATAAGGAGTTCGTTTACAAAAACCCTTAGCAGTGTTTTTCACAGCTTCTGTGAGAACCGCAAAGTTCTCACAGAACGCTGCAGAAAGCGGAAAGATTTCTCTACCAAAGCTTTTCAGCATCCACAGGCCACGGCCTGGATCTGCATGCCAGATTCCCAGCTGGCCAAATTCCCTGTGCCAGGAGCACAGCTCTATCTCCCAGGACTGTTTTCCCTGGGACACCTGAGAGGTCTCTGATCAATGGCTCACCCCTCTGTTCCTCTGCCACCAATGGCTGACTCAAAAGGCCGGGGACCACTCTGTTATTTGGAGTGCAAGGGAAGGAGAATGTGACTTTTTTTGGGAAGTGATGATTCCTTAAATTTACTGGGAGCTCCTTGGTGGTGTTCCCTTCAAGCATGACCTGATACTTCACGGTGGGCAGCTCAGGAGCCTGGGCTTTGCTGGCTGCTCAGGGCACACCTGACATTTGGGAATACACCCTTGGGATAGGACCAGCTCCTGGGCAGTGCCTGGAAAATCCCAACATCCCAGGATCTGTGTGGCAGTGACCACACTGCTGATGGAAGCTGGTGTCACACAGCCAGCACCAGAGCAGAGGGAAATGGTTTGGGGGATCCAGGGATGAGGTGGGGCTGAACAGCTCGGTCTTGCTGAAAGGTCTGCAGGAGTCGCTTGGGCAGCCTGGGAGAGGTCCTTGATCTGCCCCATTTCCCGTGGTTTATTCACCTTTCGGACCGAAGCACCTCTGTGCTACTTGTGCAGGTGGGGCAGGAGGGGCTGGCTGTGGCTGAGGGGGAACTCTTCCCATCCTGCACAGAAACCTGGGCGGAAAGGGGTTATTCCAGAGAGAGGGGCTGTGGCTCTGGCCCAGCACCCCCCTGCCTGTGATCACTGTGCTTTGGAACATGCCAATTTTGCATCCTCTCAGTGCCGTCATATCTCTGCCCCACCTTCAACAACGGGCCCTGACTCCACATGGCAACAAACAGGGGGTGTCACCCTGAAAAACACAATTTCTTCATCCCAGAAGGAACAAAACACATCATTTCTGCCTTACATCATGTGAAAATAATTCAAATGGCACACCAGAAAGCCACCTCATTTCGAATGTATCATTTTCCTTCCAACCTTCCCCTGCTTTTCCTGTTTGAGAAGCTCCAAATATTTGTCTCTGCACATCCTCTTTATCACTCATTGCTTAGGGCGGGCTTATCTGCTTCCCACCCCGCTCCCCTAAATGAGTCTGCTTTCTTCCTTGTGGGCAAGAAACTCAGATTTTCCATGAGCTTTCTCCTGCAGACTCAACCCTGGGGATGTAAATCCCAGCTTGGTCTGCGAGCAGCATGGAAATTACACCACGGGATGTGGATGTCACTGGGGCAAGGTAAAGGGCAAGGCAGCTTTTGGATTACAACATCGGCAGCTCTGCTGCTGGTGCAGCTTCCCTGGGCTCCCTTTGAGCCCTTCCCTCTTCCCTGGACCTGTCTTCCCTTCCCTCTGTGCGTTCTGGGAAGCGGAATCTGCTTCCTGTCAGCCCAAACTCACATATTCCTCCTCCCTTCCTACGTTTCTCTGCTGGGGAAGAGCCCCTGAGCTCCCTCTGATGTGGGGATTCCCAGCACTGCTGATCTCATGCCCAAATTCCTGCCAGAAGGAGCTGTTTACAAAGGGGACCCGCAGGAAAGATCTGGGAAGTTTTGCATTGGCATCTGTTGGCGTTTGTGAGACATTTAGAGAACGAAATCTGAGTGGAGCTTGGCTTCCTTTTCACTCCAGGACTGAAACAGGAACATCTGTCAATGCCAAAGGAACAGATACGAGACACATGTTTGGTTACTTAGTGCTGCTTTTTGTTTAATTATGGAAAAGTCCCCTGAGGAGGGTGAGAAATGTGATTTTTCACTCTTATGCTAAAGCAGAACTGAGCTCGAGCCCTTATCCAGCACGGGGGGGAACATCCACAGGGAATGGAGTCCATGAGCCAGGGGTTCTGTGCCTGCTCCATCCTGGGGTGGTGTTGGAGCCTTCTGGAGTGAATTTCAGTTACTGCGCACTGAATTTTCCTCGTTAAGGAAACCCCAGCGGCTGCATGCAGACATAAACAGGAAAAGCAAATTTGTTTGAGATTCTCCAGCAGGATGGAGTGTACAGCTGCAGGATTTATGGAATCACAGAATCATGGAATGGTTTGGGTTGGAAGGGACTTCAAAGTTCATCTCATCCCACCCCTGCCATGGGCAGGGACACCTTCCACTGTCCCAGATTGCTCCAAGCCCCATCCAGCCTGGCCTTGGGCACTGCCAGGGATCCAGGGGCAGCCACAGCTGCTCTGGGCACCCTGTGCCAGGGCCTGCCCACCCTCCCAGGGAAGAATTCCTTCCCAATATCCCATCTAAACCTCCTCTCTCTCAGTTGGAACCCGTTCCCCTGTGTCTTATCACTGCAGTTCCCGATGAGTAATCAACACTGAACAAAGAAAACAACATTAAATCAGCACTTAATCCATGGGATTTTCGAAGCTGAGTAACATTTGAGGAGAGGATAGAATTGTTTCAGTTCTTGCATCTGCCATTGGAAATCTTTCCTGCTTTAAAAGCCCAGTGCAGGTCCTCAGTGATGTGGGAAAATTCAGGATGTGTGTTTTAGTTGCTCATTTGCTGAGGTCCATCATCATTGTAGGGTATTTTAGATCTATGCAATTGGGCTGAACAGCTTTATGAAGATAAAACGTGCCTTTGGCACTGACTTGAAGATGAAATGTGTCCCACAGCGTATCAGATGGGAGACCACAGCTAGGAATGCTCTGCTCCCATAACTGACATTGCTTTTTGGGTTATTAGTGTGAAAAAAGCCTGGGTTTGGTGACGTTGTTACGGGAACCACAAAACCTCTCAGCTTGGGAGTGGAACGCTGCATTTAGTGATGTTCTGAGGCATCCCTCCCCTGAAGCTGACCCGGGCAGTGCTGCAGGGCTCTGCTGGAATCCCTGAGCTGAGCACAGGGCAGCACCTTGTGCAGCCAGGAATTCATGGAAATCCTGATGAGACCATCCACGCTGCTGAGATTTCTTTCAGAGCCCGATACTCTTAAAGAAAAGTCTTTCTTCCAAATGAGCTTTGTTTGGGGTGTTCTAGAGAAGGACACAAGGAATTTTCCATGCTCCTCGGAAACATTTTCAAGTTCATCAAGAGTTTCTTTAGCCCATCTCCCTCTCTAAGTCTCAGTAAA
Organism: Struthidea cinerea; assembly: GCA_013397865.1. Taxonomy (NCBI): domain Eukaryota; kingdom Metazoa; phylum Chordata; class Aves; order Passeriformes; family Corcoracidae; genus Struthidea; species Struthidea cinerea. The sequence goes on from VZTI01002497.1 coordinate 102,862, forward strand.
GAACTTCAAGTCCCTGCAGGTATAATAAAGACTAAATCCTTTGCTTCAGAGCTGATAGAGGTTTCATTATCCACAGCTTTATATAATTTCAGCTGGAAGCGATTCAAGCTGTTGCCTCATGAATAATTGCAGCAATGCCAGAGCCAGGCCAAGCCAAGGGAAAATGCTCATTTCACTCAGCTAATGCTGGGGATGAGCAGACACAAACTTACTTTGAGAAATTCTTGCTTGTACAACGCAGCTTGAAAATTTCCCACCGCTCCTGGAAACTAAAAGTGCCACCAGAAGGAGTTTTCTTTATGGTAGATCCTGATTTAGGTTATGGATGTGAGCAGAACTTTGGGATTGAGCTGCATCCCTGTTTCTGTCTTGGTGCCTTTGATTCTCTTTCATGGGTGAATCATTGACGGAGCTTCACTGAGAATGACACTCAGATTTATTTCTCACCTTTAAATCATGCTCACAGCTGCTCTGGATCTGATTTCAGCCGTGCAGTTGTTGTCACCTGACCCTGAAGGACAAGCCCCACGTGTTTTGCTCCAGTGCCACTGATCTGGAGACTTGTGTGGGAATTTAAATGGCTCCAAGGGGATGTTGGGAACACCCAGCTCGTGTAAGGCTCAGGGACAAATCGGTGAGCAAAGATATGTTCATCTGCCCGACCACCCTGGTTTCTTTAACAGAACATGTATTTGGGCCCAGACTTGGTCTAGATCTCAGTTCCTGGTTTGATTCTACTCAGAAAAGTGGGGTTTTTTTGGTTAAAATTGTGTTTAACGTCAGGTGGCTCCATGTGCTGCTGAAACCCCATTTCATTATTCCTCCTTTTCGTTGGATTGTGTTTCCCTCTTTTTTTGCACCTTGCTAGGATGCAGGTAAAACCCCATCTCTGCAGCAGAAGGAAAGAAAATAGGTGGTGAATTTATGCCCTTTTCATTGTAAATGTGGTATTTTTTAAACACTTTTTGGCCTGAGCTGCTCCGCAGCTGAGAAGCTCTGAGTCCAGCTCCTGGGCAAGCGCCAGGGCAGTGCTGCTGCTTCAGGGGTGTTTTGCCACTTCCCTCCTTGCAAGTTCATATCCAAAATGGACAGAGAGGCCAGAAAATTGTTTTATTTAACAGGGGAGTTCTCAGAAAGGAGATTCTGTGCTAAAAAAGGGATGTGAGTTCAACCAGTGATCTTTGTTGTGGTTTTCTTTTTTTTCTGGTTTTATTTTTTGTATTCTTACTCTTAAATGCTGAAGAATATTGCTAAGCTCCAGAGAACAAATCAAATTTGCTCTTACAGCAAAGGGGAGCAAATCCATTTGCTCTGCTGTGCCCTGATCAGCTGTGCTGCTCGGGGTGGGGTGAGGTTTACACTCACCCAGTGCCAGCTCTTTTCCTCCTCTTCAGGAGCTTTGATTTGGCCCAGGCTGGAAAAGTGAAAGTGCTGTGAGCTGAAAAATCAAAAGTCTGCTCACCTGGGAGGTGATGAGTACAGGCTTGAGGAGAGCTCCTGGGAAGATGACTCAAGCCGTGCCGAGTGCCCTGCTCCGGAGGAGGTGGGAGAGGTGCCAACAACCCTAAAATCAGTTGTGCTATTCCTGAGGAATGATTAATCCCTATGTGGGATGCTGTTTGTGCAGGAAGGGAGAGGCTGTGGAGCTCTTTGAGTGCAGATGTTGTGCCCTTGGACGGGGAACTGTTTCATTTCAAGGTTTCTGTGTGTAATTGCTCCGGAATTGTTTGTACTGTTGAGGAAACGGGAGGGCCCCCGGGCGAGGTGTGCCTGGGGCTCCCCACACGGCAGGATTCATGAGGGGACATGGAAATAATTCATAAAGGATGATGAACTCTCTGTTTGTGAAGTCAGGGAGGCTGGTTCTCCAGAGGAATAGGGTCATGGAATCACTGAGGCTGGAAAAGCCCTCCTGGATCATCAAATCCAAGCTGTGCCTGATGCCCACCTTGTCCCCAGCCCAGAGCCCTGAGTGCCACCTCCAGCCCTTCCTTGGACACCTCCAGAGATGGGCACTCCAAACCTCCCTGGGCAGTCCCTGCCAAGGCCTGACCACCCTTTCCATGGGGAAATTCCTCCTGGTGTCCCACCTGACCCTCCCCTGGCACAGCCTGAGGCCGTTCCCTCTCATCCTGTAAACTCAGCACCCGGCAGTGCAAGCTGGGCCCTTTGGGAATCGAAAGGAAAATCAGCTGATTTTCCTGGCATTAAAATTGGAAATGGAATTAGGTTTTTTAACCATTACAACATTGGGTCCCCTGCTCCCACCCAGCCGGAACAGAAACACTGGAGGGAAACCCAGTCTGGTCCTGGGACAGGTGGAGGAACGCTGGGCATCATCCAGCCGAGATAAGAACATCCTCTGCTGATAACTTGATAACATCTGTGAGACATCAAAGGCATTTTGCTGTCCAGGAAGGGTTTTCTCCTTGTGTCACAGGCAATCACAGCTCTTCTGGCTTGTTCTCTCACAAATGAACTGCCCAGGCAGAAGATTTAACTCGGTCTTTAAGTCAGGTTGCACTGAGCAAATACTCAGCTCTTTGCAAACCCTGTTCTGTGCCTCTTTCTTCTCAGCAGACGTGGAATGACAAAAAAAATTGGGGCTGTCACATCCCTGAGCATGCAGGGGCTCTGCTGGGGGACAGAACTGGGGCTGCCACATCCCTGAGCATGCAGGGGCTCTGCTGGGGGACAGAACTGGGGCTGCCACATCCCTGAGCATGCAGGGGCTCTGCTGGGGGACAGGACAGTGGGAAGTTCTGGCTCTGGCGTCCTGCAGCAACCCCGCTCACAGGCACAGGCACGGTGATGTTGTTTTGTGACTCAGCTTTGTTCTGGGAAGATTTTTCACTAGAAATTGACACCCAAAAGAGGCAGAGGGGAGGGAACCCTCACTTTGTTCCCTTTAAACCACCGCCAGCATCCTTCTGCTTTCCTTCTAAGCACTGTCAACACCCAGGCAGGTTTGCATCACTCGTTTAACAGAGTTACAAACTCTTCTGGAAGGGCTGGTGGAGAGCTGCTTTGGCTTCTCCTAGCAAAGAAAACATTTGTGTTTGTTTCCTACCTTCCTGAGGGAGAGCCGGTGCTTTTATGTGTTCTCGCATTTCCACATGGTGTTTCCTTTTTCCCTCTCTCTGCGCTCTAGGCCAAAGTTACTCACGTTTTGCAACGTTCCTGAAGCTGCTCAAAACTTCTCCCCCTCCCTTGTCTCTATCAAGTGTTCCTGGGAGCCTTTTGCACTGCTCTTTTATCATGGCATCAGCTTTAGGAAGTTCATCCTCCCTGCTGGGGATGGGGGTTCAGGACCAGCTGCAGAAAAGGCAGAAAAAAGGGATATTTTAAAAGCTGAAGAAGTGGAAAGGGGTGCTGGAAATGGAACCTGCACATCACAAGCTCTCACTGCCAACCCCACTTTGGCATGGATGAGTTCCATGAATTGGTTGTTTCCGACCTTTTTGACTTCTGAGGCTGTGAACAAGTCGCTGGCAATTAGGGAGGGAGCTCAGCAGGCCCTGAAAATGTGGCTGAGGGTGAGCAAGGGTTGAGTGTTTATTTTCTTGTAACCAGGTGTCTCCAGAGGTGCCACAGATCTGATGTGCAGCACTGGCAGAATCTTAAATCGAGGATTTGTTTTCCAAGGTCTTAAGGGATAGACCTTGGAAATGAAAAAATCCCATAGAATGGGATTTTTGGAGTTGGAAGGGACCTTAAAAATCACCCAGTGCCACCCCTGCCATGGGCAGGGACACCTCCCACTGTCCCAGGCTGCTCCAAGCCCCGTCCAGCCTGGCCTTGGACACTGCCAGGGATCCAGGGGCAGCCACAGCTTCTCTGGGCACCCTGTGCCAGGGCCTCAGCAGCCTCCCAGCCAGGAATTCCTTCCCAAGATATAACACAAATTTCCCCTCTTTCACTTTGTTCCCATTCCCCCCTGTCCTGTCACTCCAGTTCCTGATGGAGAATCCCTCTCTGCTTTCCTTGCAGCCCCTACAGACACTGCAGCTGCTGTGAGATCTCCATGCAACCTCCCCTTCTCCAGGCTGAGCAGCCCCCAAATCATCTCCCTACTCTGACTTCCTCTGGCTGTGCCTCCTGAGAGCTGCTCTGCCTGGCAAATCTCCTGTCACCTTCCCTCTGAGTGCCCCCGGGGACCGTGCTGGTGCTGCCCATGGCTCAGGCCCTGGTTCTGGTGTCACCAGAGCTCTGCGTCCCTGGCTGAAGGTGACAAAGCCAAGCTGAGAGCATGTCCAGGGCTGTTCCGAGCTCCATCCTGCCCAGTGAGGGGACAGCAGGGCACGGGACACTTGTCCTTGGCAGGACTCAGGTCTCACCCTGAGTGCCTCAGTCTTTGCTTTCACTGACAGGGGAGAAAACCGTAAAATAACAACAACAACAACACCACCACCACCACCACAACAACAAAACAATAACAATAACAACAATAACAACAATAACAATAATAACAACAACAACAAAACAACACCACCACCACCACCACAACACCACCACCACAACAACAACAAAACAACAACAACAATAACACCACCACCACCACCACCACCACAACAAAACAATAACAATAACAACAATAACAACAATAACAATAATAACAATAACAACAACAACAACAACAAAACAACACCACCACCACCACCACAACACCACCACCACAACAACAACAAAACAACAACAACAATAACACCACCACCACCACCACCACCACAACAAAACAATAACAATAACAACAATAACAACAATAACAATAATAACAATAACAACAACAACAACAACAAAACAACACCACCACCACCACCACAACACCACCACCACAACAACAACAAAACAACAACAACAATAACACCACCACCACCACCACCACCACAACAAAACAATAACAATAACAACAATAACAACAATAACAATAATAACAATAACAACAACAACAACAACAAAACAACACCACCACCACCACCACAACACCACCACCACAACAACAACAAAACAACAACAACAATAACACCACCACCACCACCACCACCACAACAAAACAATAACAATAACAACAATAACAACAATAACAATAATAACAATAACAACAACAACAACAACAAAACAACACCACCACCACCACCACCAGCACCACAACACCACCACAACAACAAAACAACAACAACAATAACAACAATAACAATAATAACAATAATAACAACAACAACAACAACAACAACAACAACAATAATAATAATAATAATAAAGCTCCGTGCCTCCCCTCTGCTTAACATCATGAGCCAAATTTGTAACCTCAGGAGTTTTTGGTCAGTGAAACTCCTCTGTTGAAGCCCCAGTCTGTGGTGTCTCTGTCTCCTGGCCCTGCTGGCTGGCACACCCCACTTCTGCATTCCAGCACATCCCCAAATTTGGCTCCTGCTGCTGCAGGACTTCCCTGGTGTGTCCCGGCGGGGTGTGACACCGTCAGCGCCTGGAGGGCTCTGCCAGACTCCTGCGTGTCCCTGATGGAAACCATCAGAGGGATGTGCTCTTATCTCCAGGCACTATAAATCCACCCCTGCTCCATCTCATCGATGAGATAAGAGGAGGAGAAGAGTAAATAGCAGAAAACCCCCAAATTTCCCAGCTCTTCCCCAAGGCCCCGTTACCTCCAGCAATCTTTCCGCAGAAACATCTCACTGAGCAAAAAAAAAAACCCTCAGCCAGGAGTAATGGAAGGAGCATTGTGTCCTGTGCAAGCCAAAGGCAATTAGGGGTGGGAAATGCAACACGAGACAAGGGAATTATTTATGGTCCTGTCGAGGCTTCAATCCAGGGAGCAGCACTGGCTTACAGGCTTCAAAAGAACCCAGAAAAAGGGATGAAAAATGTGGTGGTGAGGCTGGATGGTCCCTGAAGGTTGGGAGGCTGCTGGAGATGTTTTCTGCTAAAGGTCAAAGCAAACATGAATTTTGCTGTTTAGAAAGTGGGAGGAACAGCTCCCGACTTCACAGCCAGTGTCAATAATTTGCTGTGCTTGGAATCAATCCAGTTGTCAGTTTTGGCAAGTCTCGGCTTGGTCTGCCTCGGTTTTTTTTCTGACCACAATTTCACCCTGGGGTCCATTTACAGCTGGGAGTTGTGATGTTGCTTTATGCAAATTGAGCAGAAAGACAAACCGAGGAATTTCGTGGGTGACTTTCCCCTCTGCCCATTCACCTTTCCAAAGCTTTTTCAACCTTTCGCTTGCCTTTTCGATGACCTAAAAGCTATTCTGGGGGAAACCACCTTGTAAAATTCGGAGGGTTTTTCTGAGTTTTTAATTTATTTCTTCGCTTGCTGCTACGTTTCCCAATTCTCTCTCGTTCTCTCATTTCGTTTTTCATGTGTTCAAGGCTCTCCGCTGCAAATTTTCTCCTCTGACAAATCGTCTGAGTCATTTTTTTGGCTTCTTGTCAGTGGCAAAATTATGTGCATAGCTCACAAATATTTCCTGCACGATGCAATGCCTTTGCCTTCGAGGGTTGTGGAGTTTGTTCCTCTTCCTTTCACTGGGGTACCAAAATAAAAACACATTTCGAGGGCATCAAAATAATGATAATTACAGGTTGTCTTCCTCCGTGGCGTGTAAGGCGCTTCTGTGCAGTGGTTTGAAAATGTTTATTAAAAGAAAGTCGTTAATTAGGGTTCAGGATCTGCTGTTGGACTGGAGGTTGGACAAAACCTTTTCACTTAAAACAGTAATTCCATGAGTGATAGACGGAATTGGGTGTTTTTAATGGGAATTGGATGTTTTTAATGGGAATTGGATGTTTTTGATGGGAATTGGATGTTTTTAATGGGAATTGAGTATTTTTAATGGGAATTGGATGTTTTTAATGGGAATAGAGTATTTTTAATGGGAATTGGATGTTTTTAATGGGAATTGGATGTTTTTAATGGGAATAGAGTATTTTTAATGGGAATTGGGTGTTTTTAATGGGAATTGAGTATTTTTAATGGGAATTGGATGTTTTTAATGGGAATAGAGTATTTTTAATGGGAATTGGATGTTTTTAATGGGAATTGGGTGTTTTTAATGGGAACTGGATGTTTTTAATGGGAATAGAGTATTTTTAATGGGAATTGGGTATTTTTAATGGGAATTGGATGTTTTTGATGGGAGCTTTATGTTTTTAATGGGAATTGAGTATTTTTAATGGGAGCTTTATGTTTTAGAGGAAAACCTTATTTGGAGACAGGGACATATCAGCAGGGGAGGCACTTTCAGCTATTGGAGAGGAAATACATTTCTTTAGAAATTACAGAAGTTTTTGTTTCACCTTTTTTCCCGAGAAAAAAAAAAATAAAAATCTTGGACATCTTCATTCAGCGAATTTCCGTATTTCTGGTTTTCATCTCACTTTAAAGTAAAGAAAACCCAACCCAAATGTCAGAAATTGCCCTGGGGTGCAAGTTCTGTTTTCCGCTGTGGTAGACCAGGACTTTAAAGCCACAAATCTCTCCGTGTTCCCATCATCAAACTTGCTCAGGGAAAAACCTTAAACTTTGTGAGAAATCAACCTTTCATCCCCTCCCTGCTTAAAGAGCTTTGTGTGTTCCAAGGTTTAAGGTTCCAAAGGATTTTTACCTGAGGAGCAAATACAGGAAGATTGGGTTAATTTGATTTTTTTTCCTCCTGTATTTCTCAGGGTTGGCTTTGGAAGAGGCCCAGCAGACTCTGGGAGCTCCAGGTGGAGATTGCACAGGATTTTTAGAGGAGGGCAAGGATGTGGCATTCCTGAGCTCAGCACGGTGAGATTTTCATGAACAGCCTTGACATCTGAAATGTCAGGTTTGGACTAAAATCACCCCAGAACCAGCCCTGAGCATGGCAGGGATATTCGGAGGTGGCTTCCTGGGAGAAAAAGCTGTTCTGGAACTCTGGCTACAGAATTCACTGGGATCCAGCGGTTTCTGCCTCCAGGGATGGGGAATCCAGGATCCAGCCACAGCTGCCTGGTCCCTGCCCTGCTCAGGTGGAGGGCTCGAGGTGCTCCAGCCACAAAGGGATCCCAAAATCTGCCCCCACACGGGTTTCCAGAGGCTTTAGTTGATAAGAAACCTCAGGATCTGGGCTTTTCACCAGCTCGGTGAGCTGAGGAGCGTCACAGGTGGCTGCTGCCTGTGGAAAGTCTGATGCAATTGTTCACCACGTGTTTGGAGCTGGCTAAATTTGCCCATCTCGAAGAACCAAAAGAAAATCCCCAACAAACCCCAAAACAAACATGAAAATCACAGCTTGCTCAGGGACGCTGCTCTGGAAGGAGAAGCCTGAACTCAGATTCAACTTTTGGTTCTGCTTTGTGTTTGTTTCGTGGAGCAGAAGCAGCTTCAACCTCCAGCTCCCAGGTCCTTCCCACTGGGTGCTCCGGTCCTTTTCCACCCGTTCCCGTGGTTCTGTGCTGGGCTCAGCCTGTCTCTCCTCCTTTGCTTCTCTTTGCTCCAAATTTCACCAACGACTCCTCAATTTTGCTTTAGGGAAGGGGCAGTGTTCAAAAGGACACGCGGGGGGAGAGGATCTGGTGATGTCTGCAGTGTTCAATCCTTGGAATGACTGCAGGGAATCCGTCCATCCGTCTGTCTGTCTGTCTGGACAGACACAGCCCCAGAGTTTTCACGTCCTTGGGTTTTTGGATGTCCTCCACACTCTTTGTTTGTTTAGTTAAAACTCAGACGTCCCAGGGATGAATGCCTGGAGATGTTTTATCCTTTAAGAAAAACACATTTGAGGACAAAACTGAGAGGAAGGAGCTGCTCGAGGAGAGATCTCATATAACAGGAGAAGGCTCCAAGGAGATCTTTCTGTGGCTTTAAAGGGGATTTGTAGGAAAGAGGGGGACAGATTTTTGAGCAGGGCCAGCTGTGAGAGGACAAGGGGTGATGGGTTTTAGCTTTTAAACTAAAATAGGAACAATTTAGATTAGATCTGTGGAGTTTTTTTATGCTGAGGGTGGGGAGGCCCTGGCACAGGGTGCCCAGGGAAGCTGTGGCTGCCCCTGGATCCCTGGCAGTGCCCAAGACCAGGCTGGACGGGGCTTGGATCACCCTGGGACAGTGGAAGGTGGAATGAGGATGCATTAAAAGATCCATTCCAACCCAAACCATTTTATGTTCTACGACCCTCTGTGAGTGAGCTCTTGGAGAGTTTAGGCTAAATCCAGGAGGAAAACAGGAATCCTCCCCACATCCTCACCTCTCTTACAGCATCAGCAGTGCCCTGCTGAGCCAGTCCATCTCCTGGCAGCTTTTGCCCATCATTTTTACCCTGGAGGCTCAGCAATGCTCTCTTCGGAGCAATATTCACTGGATGGACCTTCTCTGTGGGTCCATTTTGCATCTCCCCCAGCATCAGGGCAGGTGCTGAAGTGCAGGGGTTTTTTGGATGGCCCAGGGCCGCCAGCTGTGCTGTCACACCCCCCCAGCCCTCCTGCGGTCATCCAGGCTTTACTCCCTGCACTCCACAGTGTGTCCCGATGCAAATCCTGCTGAGAACAGAGCTTCAGCCCAACATCCCGAACTCCCAAAAGGACAACAACCTTAACATCGTGCTGAGCACGTGCAGGATTTATGGCTTTGCCCGATAATGTTCAGGTAGTTCCTGTTTTAAGGGAGGTTGGGCAAATAAAAGAAGTTCAACAGAAAAAATACTTCGGACGCTTAAGCCTGAAGCTTCCTAGAAAAAAACAAATCACTTGGAAAATTCAGAGCACAGTCTGTATAAAACTCCCAGGAGACAGAAGATGAGTCTGTCCTGCCATACGCTCAGCCCTGAAGTCAGGCTGTCTGCAGTGATTTTCCCTCTCATCTCCCTGGTGGTGCTTGGAGAAGGCAAATTCTCCTCCTGGCCACGGTGAATCAGCAGCAGAGTGGCTGCAGGGGCTGCTCTCCTGGGAGAGTTCATTACAGAGTCACGGAACGGTCCGGGTTGGAAAGGACCTTAAAATGACCTCATTCTAACCCCTCTTCATGAGCAGGAAGAGCCAAACACGGATTTGCCAGCTCGGTTTGGCAAACTGCAGGATCTGGGCTGCTCAGTCAGCTCCTCTCCTTGAGTGCACGCGTTGCCAAACCTTCCCTTGTCCCCAAAGCCTGACAGGAGCTGACCTTTGCCACATGACAGCATTTCTTGCCCCATCAGCTTCGCCTCATTAATGGGTCCAAGGGTGTAACCCAGTCACGCCTTGAGATCATCCCCAGTTGAGGTCAGCCAGGAATAAACACTCCTTGTGTCTAATCAAAACCACCGTGCTTCCCTCGGACGGGGACGTGGACAAATGGGGGAAAATGGGATGCCATGAGGTGTCCCACCGAATCCATGGGGACGCCAGTGCGTTGTGTGAGGTCTGGGAGGGGATTTGGGTTTCTCTGCACCGCCTGTGGGCTCTGGCAGCCCTGTGGGTGAGGGTGGGGGACCTGCAGGAACTCGGAATACTCAGAGGAATGACATTTAGGGGACTTCACTCGGCTTTCTCGAACAGCCCCTGGTGTTTATGCACTGGCACCCATCTCTCCTACTTGTTACAACGGGTTGAAGGTGGTTCCCACCAGTGGTTTCTCCTTGGAGGCCCTGCCATGGCACAGCAACCCGGGCTGCTGTCTCCTGGCTCTGTGCTGCTCCCATGGCCAACCACGGATAACCAGGAGAGGATGTGGATTCCCAAAATCAAACCAAGCCGCTTGGACAGACAATAAATGCTTCCTAAAATTCCCTCCCCTCGCGAGCAGAGTCACCCCCGGGACGGGTATTTATTACCAAGAAACTGCAAGTGGCATTTATTGACTGAGGAACCGCCAACCACCGACTCCAGTGGTTTTGCAGGAGCCTCTGGGGAAATGCTGGGGAAGCCCTGACCTCGGGAAGGCTCGCCCTCCCTGCCGGCTTCGGGAGCTCCACAGGTTCCTCCACCTGCAGGCTCCCGAGTGCTGCTGCTCGTCTTCCTGATGGTTCTCTGGAGCGAGACCATAAATTAGAGACTTTCACCCTGCCTGGATGATAATAAGTCCAGGAACAAAGACGGATAACAGTAATCAAGGGCTGGATCAATAACTTTAATCCTAGAGCACAGACAGCCCCTATTAATTCCATGTAAAACCCTCCAGACTGAGAATTTAGTGGTTAGAAACAAATTGGTTTTGAGAACTTGTTTGTTTTCTTTTTTCCCACCCCTTCACTAATTGAGGAGATGCAGCAGGGGGTGGATTTCTTCCTCCAAGGGGGAACATTGCCAACGTTGTCTCCGCTTCCCCTCTGGAGACAGCCAACAGAGTGGGCAGGAGCGTGGGGAGAGGCAGGACAGCTTTCCTGAGCACAGAGCATTCCCCCAGCAGAGCCTTTTCCAGGGACACCACACAGTTCCAGCACATTTGGCCTAAAGACCGTGGACACTGCGGGTCCCAGCCCCATCCTGGTGCCTGGGAGCTGGGCTGGAGATTTCCGTGTCCCAGGGAGATATTCCATACCCCGCTGGCTGGCTGGGAGGGAACCCAAGGGACAGCCCAGGCTCTGTGCTGACCCCAGAGGGGACTGGGGTTGCTTTCCCTGGGCTCCTTCCCCTCCTGCTCCTGTGTCCTGCTCAGGGGATGCTGTTGGTGGCCAGAGGAGGTGGACGGGCAGCTGGGGCAGGGTGACAGCAGTGTCCACCTGACTCAGGCTCTGGAGGAGGGGGAATTCCACAGAGACTCTGGGAAGCTGGGGGCTCTCGCTGTGCCCTGACCAACAACCCACAGCAGGGGATGGGCGACAGGTCAGGGGACAAGTGGGGGGACCTCGGAAGACCTCCCTGGTTCCCTTTTCTTTCCCCACCACAAGTTTCCTGTGTGACTCCAGCGAGTCATTTAATGTCTCCAAGGTTCCCCATTTGCAAAAACGGACTTTCCCAATCTCCCAGGAATGCCACAGGGATAAATACACCAGCGAGCCTTGAGCACTCTTTTGATGTAGCCTGGCCGAGGCCGGTTCAGTCGGGACCTCCCCTGAGCAAACAGACAGGAAAGGTCCTGATTTTCTGGGAACACATCCCTGATTTCTAAGAAAACCAGGAGTACTTTGTGTGGCTGCATCAGAGCACACAGGGACGTTTGGAAGTTGTTCCTGATAACTAATTCCATTTGTCACGGAGAAGACACTGGAATTTGGCTGTATTAGAGGCCTTGGATACCTAAAGGGAAGGCTGGAAAGGCAGAGGAAACGAGGAGTAAATCCCAACAAGTTCTTCTTCAGTGGAAGCAGTAAATATTCCTGGTGAGGCCCCTTGTGCGGGGATCAGGGAGAGCCCTTTGCCATCCGTGGGTGGGATCAGGATCCATCCGGGGATGGGATCAGGGCATCGTTCCCAAGGAGGGGGCAGAGGTCTCCTGGCAGCTTCTTCTTCACCTCACCCGAACCAGAGCCAACGGGGAGGCAGAAAAGCAAAGAAGGGAATGGGAGCCTGACTAATGTGGCTTGGGATGAGCTCGTGCAGGGGGAGAGAGCGATCCCGGATCCTCGGGAGAACACGGACAGGCCGAGGCTGTGTCTGGGCGTTGCAGTGGGGTTTTGTCAGCCCTTGTGTTCTCCTGACGAGGAGGGTGCAGAGCAGAGATGTGCTGAGCTGGGGAGATCCTGCCAGGGCAGGGACACATCCCAGGGGGCTGACAGGGGGTGACACCTGCTCTGGTCAAGAAGGTGTTAATGGGAGCTAATTGACCCCATTAATGAGAGCTAATTGACCCCATTAGCCTTGCTCTGCTCCTGCAGGTGCCATGGAGGGGAATATGAAGGGGAGAGTGTTGTGGGGGGAAGGTGTTGCAGCCCAGGAGGTGTTTTGGGGTGGAGAGGGGCTCTGGATGTGCTTAACCCTGAAGGTACAGAGGGAAACTGAGGCAGAACACCTCTGCTCTAGAGCCAGACTGGGAGAGTTGGGAGTGTTCACCTGCAGAAGAGAAGGCTCCAGGGAGAGCTCAGAGCCCCTTCCAGGGCCTAAAGGAGATATTGGGCAGGAATTGTTCCCTGGGAGGGTGGGCAGGCCCTGGCACAGGGTGCCCAGAGCAGCTGTGGCTGCCCCTGGATCCCTGGCAGTGCCCAAGGCCAGGCTGGACACTGGGGCTTGGAGCAGCCTGGGACAGTGGGAGGTGTCCCTTCCAGGGGCAGGAGGTGGAAGGAGATGAGCTTTAAGGTCCCTCCCAAACCATTGTTTGTTCATGTCCAGTTTGGGGTGGTTGTGAGGGAAGCTGAGGGACCCTGACTCCTTACGGTCATCAATTTTTAATTTTTTTTTAACTGTTTACTCAATTCTGGCTCCTTCAAGTTCCCAAACAAAACCCATTCAAGCCACACAACAGTTCAGGCTCCTGACTGCGATATTTGCTGTCTCCTGTGCCTCCGACTGCAGCGAGGGCTTTGCTGCTGCAGCCAAAGGCTTCCACGGTCCCTTTCCAGTTAAACATCAATAGGGCCAGGAGCTGTGGCTCTGTTCTTTGAGCCAGCTGCTGGCATTTCTGGAGTTCCTTGTGAACCCCTGCTGTGGAGGGAAGCTGTGCTGGGGCTGGGAGCAGCCTCCTGCCACGCTCCTCCCTAATCTTTGGAGCTGGCTCTCCAAGAACTGGGTGGGCTCCCAGCTCTCCCTGGCTCTGTGAGCAGGGAAAAAGGGAAAACAAGTAAGAAATACTTATTTTTGCTGCAGAGCCAGCTGGGGAAGCCACCAAAGGGGAAAAGAGTGACAGGGTAGCGATGTCCTGGCTGCTCCCTCTTTTCTCTGTCTCACAGAGCAGAGGTGAATGCCATAACGACGGGGGGATGGTAGGGTAAGAGGAAATGTCGTGTTCAGGGTCATTTATCGGAGTCTGGGACTGGCTGGTGCTGTCCCTTACTCATCCCTAAGTCTGAGGGTGTTCCAAGCTCCCCCTTTGACCCAGAGCTGCTCACTGGCCATGCCAAGTCTGTGGGGTACTGGCATCCCTGCTGATTCCTGTGGCTCCAGGATGGATCTGGTGGCCAAGAACACCCACAGGATGGCCTCTCTAACCATACGGGAGGGAGAGAAGGTTCATTGTGGCTCTGCTGAGGTTCCTTTCCTGTGATACAGGCTGCTGAGTGACGAACAACGGGGAATACGAGTGCTGACACACAGCTGTCGTGCTCCAGAGCCCCAGCCAAGAGGGAGAACCCGTCCCAGGCTGATCCCAGGCCTCCTGTGCTCCGGGTGAGGGCTGCAGCCCCAGGCTCCAGGGCTCTTCCCGTCTTCAGGTTGAAACAGGTGAGAGTGCTCTCACGCAGGGGGCAAAGAATTTGAGGAATCTGTTACAGGAAGCTGGAGGAACAAATAAGGCCGGATTGTTTAGGAAGCGATGAGGCCGCTAACTGTGAGTTTAGTGCCAGGTATGGATGTACCCTCTGGCATCACTGCTGTGCCAGATGCCAGCGTGGAGGCAACAGGACAGGAGGGAAACGAAGCAAACAGTCCTCAGACCCTCCTGTTCTCCTTAAACAGCATCTCCTGCCACTGCTGTTCCAGTCCTGGCCTCGAAGTTCCCCTGGCCTGATATTTGAGGATGTGTGTCGCTGTTACGTCCGAGGCGCATAAAGAAAACGCCACAGAGTCCAGGCTTGTGAACAGTGGAAGCCGAAGCTTCTTCTTTAGTAATTTTCTGACTACTATACAGGACAGATCACAAAAGTGTGTTGAGTGGCAATAGGAAATTGGTTCCTCGGCCGTCCACCCCTTGAGAGGATTGGCCAAGTCCTAAGACACCAATTCCATAATATTTTCAAAGTCAAAGCCACAACAATCTTGCAAAGCAGCCTGCGGGTGCAAGAAGTTTATGGAACTGTGACCTTGTTTAAAACAGTTTCCATAGGAAAGACAGTCTGCTCACAGAATATTGAGAGAAGGCTGAAGAATTTCTCTGCTTCTAGCTTTTTAGCACCTACAGATGTTCCCTATGTCTTTAAGGGTCTTTGGTCTTTGATTTGCTGAGGGAATGAATGCTCAGGCTGGCAGCGTGGCTTGTGTCAGTGCCAGCAGGCTGATTGTGCCACCAGGACTGCCTGGCAAAGGGCACCCAGTGCCCCCTTTGGTGCACCCAGGGCCCCTTGTGCCAGAGCAACCAGCTCTGTGAGATCCCTGTCTCGGGGATGTCCAACACAAACCTTGTTTTTGAGCAGAAAAATACATCCCAGCAAAGATTTTTTCCCATTAAATCTGCTGTCTCCTCCCACCAACCTCTGATGTGGCCCCGGTGGTGTCTTTGGAGCTGAATCCTGAGCTGAACGTGCTGCCCACTGCCAGGGCTGCACTTGTAGAAGACTAAAATATTCTTGGAGGTTTTTTTGGCTCTGAGTGGCAGAAAGTTGCTTGCTCACAAACTGGGGAGAGCCACTGGAGGTGGAATATTCCCGGATGCTGGGTAGTGATTGCTGAGGCTGGTAAAGGCTCTCAGAGCCCCTCAGAGAGGACTGTGTGTGTTTGGTGAAGCTTGAGCTGAAGTTCTTTGTCTCCTGCTGATTTCCAAGCTGTGTAAAATTTAACCTAAAGGAATGAGCCTTGATTAGTTTCCACCAGCTCTGACATCGGACAGGCCCCGATGTAAAAATGAAGGTAAAATAATCTAATTTTTACCAGCTCCTGCAAAGGAAAGGTGTCCTGGGTGGGAGCAGAGGGACCTCGGCAACCTGGGGATGCAGTTCCTTCTGCAGGGATGGCAGAGGGAGAACTGAGCAGAGATGATCTTGAGGGGCTGCAGTCCCCAGACAGGAATTATTGGTCTATCCTACCAGAGGATGGGCACAAACCCGTTAATTATGAAATCAAGACACTGAGCTTTAGTGTAGGCACTAAAAAGCTAGAAGCAGAGAAATTCTTCAGCCTTTTCTCAATATTCTGTGAGCAGACTGTCTTTCCCATGCAAACTATTTTAAACAAGGTCACAGTTCCATAAATTTCTTGCACCTGCAGGCGGCTTTGCAAGATTGTTATGGTTTTAACTTCGAAAATATTTTGGAATAGGTCTCTTAGGACTTGGCCAATCCTCTCAAGGGGTGGATGGCCGAGGAACCAATTACCTATTGCCACTCAGGACACTTTTGCCATCTATCCTATAAAAGTAGTCAGAAAATTATTAAAGGGCTTCCACTTGTTCATGAGCCTGGACTCTGTGGCGTTTTCTTTATGTGTCTCGGACAAGCACTTGGAGCTTTGCTTGTACCTGCTTAAAGGGAAGGGGGAGAAGTGGCACAGCTCAGACCCTGGGCTTGGCGAGGCCCTGGAACTTTCTTGGTGTCTCCTTCCCTTTGCTCTGGGTGAGTGGGGATGTGCCCTGGGTTATGGAAGCGGAGGAAAAGGGGGTGCAGGTGGGAGCAGCCCCTGGTGGCACTGCTGTCCTGCTGCCACGCTCAGCCTGCGTGCCTGCTCCGGGATTTTCCAGGATGAGCAGGGCAGGAGCTGGCGGAGCGGGACGGTTTGCCTCATGCCTTGGGAGATCCACCCAGTGATGCTGTCAGACCTCTCTGGGAAGGGAGAACGTGGAAATTCCCTGATGCAAGTGTGAGAGGAACTCTTCTTTACCCAACAGTTTTCCTAAAAATAGCGAGGCTTTGCTCAGCTGCGTCTTGGGAAGCTGCCACAAGAATAAAGCCAGACGTCTCTGAATAACTGTGGTGTCATTGCTACAATTACAGCCAAAAATCTTGACCCCGTGGAACCCCACCGAGGCAAGAAAATCCTGCCAGAGTGAGCCATGCTTGCCAAAAAAATGGTTTGTGGTTGCACACACGGCTTTGGAGGGCTGGGTAAATGTCTTCCGGAAACTGGGATCGGAAATTGGAAGCTGGGGTAAGGAATAACAGATCTGCTCAGCAGGACCTGCCGAGTGAATAAATATTGAACTCTGGTTTATGACCGTAGAGGGTCAATAGTTATGGAATTGTTAAAGTTGGAAAAGACCTCCCAGGCCATCAAATCCAAGCTGTGCCCGATGCCCACCTTGTCCCCAGCCCAGAGCCCTGGGTGCCACCTCCAGCCCTTCCTTGGACACCTCCAGGGATGGGCACTCCAAACCTCCCTGGGCAGCCCCTGCCAAGGCCTGACCACCCTTTCCATGGGGAAATTCCTGCTGATGTCCACCCTGCCCCTCCCCTGGCCCAGCCTGAGGCCGTTCCCTCTCCTCCTGTCCCTGTTCCCTGGGAGCAGAGCCTGACCCCCCCGGCTGCCCCCTCCTGTCAGGAGTTGTGCAGAGCCACAAGGTCCCCCCTGAGCCTCCTTTTCTCCAGGCTGAGCCCCTTTCCCAGCTCCCTCAGCCTCTCCTGCTGCTCCAGCCCCTTCCCAGCTCCGTTCCCTTCCCTGGACACGCTCCAGCCCCTCAATGTTCCCCTTGCCATGAGGGGCCAGAACTGGACACAGCACCCGAGGTGCCCCAGCAGTGCCCAGGAAGGGGGGCAATGACTTTCCTGGTCCCGCTGGCCACTCTACTCCTGACACAGGCCAGGAAAGGATTGGCCAACAGTGTGCCACAATGATGGCTCCAAGGCTTTTAACTTACATGAGAATTGGCTGCAGCTGATGGCTGAAGATCCTTTTCCATCCTCCCTACCCCATCTCCTCTATTAAAGAATTATAAAGGGAAAAATCCTGAAGGGAAACCAATGGGATGTCACCACGTGTGAGGCAGGGAGAGTTTTAGGGACTGTGGTTCCAGATTTGCATGCAGACACTGGGATTTTGCCCACGCTGTAACACCTTTCTCACCGGATGACGTGGCAGAGGGAGGAACAGCCCAACTCCTAGAACAAAAAGCTGTTTTGTATCTGCTTGGTTGAGCTCTAGAGATTCCCCTGATTTCCATACAGATGCCCCACTTCCTTTTCTGCACCCAGTGAAGTCATCTTGCTGAAGGCCACGAGCAGTGCCCCTTTGGAAGGGTTTCTGTGCAGTGAGCACAGCCCTGCTTTGTGGGATTTCCCACATGGCAGAGCTTTCCCTGGGGATGGATCTGTTCCCCTGCAGGCAGCTGTGTGCCTCCACATCCTGTCCGCAGGGGTGAACGCGGTCCTGGGGAGATGTTGGTGGGCCTTGGGAGTCCGGGCCACCAGCAGGGAATGCTGAGCCCCTTCCCCTCCTGGCAGTGGTCTCACATTGAATTAATGAGTTTGTTCTCATCAAATTAGGCAGGAAGGGAGGGTGGTTTGTGCCAGTTGTTGTAGGTGCTAAAAAGCTAGAAGCAGAGAAATTCTTCTGCCTTCTCTCAATATTCTGTGAGCAGACTGTCTTTCCTATGGAAACTATTTTAAACAAGGTCACAGTTCCATAAACTTCTTGCACCCACAGGCTGCTTTGCAAGATTGTTATGGCTTTGACTTTGAAAATATTTTGGAATATTTGGAATATCTTAGGACTTGGCCAATCCTCTCAAGGGGTGGATGGCCAAGGAACCAATTACCTGTTGCCATTCAACACACTTTTGCGATTTATCCTATAAAGTAGTCAGAAAATTATTAAAGCAAGAAGCTTCGGCTTCCATTGTTCACGAGCCTGGACTCTGTGGCGTTTTCTTGATGTGCCTCGGACGTAACAGCGACAAGTTGTGGAGAGGGAGCAGCCCTGAGGGCTGGTGCAGGAGCCAGCCTCAGGCTCTGCTTCTGGGAAATGCTACAGACACCTTCCCACCCACAGAAATGAGGGTCAAGGAGCGATTCCCACTTTGAGGATCTCTGGAATTAACTGAGGAAGGGAGATGATCCCTGACAGAGTCAACCTGGCACTGCTGGAGTCTGGAAGGATCCAGACTAGCACCCCAATCCCAGGCTGCAGGTTGGAGCCACCCCTGCTCCTTCGGCTGACACCCAGCAGCCAAATCTGTCACCGTAGAAAACAGAATTAATTTTTCCCTTTGTTATTTGGCTTCTGCTTACAGAAATAGCAATTTATGGTGTTGGTCCAATGGAGCCAATTGTGAGAATCAGCAATTTGCTTAATCCCCATAAAGGCCTATTTTCTGAATCATAAATCCTGTTCTGTTCCAGTGTTCTGAAATTCTAACAAAATCCCAAAACACGGCGAGGTTTTACTAATTAATCTCCTTATTGTTGAGCAAAAAGCAGCTAAATGGGAGTTTGTCATTCAAAAGCAGGGTATTTATCTTTGGGGTGCACTGTTTATTTTTTTGGGGTTTTTTTTGGAGAGGATGTTGTCAGCGAGCCTTGGGCACCCTTAAAAATGCAGGTGAGATTCGGCTGTGTCTACAAACTAAACATGAAACCTGTGGAATTGAAAATGACTCAATCAGATGAGACTGGAACAAAATCCTCCAAAGCCCTTAAAGGCTCCTGGAAACGTCTGAGCCTTGTCCTCACGTGAATAGGGTTTAATTTCACTGCTCTGGAAATGCCAGGATTAATAATTTTCTGTGTGCATTCTGAATGGAATTAATAGTTTATATTAAAAAAAACCTCAACCCTACGCATTTATAACACACGATAAACTTCGACGGGGGAAGTGCCTGCCCTTCCCAGCTGTGAATGGAGCACTTGGTGGGTGCTTATTAGAATAAAAAACCACTCAGGAATAAATATGAATCCAATTAATTTTATTTTTTCGCTTTAAGACACAAAGTGCATTTTAAAGAACTATCTATAAACTTAATTTCCCGAAGAAATAGCATCAAGTATAATAGATCTAAACTTTATACCATGAATTTCACAATTTCTCTCCCATAAAATTAAGACATCTCTATGTACAGTACCAATAAATATGCAGCAAACATTTTCAGTGCCTTTTTTTGACGTTTTAATATAAAACTCTACAATCAATGGCAGAACTTAAGGAGGTTTGTGCAAGAATGGGAGCAGCTGGAAAGCTATTTTAGTTCATAATTCAGCAAAAAAACCCTAATGCTGCTGACTTATGTTGCTTAATAAACTGGGTTATGATCTCCCAGGCGATGCCTTTCATGTTGTTCCAAGGGATTTAACAATCAGGAAGCAGGGATTTGGGAGTGTCACGGCAAAGTTCACTCTCTGGGAGAGAATTGTAGCACCAGGACTCCCAAAGAAATGGAAGTGGAGCTCTCCTTTCCTTTGGGAACCTGTCTGGATGCTGACGGGGGGTGGGAAACACATCCCTGTCCATCAGCTGGGATTTTTACAGCGTTGGAGCTTCCTGGGAGGGAAAATCACTTCCAGCTCATGGCAGCTCATGCTGCATCCTCCATGGGGACAAAAGCTGGATGGGGACTGGATGGATCCCACTGGGATCTCGTCCCCAGCTGGGAAAAGGGGGCTTTGTGCAAGGACAAAGCTGAGAGGGCTCAATCCAGCTGTGGTTGGGCATCGCAGCCAACAGGTGAGGGCTGGGAATGTTCAACTCCCGTGGGGAGCGTCCTGCTCTGGAGGAGGGATTTCATGGAGTAACTTTCTAGGGTGAGAGTGAGGTTCAGCCTCCCCTCAGGATTCGTGTGCACGTGTGTATTCAACACTAAGCCCCGTGGGAATCCTCCCCACAAAGATTTACCCACCCGCCCCAGAGTGAGAGCAGTGGGGTTCTCCCTTTCACCAGGTGCTTGGGTCCTCTTTACCCGGAAAAACACCACAAAAGCCCCCTCTGCAGCCTGGGAGAGAAGCACCTCCGTTATCCCCACCTTCCCTAGGACCTTTCAGGGATGTGCCTCTCTCCCCCTCCACTCTGGAGAGGGAGCCTGGAGATTTACTGAGAGCAGACATCTTTTATACGATTAAAGGAAGCCAAAATGCAGCACGATGCTCACACTCAGTGTGTTTAGGCCACAAAGAATCTCAAGGTATTACCCTAAATGTGCAAAGCACGGAGTAAAGTGGCAGCGAAATTGAATTCTGCTCTGCTCAAGTTAAAATAGGAAACAGTAATAATAATAATAATAATAATAAAATTCTGTTTTGCTTTTCCTAAATGTGAGGTAGATATTGGATCAAAAAGAACAAAACCCAACGTAACAGCAAAGAACATCTTTTTGGTGTCACAGGGGAAAGCAGCCTGATTCCCACTGTCTAATTAACTCCTGGCTGATCTACAGAGGCTGTTAACAAAACCTCTCAGGGATTTGCAAGTGGATGAAAAGCAGGGGAAACAAATGTCCTCCATCAGAGTATTCCAGTGAAAACCTTCCTGGAGCCAGAGCACAGAGCCCTTCACCAGAAACCTCTTCTGAAGCGATTTAAATGTGATACTCTTGAGTTCAAGCCGGGAAAGCGAAATAAATTTGGGGAATAAGAAATAATATGGCAAATGGGAGAATGTTTCCCAGTTCTGGTGGGGGAAAAAAGAGAATTTGCATTCTTGGCAGCAGAGGAATTGGAGATAACAGCAGCCAGGATGAGGAATAAACATCCAGGGGATGCTGCTGCTCTGCTGGAAGGGTGAGGACAGCAAAGCTGGAGCTAGAACAGTATTAGGGGGTGCCCAGAGCTCTGCTGCCTTCACTTTGACTCTCATTTGGCCCAAATTTCCTGGCTGGGTTGTGCCTGTCAGCCAGGAGCTGAGCAGTTGGGAGCATGGAATTCCCAAAATGCTGAGGTGTGTTTGTGTGTGGCTTTTGCCTCGTGAAGTGCAAGTGTCTCTAAATTCCCAGGGGAAAGTCTGGACCTGACTTCACTCTGCTAAGGGACCTCTAACTGCAGCAAATAATGATTACTCAGACGTTTACACACAATCAAACGGGTTTTTTATACATCTGCACTAGCTGGCTGCATTAGCTGGTCACTCTTAATTGTGATTAGTGTTTTGGGAAAGGGACCGGCATCAAAAGTGCTCACGTTCGTTGAGTTGCATTTTTATTATCATAAAACTTGGGAAAAAATAAAGAAGCTAAGTCAGTTCTTGTGGTAAAGATACAGCTCAGTGCTGAGGCACAAGATAAAAGACAATCCCTTCTAGGAAATCCCTTACAATAGCAAAATGCTATTACAGGTGTGTAACACCCAGATGTGGGCAAAGATCCTTGACGTTTTCTGATTCTTCTAAAGAATGAATTCTCTCCTCATTTCTCACCTGAAATGATGGGCCACTCAGAAGATAAAGAACACAAAGGACAGGGTGGTCAGTTGTGCCACAGAGGGGTGAAAAAACCAAGATTCCTTCAAAATTCTGGAATATCGTGTCGAAATTTTCAAGTGAACTCCTAAATCTGTAGGGCTTGGTCTGAGACCCCCTTTGTAGAGGGGTTTGCTCGTCACATCCCCTGCCCTGCCACATCCAAAATCATCTCAGCAGCATCTTTTTGGGTGGTGTTTTACACCCTCGGACACTGATCCTGCCAACACCCCTGTGCTGGACGGTCCCTGCGGTCACTCCTCGATTTGGAAGATTGCTCCAAACCACGATGGAGCCGAGGATAAACACAATTAAACCTTTCTATCCATGATTAATTTGAGGAATGCAGATTTTACTCCTCCCGTCCGCCAAAGAGGAGCTGGTTTTTACCACGATCCCCTTCGGCCACGTGCTCAGGGCTACGTTCAGCACAAATAAAAGTTGGTAGGATTTGGAGCTGCTTGCTTTATACCTTGATTGAAATTTACTAGATTTACTTCTGCCATGTACATGGAGAGAAAGTTAATGCTTATTTCTCAACATTCAGTTGTCAAGGGGAAAGGAAGTGGTAGGTAATGAACTCTTTTATGAATTTGAGTTGTGCTTAGTGTTAGTTTTTTGGGGGATGAAAGAGATTAGGGAAGAAGACAGCTCCTAAGATCTAGAACATTTCGAGCAGTTGATAAAAAATAATAATAATTTGATACTTCTTCTTTCAGTGGTTTTGTTCTGAAAAGTGCTTTTGGGTTCTTTTTCCTAAGAAATGGAAGGGTCAGAACCTGAAATCCTATGTTTTACCTTATTTAGCCCATCCTGCCTATTTCACCCTTTTTTGTCCAGATCCCATTTTTCTTTCCCTGATAATGGTTTTAGTTTCACGGCCACGCAAAACAAAGCACATGTTCAGCCTGACCACAGACTTTAAGGTCACTGCTTCCCATGACCAGATTTCATCAGCTTCTCACTTAACTGAAAATGCTGACGCCTGTGCGTTCTCACATCTCCAGAAATGCTTTACACTTTCTAAATCAACAAACACAACTTTCAGAGAATGTTCGTGCCCTTATTGAGCTTTAAAAAAGACCCCGATGTGAAAATCCACAGTTTAGGTTCAGTCTGTTGGGAGATATTTCCCTTTAAGCTTGATTTTTGTCTCACTTAAGTGGCTTTACTCTGAATCGATGCCTTTGTCTTCTGTGGAGGAATATCTGATAGAAAACAGGCTCAGAATCAGCCCCTGAACACTTATTTTATGTGCTGGTCACTGGTACAGCAACATTGTTAGCACTGAAAAGGGGGGAAAAAGGGAATAAAGAGAATTTCCATGAGGATACATGTGGGGATCAATATGCCTGCACCACTTTAAAACAAGTAATGCCACACATATTGGTTTCTGTCCTACAAAATGTGTGCTAAGCGTGCTCAAAGCTGGTGTGGGTCACGGGGTGCAAAAGCTCTAACTGGACTAAAATAAGTATTTTTTATGGATAATGGATCAAGAGAATCACACCTGGAATGGAGCCGCAGCAGGCAACTTTCTGCTGGTGGAATTCATCTTAAGTGTGCAGCGGACACAAATTATGTGCTAAAAAAGGCTGATAATTGCCAGTGGGGTTCCTGGAATTGCTATGGAATATCCACAAAAACCTATTTCTGTCTGTGAGTAAATATTGCCCACAAGGCTCTTTGACTGAGTGCCAGATGTTGCATCTCCCACTCCTCTCCCACAGCCCTCACAATTCCCACCATTCACACACCAGGACTGAGCGATGCTGCCCTGGGATCCAGTTTTCCTGGAAATCTGCTGTCCCGGCCTATCAGGATTGCCTTGTGCCCTCAGAACAATCAGCTCATTCATAGAAAAGAGAAGCTTTCTGAATTACTGTGATTATCCCAGAAACAAAAAAGAGAGAATTTCCCCTCCAATTTTCCCCAAGGATAAACCAAATTAACCCTGTTTTGCACCTCGCAGGAGCTCTCCTGCCCTGATTGCTGGGAATCACCTGTCTGGGAAAGATGATTTCAAACCTTCCTTTATGAGACTGACCACGCTGTTTCGCGTGCTGGTCACCTAAAGTGCTCCTCATACTCCAAAAGCTGCAGATTTTGTGTTTTCTTGAGTTCAGATCCTGTCTGGGGCACACAACCGAGTGATCAAAGACTCATCGTGAGGTGTTGGAAGGTCTCGGGGTTTCACAGGGAATAATTTTGACTAGAAGTGCCAAGAGTGGGGGATTTCACCACCTTTTACCCTCGTGGGGGGGGGTCTCTGAGCAGGAAGAAGAGCCCCGAAAAGCAGCTGGGTCACCAGAACCCCTTTCAGAGGAGTAACAAGGCTGAGGTCGTGTGTGCCAAGCACTGAAGGGATAACTGGGGAGTAACTGCTCCAGGCTCAGCTTAAAAAATAGGCTGAGCAGGTGGAGAAAATAGGAATAAGGACTCCAAGATGGAATTGATCTGGATAATAAAGACATAAGAGGATCCCTTGCCTCAGAGTGTTTCCATCTGCCTGCAGGATCATTAGATTTACTTTCTCCAACCTTATTTTGAGATGTCGGTTTCCTTTGTGCACTGGAGAAACTGAGTGGAAAAAGTGGCATTTGGACAAAGAAGTGTCCTTGCACCTACTGGACAGGGCCAGGAAGGCTGGAAGGAGCGAGGGATCAAGAGGACAGCTCTTGTGGATGTGGGGAAAGCAAAGGATGAGTCAAAGAAAGGATGGGAAGCCAAAGTGGGATGAGGTTTTGATGCAGGGAATTTTTCAAGGTCCCCAAACGGGCGGAGTTGTGCCAGGGGCCAACACTCAGTGGTGAGACTCAAGGAAAATCTGGAAGCAAGAAGACAGAGGAAAAGAGGGCAGGGCAGGGTGGCAAACCCCTGGCTGCTGTGACGTGCCTCATGCTGGCTCTGTAGATAAAACAGGGAAGGACTGAGACTGTGGGATCCAGGAGCTGCGGGATAGGCAACAATGGGCAAAAAGACGCCTTTTTGAGATGATTTACCACAAAAGACTGGTCAGTTTTCACGCCAGCAGGAAGGCCCTCACACCAAGACATGAAGACACAGAGATCCTGGGGCTGCCTGGACCTTCCCTCCTCCTGCTCTGCTCCTCTCCTCCCTTCCCAACCTCCTCAGCCTCTCTCCCTGCTCCAGCTGCTCCACTGAGTTCTTGTCAGCTCAAACAGATCTTCCCAGAGCAATAAATGGTCTCCTGGTGGGAAGAGGTTGGCCATGGACAAAGCTGTGGGGTCACACATGGGGTTGTCTCCACTAAGAAGCCTCTGCCCAGCTGAGCTCCCCAGACACAACCCCTCACCCCCAGTGCTGCAATTCCCCACCTCGGTGTCTCCCCATCACCAACGGGGGGGACTTTGGGCTCCACCATGGCTTTGGGTGGAAACATCAGCTCAGGCAACAAAGCCTTGCTGTTATTTCTGGGCAAGACGTGGAAAAATGGAAGAAATCCGAGGAGGTGAGGCAGGGAAGAGCTGCAGAGAGGGGAGCCTGGTGGTGGGCGCTCAGCTGGGAGACCGCGGCTGTTCGGGGTGTAAAGTCCCAATCCATGAGGACATTGGGCCATTGTTGGAGATGTGTTTGCTGCAGGAGGGGAGGGAAAAATGGGAATTTCCCTGAGAGACAGAAAGGTCTGCGGAAATGAGTAAGTGCAAGGTGGGGAGTTAAACACTCCTGAGCTCCAGCAGGGCCGTGTCTTTGGATCTTTTCACCTCACTGGTGGCCAACCTTCACCCAGGGCAAGGCCAGGGAGTCCCTTGGGGTCGGGGGCCACCATCAGCAATGGTTGGGGCACCAAGCCAGTGATTTTTTTAGTTGCACTTGCTTTGCACTAAATGTAATGGAAGGCAAAACACTGCAGAGGTTTTCTCCCAAAATTTTGGGGGCTGACTGAAAAGTGCAAAATTTTGCTCTGTGTCTCTCCCTGCCTTGGTGTTTTTTGTTTCTGCCATCCTAAAGTTAGGACCTGGAGGGGACATCCCACTTTCATGCTGAAACAGAAAGTGTTTTGCATGTTCCCTAGATCTTTTCCAGAACATTTTGAGGCTGGACTTAGAGAACTGTAAACAATTTTTTGGAAAAACCAAAAATCTCAAGTAGCTTCTGCAAAGCACAAGGTACAATTTTAATCTACTTTACAGGGAAGTTGGAAGGGATTAATTAAGCAGTTAATTATTAACCTGAACTTTATGTTAGTGCAAAGTACTGAGTAAATCTATTCATAAGGAAGTTATGAGAAGTAATTGCCTTTTAGAACAAGAATCTGAAGAGGGGTCATGCAAAACTACACTGGAAGTGCTGGAGAAAGATCAAAAATCCTTTTTTTTTCTTTGGAGTTGAGGAAATTGTACATTGAAAGTGGAATTAGTGACATAGCCTAGCTCAATATTCAAGGTCATCATTCCTACCCACAGGTATCAACCATTCCTCCTTAGCTTACAACGTTTTGAAGAACTTTCAACTCTTACTTTCAAAAATATGGTTTTTTTTCCCTCCAATAGGACTTTCATTTTCCTGTTTTGGCTTTTTTTTATTTGTTTTGGATTTTTTTGGTTGGTTTTTTTTTTTTTTTGGTTGTTGTTGTTTTTATGGTTTTTTGTTGTTTTGTGGGTTTTTNGTTTTTTGGGTTTTTTTTTTAAGGTTTTTTTTGGTGTTTTGGGTTTTTTTTTTTTTTTTTTTGTTTGTTTGAGTTATTCTTTGGTTGGTTTTTGTTGGTTTTCTTGGGGGGTTATTTCTCTTCAACCTACAGCTTCACCTTTCCCTACCCATTAAATTAAGGCTCTAGCGAGCTGCAGAGGAGTGATGGTACAGAAGAAGAAGAAGGAGGAAAACAGCAGAGATCTCACCCCAACACACGCCCACAAAGCCAAAGTCCAACGAGGTCCCCCCAATGACCCTGGAGGGATCCCCCACCAGCTGCTGCCAGAGCCCTACAGCAAAAAGGCCCCAAAGAAAGTTTTGTGCTCCTTGGTGTAATCCACCAGCTTGATGTCACTCACGTTGACCATCAGCTTGTCTCCCACCTCCAAGGAGACAACAGCGCCCAGATAAATGGGCTGGAACCAACCATTGCCGTTCTCACTGAGGGTCTTGGTGCCCGTCAGCAGCTGGGTGGGCTCGGGGTAGCTGTCGGTGACCTTGGTGATGATCTCAGTGACAGAGCTGGGCTTGGTGCTACTCTCAATGGGCCCTCGGAAGGTGACCTGCGCGTACACGTAGTAGTCCCCAGACACAGGAATCACCAGAGCGTTGCTGGAATAACTCAGGTTGTTCTTGGTGAAGGCCAGGCCTCGCTTGTCTTCCCACTGCAGGATGGGCAGGTGGCTCCCCACGGCGCTGGCCAGGTCCTGCTTCTTCACTGCGGGAGGAAGAGAGAGGGAGAGGAGGAGGGGTGAGCTTGGTCCTGCCAGGGGTGTGGATGCAACACGACAGCTCTGCTCTGTTGCTGTTACGTCCGAGGCGCATCAAGAAAACGCCACAGAGTCCAGGCTCATGAACAAGTGGAAGCCGAAGCTTTTCTTTAATAATTTTCCAACTACTTTTATAGGATAGATGGCAAAAAGTGTGTTGAGCGGCAATAGGAAATTGGTTCCTCGGCCATCCACCCCTTGAGAGGATTGGCCAAGTCCTAAGACACCGATTCCAAAATATTTTCAAAGTCAAAGCCATAACAATCTTGCAAAGCAGCCTGCGGGTGCAAGAAGTTTATGGAACTGTGACCTTGTTTAAAATAGTTTCCATAGGAAAGACAGTCTGCTCACAGAATATTGAGAAAAGGCTGAAGAATTTCTCTGCTTCTAGCTTTTTAGCACCTACACTGCTCCACAGGGGGAGGAGTTTAAATAGGGTGAGCAAAATGCTGGAGCAGAAATGTTCTTATTTCAGAGCCTGAAAACGGAGCTGAATGGGCTGCAGGACAACTGTCCAGGGGTGTTTTTCTGGGTGCCCACAGGGTGTCCAGATCTGAGCTGTCAGGACCTAAAGCCAAGGATGCTTTAGGAAGATCCTGACAGTGTGAACTGGGCCCAGGGGTCCTGGTTGTGGGTCAGATCCCAGAGGATGAGCTGCCCTTCCTAAAGGCTGAGTCTCCTGGCACTGGGGACCAAACTCCCATCTCACCCATTTCCAGAGTGAAAACCTTGTCCTTCAGCAACACCAGCACTGGGACAGCTGTACCAGGCTTCTACCTAAGGGTTGGGACAGGAAGAGGAAACGCTAAACCATCCTTTTCTTCAGTAGGGGTGGATTGCAATTCTGTTTCTTAGAGAGACACTTCTGTGCTTGCAAAATGTCCACTCTGGTCACCACGATGTGTCACCAAGCACTGAGACACTTGAACTTCTCCTCCTGCCAAGCTGCTTCTGAAGGGGGTTGGGGTTTCTCAGCCCTTGTCTCGAGCTTCTCCTCCTGAGTGCTCTCAAGGACATCTCCTGCAGAATTGCTTTTGGTTTACCAGGGTCACCGGATTTCAGCAAAACCCCCAAAGACCCCACTGTGCTTCAAGAGGTCCAATTCCAAAGCAACACATTATATTTTAAACCATTTTTATCTCTCTCTTTCCCGTTTTTCTTTCTTTAATGCTTTTTCTGGAACAAAATACTGAAGTTTGGAGTCAGCTTCAACATTCCTCCAGACTTTTTTTTCCCCAATCTTGTGGTTACAAGCAGAGCTCCACTCCTGACCCCTGCATCAGTCTGATCCAAGCTGAGGATGTTCCCCAGGCTGCAGGGGGAAAATTAGGGAATTTCTGCCCTATTCCTTTCACCTCCTCCACAACTTTGATTTCTCACACACAACAGACATGAGAATAAACCTCAGCCCGTGCACGTTTTTCTGCAGGGAAGCAAGAGTTGTCTCCTCTCTTTACTGACTGTCACATAAAATTGTTGTGCTAAAACAGCAGCAGTAGGAAGAAGAGGATAAAACCCATGAAGATTCTGTCAGGTATTAAAATGAACCTGGAAAATGAACGATGAATGCTAAGAAAAGGCTGAGGGGACGGAGTTCCAGGAGCTGAGACCTTTTCAATGAGCTTGTGTTGCTGTTTAAAGTCGATTTGGATTCAGTATTTGGGGAAGGGGGGTGTGTGCATGGGAAGGGTGGCAAACGGAATGCGGGTGAGGGAAGGCTTTGAAATTCCCTTGGCAATAACCTTTAGGTTTATCCCGGGCGAAACGAGGCTCAGAAAAAGGAATGTGCTCATCTCCCAGAGGCATCTGTTTCCCTCTTTTCCAGCAATAACTAATCCGTGAGGAGGCAGGAAGGTGTTAGGAGTGCAATTCCTTTTATATTCTCTGAGCAGCACAACAAAACAATGGCCTTTTCCTTGTTAGTGCTGCTGAAGTACCAAATCCTTCTGAGCCTTTCCCGGGAGGCAAAGTGGATGAGGAGAGTATTTCGGGGAAGGGGAAGCCAGACAGGGATTGTGGCAGCAAGGAAAGCTAAATTACAGAAGTATGATAAGGTTCGAGGCAACGGAGCTTGGTACAGAGAGGGGAATAAAAGAAAGTGAAAGTGCTCCTGGGCTGCCTTCATCCTCATCCACCTCTTGGGTTAGGGACTGGTCTGAATCCTGGGAAAAGCTCAGGTAGCTTTGGATCACTAAGATTTGCAAGAGCTTGGAGCAACGCGTCTCAGAGAGCAGAGGAAATCTTGTTTGAGATGGGAAGGATGAGGAAAGATCAGAGTATTTCCAGAAAATGTCCTGGGCTCTATTCCATCTCCGGAATTTTGGGGCAAACTTGAAGAGAAGCTGCCTGTGAAATGTTCTTTTCTTGTAGGATGACACATTTAAATGACAATTCCTCAATTAATTTCTATATTAATTATAAAATACATTGCATTAGTTATAGAATATGATAAGATCTCAAATGAACGACATGACTTCCTGACTTCCAGAATTAGTCAAGTTTCACAGCTTTAACCTCCCTTTCAGGATGAATCTCCCTCTATTGATGCTCTCTATTTTCAAGTTAATTAATTTTCCCCGTGCTTTCAATAACAGGAGAAAAAAAAAGAACGTTCAAGTGCCTTTCAGTGCAGCACAGCTCCTTTTCTAGCAGCAGCTGTACTTTGTACTTGCCATTTACTCATTTATTTCCTAAATTCTGGAGCTCTACTCCCTGCAAATATACCTATGATGTTAATTCTTGAAGTAATTAAAATCTGCTTTTAATAAGGGCTTCATTGCCACAGTTCCTTCCACTTTCCCACACACTACAAATTCCTGGCATCCCTTAACTCTCCTGTCCCCAAATCCCTTTTAGTTCAGTCCCTTGCTGGAGAATCCCTGTTGCTTGTCAGGTTTGGGGTACATTTTGTGCCAAATTTGTGGGGTTTCTGCAATTCTTAGCACCAGTGGGAGAGCCTAATCCTGAACTCCGAGTCTCAGCAAGAGGTTGGAGCCTGTAGGGTGCAAGGCCCTGTGTCTGCAGGGTCTCTGGTGCTCAAATTCGTGCCCTGAGGATTTAATAAAGGTAATTTGGAAGCAGAAAAGATGCTCTGCACAGATTTAGAGGTGGATTTGGGACCACTGCAGCACAAGGAGCACGAGCCAGGCCCTGCAACACTGGTCATCCACTGTGCCCCAGGTGACAAGAAGGAACAGGCACTGCTCTGCATCCTGACCCCAAATCCAACCAAATCAGTGGAGAGGGGATGATGGCAGGGCAAGGATAAACATCAATGCACAGGAGGAAACGGGGATGGAGGAAAAGTCTGAGCCGGGTATCGGCACAGCTCAGAAGGTAAAGTCATCAGGGAGGGGAGAGCTCGATGCCAGTTTGGATAAATAAAAATTCTCAGTGTGAGTTAAAAAGGCCAAGAGCAGCTGGGAGATTTATCACAAAGGAACAGACACCAAAACATGGAGTTATTCTGCTGCTGCCAATCCAGTGGTGCATTCCCAAAGAACTCTGGCTAATTCCCATTCCTCTCACTCCTCTGTGCTCTCACCTTCACAATATATGTGCCTAAAACTAGAAGAAGACAGAGCAAAGGTGTGGAAGAGATTCCCCACAATTTAGGATTTGCAGTCTGCCACCTTCACTTTGAAAAAGGCACCTGAGGTGGGGGAATGTAACAAAGATCAGGAGAATAATTATTCCTTCTACACTTTCTATGCACAAGTCGTGGTTTCTGAGAAGACAAAACCAGGGTGGAACCCAAGAAATTATTTTGCATGGAGCTGAAAATAACAGGAAATATTTTCTGCCTGCAAAGTGCTGTTAAGCTTGGAAACTCATTGCCACAGGGAGAAGCACCAGGAATATGTTGAGGCTAAAAAAGGGTCAAAGATAATCCATAGGTATTAGCTTCCTTGAATAGCTTGAACACGGCACAGCAGGAAGAGAGAAAATTCCCTTAATTTTCCCCTTTTTCTTGCTCTTTTCTATGGCCAACAGTGACTGGCCCCCAGCAGAATGCCAAAGAGGACGGGCACAGTCACCTGGCAGTGATGGCAAAGGAATTTTTGTAAATATGGGGGCCGAGGAAATTTGGAGAAAACTGTTGGGTGTTTCCCTGTGGCCACTGGGCTTTTGTGCAGCCCAGGGAAGTTCCCACCGGCAGAGCAGAGCTTTGGCTGCTCCTCTGAGTCACTGGAGCCTCTGGATCTCTCTGCCGTGGGGCACTTGGGAAAACAAAACCTCACAGGAGCACACACGGTCCTCTTGCTCTTTAAGACGTGCACTGGAGCAAAGATGTGATTTTGGACAAGGACGGGTCACTTTTGGAGCTCCAGAAACCCCTGTGCCAAAGGGAAAGGCACCAAGGATGTGCATCAGGGAAGGAAACGCTGCTGGGAAATACATCAGCCCTGAGCTGAAGATGGATTGAACCCTGGAGGTGGATTTTGGTTGAACTCTGCAGGAGGATTGGTGAGAAGCGTCCCAGCACTTCCTGCATTTCTCAAGTTACAAAGTGCACCCTGGGGCAACACTCAGGGTGTTGGGGAAGCCTCTGCAGTGAGCTGTACTTCGGGATCAATGGCATCAGGCCAGCTGGAAAACCCTTTGGCACTCACTCCATCCAGGCTGCAGCCAGACAGGAACTTTTCTCTGGGAATACCTAAAATTTTCCACGTGGGTGGAGCTGGCGGGGGTGGGGGATGTCTCAGGGCAGCGTCCTTGGTGCGGTGACGGCTTCAAGACTGAGGTGGTGAGACAGGGACCTTGGAGATGCCGGCAGCCCCTTGGAAAGGTCTAGAAGCTCTTTGGAAAGCCCTGGAAGCCTCTTGGAAAGGCCTGGCAGCCCACCCCTTGACAGGACTTTGTGACAGCACCTTCCTACCACAACATAAAGGCCTGGAGGGCTCAGCTTGGCATTGCCCTCCCCTGCTCGCTCTGAAATGTGTCAGAGATGATCTCACTGAAATCACACATGGGAATATGGTGTGTGTGGCCTGAATCGGGCCTTGGAGAAAAATAAAATGAAACTGGCCTGATTTGACCTGATTTTGCTCCAAAACTTGTAGTTCTTGCAAATTCACTTCCCCACTTGAGGAGGGCTCGCTTGAGCTCCTTCCCCTGCCTTTTCTGGAGGATTCAGCAGATCACTGAGACATCAGGCACCTATTTCAGTTCTGCTACAAAAGCTGGTCATTCAATAAAGCAAACAGCTTGGAAAAGTGGTGACATGTCTGTCTTGCCTCCTTTGTGGGCCCTTTCCCACAGACACAATGCCCTCAGTCTGGCGTGGTCAACAAGGCAAAGCTGATTGTTATGTTCCCCATGTTTCCTGCAACGCCTGCTCCTGTCAGATCCACGTGGACCAAGGTTATTGAACCACAACAACTGCTGTAAAAACACTTTAGTTTTGAACAAGAATTACCTGTCAGGTGAGCTCGTGGCTTCTCTGCACTGGAAAGTGTGTCCGTAACTGAGGGAAAAGGGAAAAAAATGGTGTGAGGATGTTTGCTGCTGCTCAATAATAAAATCACAGAATATCCTGAGCTGGAAGGGACTGAAGGGATCATCCAGTGCAGCTCCTGGCCCTGCCCAGACCCTCCAACAACCCCACCCTGGGCATCCCTGGCAGCGCTGCCCAAACGCTCCTGGAGCTCTGGCAGCCTCGGGGCCGTGCCCATTCCCTGGGGAGCCTGGGCAGTGCCCAGCACCCTCTGGGGGAAGAACTTATTCCTAAGCCGACAAAACGTGAGTGGTGATCGATGCCTGTGAGGAAACGTGTGCAGGCCCTCTCCATTTCTGCAGAGGTCTGAGACAGGAATTATTTGCTGGGATCCCTTGTTGGCACCCCTGAGGTAAGGAAACGCCAGCGAGGGAGTTTGTCAGACCGGCTGCAGCACCAACAGGGCGCATTGTGGCCCTGTCCTAAACTGCTGGAGGGCGAACAGAGGGGATGTGTGGGGAGCACGGGCTCCCAAATCCCTGCTTTTGCTCGTTCAGGGAGCCCCACTGACCCTGCAGAGCTGGGGGGGAAGCCCACCGAGCTTTCGCAGCCCTGGGGTTAGCCATGCTCCCATTTCACTCTGCTATCTCCCCGCATCATCTCAGCCGGGGGGATAACAGAGTGTGCCCCGGCAGGTTTGTCCCGGCAGGGACGGGGTGCTGAGGGCAGAGGGGAGCTGGGGAGGTGCGGGCAGCACCCACAGGGGCCGGGCTGGGGGAAAGGGTGGCAAACTCACCGGCAGCTACTGCTCGTTGCTTCAGAAAGTGAGAGCCCCTCTCCTCTGTGACCTGCAGGGGAGAGTTACAGGCAGTCAGCTCGGGGTGCCCAGTGCCCCGCAGAGGGGTTTGTGTGAGTTATCCCAGAACGTGGAACACGCTGCAGGGATATCAGGGAGCTCAGCTGGAGCTTTGCGGCAAAAAAGTGAGTCCTGACAAGCCTTTGCTTCACTGTGGAAGGAATGAGAGGGATTTGTCTTTACAAACACACTGTGGGCCAGCTGGGAGATAAAGCCAGATACTGAGAGGTGACAGAAGCAATGGGAGGAATCATGAATTCCACAGGAATTCCACAGATTGACACAGACTGTTACTCACCCAAGGCCGTGCTAAATCCCTGGATTTAGAGAAAAGAGCAGAGACACAAGGAAAAAGAAAAGGGGGGGGTACACATTAGAAGGGGATCTGTATGAGGCGATTTGGGAAGTCTGTACCTCTCGAGTACCTCAGACAATGGGGGAAGAGAGAGGGAAATGCTGCCGGGAAATTGGGATAAAAAGAAGGCTACGTCCTCCAACAACCTGAGAGACCCCAGGGGAAATGCCCCATGGCCTCTCCCTTTATTCCAATAAAGTTACAGGACTCCTCTGTCTCCTTTTTGGACATAAACCTCTGGTGTTTGTGGATTAATTTTCCTGACAACAGCAAGGCACTTCCGCTGCTGGTTTGGAACTGCCTCCATCTCTGAAAGGATTCCAGGACCCTGGGGGAGGTTGTGTTAAACTCTGAGGCTGGACAAGCCCTTGGCACAACCGGGAGAGCAGCAGCAGAGTGGCCAGTGGGAATCAGCCATCCCCGGGATGGTGACACCATCCAGCACTGCCCGAGCCCCTCTGCTGCTTGGAGCCTCTCCTGCCTCCCGATCCATGCAGAGCAAAGGGAGAGATTCTCCCCAAGGCAGGGCAGGTCTGAGCCTTTACAGGAGCAAAGGGTCACCCACACCACCAGCAAAGAGGCTGAGGCGGATCAGCTCCACCTGCTTTTTGTCCTGCACCTGCCTCATTCCAGACTAAGCCTGCTCCTTAGCTCTGTCTGGAATTTGGGGTGACTTCCTGGGGAGACAGGAGCTGAGCAGGTCTGAGAGAGCAGCTGGCTGAGCTCTGCTGCTCTGAGCCTGCACTGGGGAAGGCTCATCCTTCCTCTCCTCTGGAATTCCACCCTGGAGCTGAACGCTCCCATTCCCCTCGGGCAGGACAAGGCCCTGGGCCCTGCCAAGTGCTGCTGCTGCCCTGAGGTCGAGCTGTTCAGAGGGACTGTGCCTGTTACACACCTGCCCCGCCGAAGCTGTGCCTCCTGAGTCACAAAAAATACACTGAATAAACTGAATAAACTGAATAAACTGCCCCTGCGAAGCTCCTAGAGAAAGACTTGAGACACTTTGCCCAATAAAAGGCTGAAACAATATTAATACGTAGATGCTGAAGCTGTCTCCTGCTGGCTGCATCTCACACAGCTTCCAACACCGCAGGAGAAGGAGAAAATAGATAATTTATATTGGCTGGGGAAGGAGAATGTTTGTGGAAGAAGAGTCAGGCTGCCTGGATTTGGGGACTGCTGGCTGCTCCAGTAAAACCAAAGATAGTTTAATGTTTTACTGGAAGTAAACATCTGTGGGCTCCTGCAGAAAACAGTCATTTCTAAAATAGCTGCTGCAGTGTGTTGGGGAAAAGATGGAGAAGGAAAACAGTAGGGAAAATTCTCCTTGCTTTTTTTTTCCCCCCTCCCTCCCTTGCCCACCTGCACACAAATGTGTGGCCCAGCCCCAGCAGCTTCCTGGCAGAGATTGGTGTGAAATTCCAGAGCTGGGCTGAGGGAAAATTGGTGCTGTGCTGTCCAGGAGATTTCTGAACTTTTCCTTACGTGTAAGGACTTTCAAAGTCCTGCTTTCTGTGGTGACTAACCATGACTGCCCGGCTGATGTGACACAGTCACAGCCAGGTGACTTTGTCCCTGCCCTGGTGGGAAGCACGAGGTCAGGATTAAGGATTTCCCTCACCCTCCCCTTGCTTTCAGCCAGCTGTATTCACCTAGGAGTATATTTGCACACTGCTTGTGTGACATTTCCTACATATTTCCCAAGTGACTAATTCTCATATTTCCCAAGTGATCCCATTCTCTAAAGATTCTACAGCCAGCTGAAAAATCAATCCTAAACCTACATTTAAGGATGTAACTTCTGCGGAACTGTTTACATACTTGAAGCCTAACTTCTGCTGAAGTTCCTTGTATAAACTTGGATGTTGCAATCCAAACAGAGGTGGCAGGAAAATGGGAAGGAGAGCAAGAAGAATTCTGCTTCTTTATAAAAGATAACAAAAAGGTTTTGTTTAAACTGAAATTCACTTATTTCCTAAGAAACCCAGATGGAAACAAGATGCTGAAGGACAGAGTGATGCAGCAGAGATGCTGAAGGACAGAGTGCTGCAGCAGACAGAGCAGGGGGGTAGAGCAAGGTGTGAAATTATTCTGTTGCTCGGCAAAGGTGTTGCTGCTCTTTTTTTCCCCCTAACTGTGCTATTTGAAAAGGGTATAAATATAAATCTCCTCTAGAAAATGTTTTAGCGGCAGACAATGCTGCATAATGACCAGGTGTCAGTCATGCTTGTCCTGAACAGGCACAGATGTGATGGGGAGGGAGAGCTGAGCAGCACGAGACAGCAGAGAGAACATTTACACAGTTAGTGCTTTTCTCTCTTTTCCCTTTCTTGCTCAGCTGTGCTTCTGAGAAGTTCACAGCTTCAGTTTTCCTTCTGGCTTCTGTGGAGAGCCCAACCACTGCGTGATGCTGAAAATCCCACCCTGAACTGGCTCACAGGTATTTGGACAGGCAGCTCTGACTGCCCTGGGGATTGCTGTGTGCGGGACGCTTCTGGATGGTTCTGGTACCAAAGATGTCCAAAAGCCCCGGTGCATTTATATCCAGACATTGCTAAACCCAAAAAGAAGAGCTGATATCCAGTGGCATGGGAAGAGCAGCTGGCACTGCAGGCAGAGGGCTTGATGAACAAAATATCCCCAGCTACTCCATCCACTCCATTTTCAGCACCGTTTCACAGGGAGGGTCTCTGCAGGTCATGTGCAGTACATACACACAAATTTTTCTAATTCCAGAGATGCTGCATGGCCTGGGCCGGGAATTTTTGGTAGGAACTGGCCTGTGCCAGTAAAAACTGGCTTCAACCAGAACATTTTGCTGCCCAGTGGAAGCCTGTACCCAAGGCATGTGCCCACAAGGAACATTTGCATCCAGCAGAAGTGGCCAGGCAGGGATTTAACTGGTGCTGGCTTTGGAAGGGCAATCCCAACATGTGGGCCCATCCAGCTGTGCTTGCTGCTCCTCCCCAGGGAATTCTCCTTCCCCAAAGATCAGGAAGCCTTTTGAGGTTCTCCTTCCTTTATGGGCAGGCCATGAGGGCAGATCTTTCCTGGGATGTGTTTCCAGCTTTCTGGCTTCATCCTTTGGGGCAGGATCCAGGTGGAGCCTCTGGGATTTTCAAGTTCCTCCTGCTCTGCACCAGGTCCCTTCTCCACTGCCAGGCTGCCATGGCACAGACAGGGCACACAGGGGCATGTCCAACCCTTTGGAATTCCCATTTGGAATTCCTCTTCATGCTGCCTGTGGCCCCGACATGCCGAGGATGCCATGAAAAAGAAACCCAAATACCAACTTCTCCAGGCCACAGGACTTGATGCTCTGCTGAGTGGGATGCTGAGGCAGCCCGAGCTGCTCTCCTGTGCCATCCCATTGATGGTTTTGGGAACTCAGACTGGAACTTGGCTTCCCTTCGAGGAAGGATGGCCCTTCCTCCGGCAGGGCACCACTATGGCCTTTATACAGATTTCTTGCCAATACCAGAAGCCACGTGTCCTGGTTTGAAGAACCCTATTTCCTCTCCTTGCTCTGGACTGAAGCACAAAAAAAAGCGATTCCTCTTTCCCAAAGGAGCAGTGGAGTGAGCCTGGAAGGTGCCCAGGAGAAACCACCGCCAGACTTATTATTCATTCAAGATGCATCGTACCATGACACAGAGAGAAAACTGGTGGCCCACACATGTTGCTGTAATGACATAACTTGCCTTGCTTTTCCCTTGAAGGGACATTTCCAGTGGAAGAGGTGACTCTGCATCCCTTCAGAGGCACCAGGTGACACCACGTGCACCCACAGCGAGGCAGGGATGAGCAAAGCACCTCACCCCGTGGGCAGCGTGCCCGGGGTCACACCCCTGTTGCACAAACCTTCCCGGGCTTCCCTTCTCCTCCTTGCTCCAGGAAGGACTCGCTCAGGAATTTACTCCATCTGCTCCTCACCTGCTGAGTCCCTCCCTCCTCCCAGGACTATTCCCAGAGCATGAGAAGGTGACAGTCGTGTGTGGGCTGAGCTCTGTGGGGCAACCAGAGGATTCCTCCTGTGGGCTGCAAGGGTCAGGAGGCCAATACTCATCTGGGGCAATTTCGGGGCTGCCCACTCGTCCCAGCGTGCCCAGGGCACCCACACCCCAAAACCAGTGCCCCAGAGAGCTCTGCCACACAAGTCTGGTCCCAAAAGTCCTGATCTGAGCTGTCAATGGGGCACATGAGGACGGGGTCATTTAGCAAACTTCGAATGCAGAAGGAAATGCAAAAAGACATTTTCCTGAGAGCTTTCATGCCCAGAAACATTCCCAGGGACTGAACCACGCCGAACCTGCAGGCACACGGCTCCCTGGGGAATTCACAGCGAGCCACCCAGGCAGACCCATCCTGCCGGACAGCGCCGATGGCACAGAGAGCAGCTGGGTGAATGAAAAATCGGGAACAGGCAGGGCCCAGCTGAGGTGCAGCTCCTCCCACGGCACCCCGGGCACCCGGCCAGCCCCGATGACTTTCCTCTTCCTCCCTGGGACTCGAAGAGGTTGTAACTCCTCTGATCACCTCGTTACATCACTGTGGAAACATTACGTGCTGCTAATTGGGAGCATGAGCACGGCAATGCACACCGGCGTTGCAATTCCGATGGATTACGTTGCGCTTTTCCTCGTAAGAAGCCAAAACCACTCATTAAAATACTTTTCTCTGCTGACCCTGCCAATAGGATCACGAGCCATTGGATTGATTAAACAAGTTAACATGTGATTATTCTTTCACTCCAAGGTTGTTTCAAGACTGAACTCTCGTGGGACACAAACCCAGAGCAGAGACTGCCCAAAGCACCTTTTTTTTAGTGTCTTTTACCCCCAATCTCGAGTAGCACCCAGCTTTCCAAGCTCTTCCACATTCAGCCTCTGCTCTGCCGTAATCCCACACTTCTGGAAGTGAGGGCCCCCAAATCCTCTCAGAACGTGCCCAGCCCCTGAGGAAAGCTGTGCTCTGGCACCTGCAGCCTGGGTTTCTAGAGCCGGGCTCGACAGCAGTGACAGGGTCAGGGCAGCATCACGCCTCACACACTCAAGGAATTGCCAGATTTAACAGCCTGAGAAAGCTGCGCAGAGGTAGAACCAGGTACCACAGAGGATGCTGCACCCTGAACTCGGCATCACTCGGGTAGCGCAGCCTCGGGGTCACCCAGGGGCCAGCACATCCGTGGGAGCCACCACCTCCCTGAACACGAGCCAGCTGACAAACCTGCCTTCGAGGCCACTGAAAAGCCAACCCCCCTTTCTCGGGCCCTTCCTCGCTGATTTACTGGGGAATTGCAGACCTGAAGCTAAAATTCAAAGCTTAATTCTCCAGACCCAGAGCACGGGGCATTCCTGCTGAATGCACAGCCCGCCATGGGGAATTGGCACTTGCAGGAGGAATGGAGCAGCGTGGAAGGGGGTTAGAAGCACCACAGCACGAGTGTGTATGGGTGAGAGCAAAGTGAGTGCAGCTGTCTGGCAAAGGAGAAAAGCTGAGATGATCCCGAGGTCTAGAGAAAGTTTTAATGGGGAGTAAAAAACAGGATGGAAAACTTAGGGTCTGACTCCCTTGATTATCTCAAATCAGATTTCTACAGAAGCTTGCATTAATGATAATTAATAATCCACCAGAGCTGCAGCTGTCAGCCCAGGGACGGGTGACTGACCCACTGGCATCATCAGATCTTCCTGAAATCAGACACTGGGAGGGGAAACCGCAGATTTAACCCAAAAGAAGGGAGGAAAATGAGCCGTGTGTCAAAGATCTGGCAGAAATCAGTGCACAGACACTGATTTCCACCAATCAGTGATTTTTAAAAGCATTTTTAAAAGCATTTTTAAGTATTAAGCTCAGCAATAAAAGTTTTGGAGCCACGTACTCTACTTGTGACCTCAGCGAGAGCAAGGAACAGTTAGCTAAAAAGAACGAGCAGCCACCAGATCAACCCTGGGCGTAAGCAAGAAGGGATGCCACAGCGAGTCTCAGAAACACGGTGAATTCGTAACGGGGATTAAAAGAACTCCACGAAGGCTCCGTCTGGAGGCGCGGGACAGGACTCAGGTGCGTCCGTGCCTTACCTGGCTGCCGCAGGAGCTGGGCGCTCGCAGGTTCCCGACCAGCAGGTAGGCGGTGGGCAGCATGAGCAGCAGCACGGCGAGCAGGCACAGCAGCAGCGCGCACCGTATCCTCCTCAAATCCTTGCGGAGGTGCATCCCGGCGCTTTGGCCGACGCCGGGAGCCGCAGCCTCCGGGCCGATCTCCACCACGCTCTCCATGGCAGCAGCGCCGGGCTCGTCCTGCGAGGGAGCCGGGCACCGCCAAACCTCTTGTGGCGCCTGGCCTGCATGGAGACCCCCATTAAATAAGAGCTGCCCCGAGTGTGGGAAGGCACCGCCACACACGCACACCCTCCCTCCCTCCCGAGGAATGCACCGCCTACAATAGAAACCCGGCAGGGAGAGCGGGAGCACCGCGCTCCCCGCGCTGCCCGGGGCCGGCTCCTGCCTCCCGACGGCTTTGCCTCCCCCCTCTCGGTGCAGAAGGAAGCCAGGAAAGTCCCAGTGGGTGGAACCAGGATAAACCCCGCTGCTGGGCTGGATAAGCTCGCAGGCTTTTCCGCGTGGCACGGGGAACATGAAACCAATGGGAGTGAAAGTGAGAAGCAGGGGGGGAGAGAGGCAGAGGCGAGCGGAGCCCGGCAGTTTCTTCTTTCCCAGAGAAAGGGGAAGAGGCTTTTGGGGAAGGTGAGACGACAGGAAGCGAGTGACCCCAAAGAAGGGCTCCGGTTCTCTGAAGTGTTGCTTCGTCCCTCCTTTTTAGCAGAATTCACAAGAGGCTGCCCGTTGCACCTTTTGCACCAAACCGTCAGGGCTTAGGCCCAAAATCAGATGTTTGTCTGCTCTGGGGCTCATCTTCTCCCAAATGACCTTAATTAAAAACCCGAACAAAAATTGTGCTGTCACGAGAGTCTGTTATTGCTACTTGGAAAAGTGTGATTTTGGAAAAATGATGTCAATCTTACTTGACTGACAGCTGCTATCCCCTGATAGAGAGGGGCTGCTGCCTGCGGAGATCCTCTGGAGCTGATCAGCAGCACAACCGGGAGGAACAAGCTCTGCTGGCAGCTGATGTCCAGCGGGAAGGGGCTCCTGTATCCCAGGAAAGTTCTGCATCGGCCTATCCTCCACAAGGAAATCCACTCATTTAGGAAGTGCTTGGCATGGAGATGTTGCCATTTAGACTTACCCAGACTGCTGAAATTGGATTTTTTTGTCCCCAGGAAAGTTCTCATTAAAACAGAAGCTTTCTTTGATGTGCATGTGCACACACAGTGATGTGCAGGAACTTCTCCTGTTTCCCTGGGTAGAGAAACAGGCTGGAAACTTGAACGCTTTTAGTCAGAGAGGTTTGGTTTCCCCCACCTCGCCAGGCAAAGCGTTTCAGATTTGGGTTTTTATAAAATAAGATCAAAGAAAGAAAACTATTTTCTCAAGCCCCAGGCTATCTGTAACATCCCTTTCCCCCCAGAAATACGGCCAGTTCTTGTAATTTCTATGACACTGCTAAAAATCTTCCTGTTGCAATAGTTTGGTGCAGCTCTTGATACTCTGGAGAGCTACAAGTCATGCTCTGAGCAGGGCACGTGATTTGGTCAGCGAGGCCAACTGAGGCTGCCAGCAGCAAGGACGGGATCCCTGCCAGCAGAGCAGAGAGGGACTAGAGCAGGGGAAGACAGTATGAGAGAGTAAGCAGGAAATAGTGGAAAGCAGGATGGTTTAGGGAGATAAAAGAGATGGTAAATCAAAGAATGGTTGGGTGGGAAGGGATCTTAAGGGTCCCCTAGTTCCACCCCCTGCCACGGGCAGGGACACCTCCCACTGTCCCAGGCTGCTCCCAGCCCCGTCCAGCCTGGCCTTGGACACTGCCAGGGATCCAGGGGCAGCCACAGCTGCTCTGGGCACCCTGTGCCAGGCCCTGCCCCCCCTCACACAGAAGGAGTCCTCCCAACATCCCATCTAACCCTGCTGTCTGGCAGTGTGAAGCCATTCCCCCTTGTCCTGCCACTCCAGGCCCTTATAAAGAGTCTCTCTCCATCTTTCTTGCTCCCTTCAGGCCCTGCAAGGCCACAGCGAGGTCACCCCAAAGCTTCTCCTCTCCAGGCTGAACAATCCCAGCTCTTGCAGCCTTTCCTCCCAGCAGAGCTGCTCCATCCCTCTGATCCCCCTGGTGCCTCCTCTGGGCTCTCTCCAGCAGCTCCAGCTCCTTCCTGTGCTGGGCCCCGGGGCTGCGGCAGCTCTGCAGGTGGGGTCTCAGCTGAGCACAGGGGCAGAGGGGCAGAATCCCCCTTTGCTGCTGCCCACGCTGGGGCTCAGCCCAGCACGGGGGGTTCAGGGGTGGCTCCTGCCCAGCCCCTCGCCCAGCACATCTTTGTAAAGCACCCAAGGCCGCGTGCTCCAGTCCCAGCCAAACCAGGTCGCTCCTGTGAGGCTTTAGACAAGTGACTGACAGCGTTTCCTTCCTTAATTCATTGTTTGTTTTCATTTAGACTGTAACACCTTGGGAACAAGGACGGCTCTCTGCTTTCATTCACACTGCCCAGATCTCATTTCAGGGTAGGTGTGGCTCCATTTATCCTCAAATAAAAGAGCTCGTATTTCTGTGAAGTGCTGTGTAGAGATGTGATTTTTTAACCTTTTCTTATTTCTGGTGTCCCAGTTGCATATTCCAGGACAAAATACTAACAAAAATGATACTTTTGACCACAACTGTGAAAGTTAATTTTCTCTTCACTGTGAGTGCTACGAAAAGCTTAAAATATATTCAAGGCATGGGCCTTGCCGGCAGATGGACACAGATATCTCCAGGGAACACCCAGGAGTTTATTTTTATTTCATTTGCTAAGGATTTCCAGGGGAGCCAGCTCTGAGTGACAGCAGCTTGTAAGAGCTTTTACTGGCCGTGGTGACCTGCAAACCTTTGGCTGGAAGAGGATGAGCAGCCAGAGGCTCGGAGAGCAGGGCCTGAGCTCTGGAGATGAGGCAGGAACGGGCTCATGCTCTGCCCCCCTGGCTTTGAGGCCGAGCTGAGAATTTGCTCTTAAGGATCCCAAGAGAGGGAGGAGAAATTTCTTTTTTCCTGTGCAGACAAGTGTGCCTGGCACACAGGAGCCCAGGACTTGCCAGGAGGGGACTCTCTCAGCAAGGCAGCTGTGGAGCTGCCGGAAGAAACCCAGCACTGGGATGCACTGGGATGCACTGAGATGCACTGGGATGTTCCCCATCCATCCCTGGCTGCAGGACAGGGAACGGGGACTTTGGGGAACCGGCATGGTCCCATCTTTCCCGTGAAGAGAGTGGGATCACGGCAGTCAGGGCACGGGCAGGCATGGTCCCTCTTGGCTCTCGGTCATGTCACATCATGTCACATCATGCCACCCCTCACCTGTCTCCTGCTGCTCCCCATTTGTCCCCAGCTCCGCTCTCAGCCCAGCCTGTTGTGCAAATTCTCCTGCTCTTGTCAGACATGTCCCAGCCTGTGGTCCTTGAGTAGTTTCTACTGATGAGGGAAATCTGCAGGAGTTCCCAATCGCTGCCGCAGCTCCACAAGCTTTAAAGTGGGCAGATGTTCTGCTGGGGAGCGGCTGGGGGGCTCAGAGATGGTTTTGAAGAGCTGAAAGAGTATGAAAGGAATTAGGGATCCAAAGAAAACAGCTTGGCACTGGGGCGTGTCACGCTGTGCTGCTGAGTTTTCTGTGCTGTCTGAGGTGCTTTTTGTTCTCCCTGCGTGTTTGTGCCTGATGTGTCTGAGGGCATTTTGTCTGAGGACGAGCTGGATCACATCTAGAGTGAGGAGAGAGAAGTGCACAGGGATGGCCTGGCATCTGTTCCGGTCTTTAGCACGGAAAATGCTCAGTGGATTGAATCTTTATTCACTCCTTGTGTTCATCAGGTCCCGGCTGTGCTCAGGTTTTAGGCTCGTCATGACAAC
Organism: Struthidea cinerea; assembly: GCA_013397865.1. Classification (NCBI taxonomy): domain Eukaryota; kingdom Metazoa; phylum Chordata; class Aves; order Passeriformes; family Corcoracidae; genus Struthidea; species Struthidea cinerea. Next base: position 146,993 of record VZTI01002497.1, read on the forward strand.
AAAGACATTGAGGGGCTGGAGCATGTCCCGGGCAGGGAACGGAGCTGGGAAGGGGCTGGAGCAGCAGGAGAGGCTGAGGGAGCTGGGAAAGGGGCTCAGCCTGGAGAAAAGGAGGCTCGGGGGGGACCTTGTGGCTCTGCACAACTCCCTGACAGGAGGGGGCAGCCGGGGGGATCGGGCTCCAGCCCCTCGGTAAAAAATGACAGGAGAAGAGGAAACGGCTCTAAATTGTGCCAGGAGAGGGTCAGGTTGGGTACGAGGAAAATTTCTTCACTGAAAGGATTGTCCAGCCCTGGCACGGACTTCCCAGGGCAGTGGTGGTGTCACCATCTCTGGAGGGATTTAAAAGGTGGATGTGGCACCTGGGGACATGGGTCGGTGGTGGCCTTGGCAGTGCTGGGGGAATGGTTGGACTCGATGACCGTGGAGGTCTTCTCCAAGGTAAACAATGCTATAGCTGGATGATTTTGTGTCTGTGTTTTAAGTTTTGAAGCTTGCAGTGGGCATGGAGAAAAAGTAATTGATCATTCAAAGCCCATTTCACAGATTTTCTAAGGGTTTTCAAAGTGATTTCTGTTCACTGTGTGGGCAGTTCTTAATGCTTTATCTGCTGAATCCTGAGAGACTCCCCACAGAAAGAGAGAGCACAGAGCATCCCGCAGCTGGGAGGAGAGGGGGAATCAGGTGGGAATTTTCTCCTGTTGATCTCATAGTTTCCTTCCTGCCTGGCATTTGGTTGGATCATCTGGAGTCTCCCACCACAGGCTTCACGTGTCAGAGGAGCAGCAGGGCTGGAGGGAAGGCAGAGGGATGGGAGGGCTCCTCTTGGCACGATCAGCTCCTGGAAGAGCAGTGATGTCACCCGTGCTCTGGAAGGGTTTCCGTGGGCCGGGGCAGGTGAGGGGGTGTGTCCGGAGGGGCTCTCAGCTCACTCCTTGCCCTTGCACAACTCCCGACCCCCAGCAGGCAGAAGTAGGGCAAACCCAGCTGCTGTGTGGAAACATTACCCAGTTAGACTGGGTTTGTCAGCAGGCGGGAGATGGGGACCAGCCCCTCGAACACCCCTTGCCATGGGATGACACAAGACGGGAAGGAGTGGGAGGGTGCGGGATGGTTCCCACCTCAGCCGCCGTGTCCCTCCTGTGACCTCCCACCTCCGAGCTGCTGCAATGCTCCTCCTGTCACCACTCTTCCCTCCCACGCACACGAGTGAGACGCTGGGCTGGGCGGTGCTGCCGAGGTGTCGGGAGCTGGGAGGAATGTCATGGCCCAAAGGGATGCTGCTCCCGCGTGTCCCTGGTTCCAGCCGCGGCTGCGGAGGAGGCAGGGGCTGTGGCGCGGCAGCTGAGCCATTCCGAGGACTCCGGGAGAGCCTTGCAGGGTGAGTCCCGGTCTGTTTTCTGTGGGAAGAGAGAATGACATGGACAGCCTGGAATTCCTGTATTTAGGGTGGCTGCACAGGACACCACGTTTGCTGGAGCTTTGCGAGGAAGTTTTGTACTGTCGGGCACAGCTTAGCTGGACATTTTCCCGTCCATTCCGGCTCGTACCAGGAAGCTGGCTCTGTAACGTGCTCCCTCCGTGGTCCAGGGCTTTGTTCCCCTCTGTGCTGCTGGCAGTCCCCAGCAAATACTCCAGCGAGGTGGAGCCTTGACGCTGCCCCAGCCTCCCTGCTCTACGTGCCTGGGTGTCCATCGGCAGCAAACCACAGCTGGCCGCTGTTGTGTGGATGTCGAGGGGTTGCTGAGGATACACGGAACAGCATCGGGAAGACGTGGTTCTGCGTGACGAATGCAAACAGAGGGAGAAAATCTGGTTATACAATGCAGTTCCTGGTGATTCCATAGAAAGGTTTATGTGGCGTGGAAGAACGACTTGGTCGCTGCCTTCCTTTCACATGTCACAGCTGGGCACAGCTGGACTTTCCCTTTCCCTTCGCCTTGTGTGGGAGCGATGCAGCCCAGAGCTGTCCAGTGTGAGCAATGGGATCATGGGATCTTGCAGCTCGCTGGCTCCAGCCTCCGAATTTCCCGAGCGGGGCAGTGGTGATGTAGTCTGAGCTCATGGTCACGGCCTGCAGGGCTCTAATGCACTTAAACTCTTGAGCCCAGTCTGCCAAGGAAGGATCGTGAGCGGTCCCTGTTTCCCTTTTAACACAGGCCTTCAAGTTTTAGGCTGCCGCTGCCACATGAAGTGAGTGCTGTAAAAACCCAGGGGGTGGGAGTTGTGTTCTTTCCCTGAAGGGATGCCCCATGTTTCCCCAGACAAAGCCTGCTGCTCCCATAGGCACTGAGTCTGCCAAAACACCCCCAGGCATGGCTGGAGTGCCAAGTGGCACAGCCGTGTGCCAGGCGGGCAAAGGAGCCAGAGCTGAGCACAGCCAGGGTGCCATCTCTGTGCTCCTGCTCCCCTGAACCTCAGGGCATCGAGCCAGGGTACCATCCCCCTGCTCCTGCTCCCCTGAACCTCGGGGCATCGAGCCAGGGTACCATCCCCCTGCTCCTGCTCCCCTGAACCTCGGGGCATTGAGCCAGGGTACCATCCCCCTGCTCCTGCTCCCCTGAACCTCAGGGCATTGAGCCAGGGTACCATCCCCCTGCTCCTGCTCCCTCAGGAGCTCCCTCCCACAGGGCATCACCAAATCATGCAGGAACCCTTTCACAGGAGGGAAAATTTCAGAAGCAAACCCCAGGTGGTTCCTGAAAGCCCAGTGAGAAAGGATTGTTTGCACGATGAAACGGGGGTTTATGGATTTTCTTAAGTTCATCACGGAAGGTTTGTGTCAGATCCGAACCTTTTCCACTCCATTTCTGATTTAGCTGCAGCCTTTGTCCAGTGTGCTGAAAAACCCACTGAGGAAGGAAAAGGTTCAAATGCCAGGCTTGGCTCAGTGGCACAGGAAGCAGAGAGGTGGCTGTGGCGGCACGGAGGGAATGACTCTGCTAAAGCAGAGCCCTCTGACTAACGTGGACTGTGAAATCCAGGCTCTTAATCCCACTGCTCTGGGGAACACATAATTGTCTGTGGTGAACAGGAGGGCTCACACCCCACCAGTCACTCTGATCACACCTGGCCCCGTTCCAGGTGCCAGGCCCTGGCTGAGGGCAGAGTCAGAAAAGAGAAATCAGCACAAATTTTCCTCAGGACCTCGCTGTCTTTCTGTGCATGTGCATAGAGAGCGAATTTAAGCTTTCACATCTGGGAGTAATTAATGACTTCCCATGTGCCAGCAATTTCCTGGCACTGGTCTGAGCCCTGTTCTTCCCTTGAAATGAGCAATGCCATTGATTTTTCCCTGGTTTAGCCACCTCCTGCCACACTTATCACAAAATTTGCCCTTTTGTGCCATTTTCTAGTGGCTTTATGGCTCGCTTTGGCAGAGGTTTATGGATCATTTCCCATCAGGTAAATAAACAAAGACAGGGCCAGTGGCTTTATTTCAGAGCTCTCCTTCCCAGCAGCTCACCCAGGAGAAGCACCTGACCTGTTGTGAGTCTTGTGATGTGCTCATCTGTCTATAAAAGTTGTTTGTGAGCATGGTGATACCCAGAAAGCCCTTGAAAGACTGGGGAGAACGCAATTAATAATTCAGTTAATTGCAATTAATTGAATGTAATTAATAACTGTACAGCAAGAAACCCAGTGCTCTCCTGCTCTCTCCTGCAGGATGCCCAGAGCTGAAGTTACAGCTGGGAACATCCACAGCTTGGTTTGCACTGAGTGAACTTCAGAGGAACCCACATATAAATGTTATGATCGGGTCTTTATGGTCACCATCACCTGAACCAGTTAAATTCACAGAATCCCAGAACCCCAGACTGGTTTGGGTTGGAAGGGACCTTAAAAAACCTCCCGCCATGGGCAGGGAGATTTTCCACTATCCCAGATTGCTCCAAGCCCCATCCAACACTTCCACAGATGAGACATCCACAGCTTCTCTATGCAACCCATTCCAGTGCCTCATCACCCTCACAGTGAATAATTTCTTCCTAAAAATAATGAATTAAATAAATTGAATTAAAGCTAGGATTAATTAAATTAATGCTAGGATGGGTTCTAGCACTCAGGAAAAATTTAAACCAGCCAGAGAGAGGGTAAAACCCCCCACAATATTCCCCCTCCCCATTAAAGCTGTAGAATTTCTTACTGTAGGATTTTGTGGATGCTGAAAATTTTCACAACTTCAAGCACATACTGGATATGTTTCTAGAAGAGGAGTTCCTTGAGGGGGCGAAATACTCAGGATTTGTGTGTCTCAGGAAAGTTCCTGTGCATGGGATTGCTGGAAGCTCAGGGAATGTTTTGGGAAAGCATTGTATAGGTTTTCCCAGTGTATCCACATCTGCACTGGGGCTGGGAAGATTTGGGATCTGTGGAAAAGCCCCTGTTGGAGGTGTCCAGCTGCGGGTAGCAGACAACAGGCAGTGCTGGGACATTTCTGGAAATTACTCCACCGTGACTCCCTGATATTATTGGCAGCTTGTCCTGGCTCCAGTGGGAGGAAACAGATGGAATCTCTGTGCCAGGTGCCAGCTGGAGCTGCAGAGCGGTGTGGGGGCAGCCTGTGCCCAGCAGAGGATGGGATGGCCACGCTCAGCCTGCTGCCCTTCTGATCAGTATTGCAGAGACACAATCATGGAATTTCCTGAGCTGGAAGGGACCCACAGGGATCATCCAGTCCAACCACAGCCCTGCCCAGACCCCCCAACAACCCCACCCTGGGCATCCCTGGCAGCGCTGCCCAAACGCTCCTGGAGCTCTGGCAGCCTCGGGGCCGTGCCCATTCCCTGGGGAGCCTGGGCAGTGCCCAGCACCCTCTGGGGGAAGACCCTTTCCCTGATCCCAGCCTGAGCCTGCCCTGGCCCAGCTCCAGCCGTTCCCTGGGTGCTGTCCCTGTCGCAGGGAGCAGAGACCGGAGCTGCCCCTCGGGAGGAGCTGCAGCCCCCGGCGAGCTCTGACCTCAGTCTCTTCTCCAGCCTGAACAAGCTTCTCCTCCAGGCCCTTCCCTGTGTAATAATTACACACTTCCTGCTCGCAGCCTTTCAGCCCACTTCATGTCCTTTCCAGAAACCCGATCCTTCGAGTTTCCCCGGTGGGATGGGGCAGAGTATCCCCGGGTGGGTTGCAGCCGCCGTCTCGTGCGCCCGGCGTGGGAGACTCCTCGCTTGTATCGCCCTTCCCCTCCCTCCAACACACCCTTTCTGTTGGCTGCAGTTCTGAAGAAGCTGCTTGCCCACACAAAACTCTTACTGAAATGAGGGATTAAGAAATGAATGCGCTTAGCAGAGGCCAGCGAGTCAGCCCCGCTGAATGTGCTGTTCTTCGGGAGCTGAGCTTCCAAGCGGCATTCTCAGAAATGCGATGTATCACGAGAATTTCAGTGTTCCAGGTGGAAATACCATGGGAAAGTACTCCAAGACTCGTTTGGAATTTCTAAATCCCTGAAGCAAATCAGTGTATCGGAAACAAAGCAGGCTGGGCAAGGCACATGGTTTGTCCATGAAATCTTTTTCAGGCTGATCTTACTGTTTCAGCCTCCCTCTCTCAGAGTCTCTGGATGAAACTGTGTCATTTTAGGTCTTTTCATTATTTCAAGGGGATTTTACTTCTATTGACACTGAGATTAGAAACCCACCACAGGCACTTTTTCGTGGAATGTGAAGTACAAACAAACAACTGCAGTTTGTTATTCTGACCCTGAGAAGAAGCAGGCACTAATCCCAGCCAGGGCAGAGCTCCTACAGTTTACCTTGCAGTGGGATAATGCTTATTGTTTATTGATCCTCCTCCTGTAAAAAATATCCTCATTTGTTAATGAAAGCAAATCTTTCATGGCAGCAGAGCCCAAATATTGCTTTGCAGAGATGAGAAACACCAGATTGTTGGGTGGACAATGAAGCACAATAAATTTCCTTGTGCTTCAAGACTTTTTGTCTCCTCCTCTTTTTCCTGGAGAGCAGTTGATAACCACTGGGAATGTTACCAGGCTTGCAGGAGATGCTCAGCTCTGGGGGGACGATGACCTCTCAGGGCCAGCCTTTTGCCAGATATGTCCATATGTATTTGCAGGGTTGTCAATATATATTTAGATTAGGAAGGATTATGTTTCTCTTTAGCCAAACCAGCTTTAAACTGAGCCTCTATGACCCGGTGTGTGACTTGAGAGCAGTTGTCGGGCAGCATTACAGCTCTTTCCATCCATCCATCCATCCATCCATCCATCCATCCATCCATCCATCCATCCATCCATCCATCCATCCATCCACAAAGTGCTGACCTTGATTTTTGTGCCTGGGAGTTGCAGTGTATGTGTCACTTACGGTGTGATTATGGGGTTTGGGAGGGTGGTTCAGCCTAGAACGCAGCCCATGCAATCGGAAAAGGGACACTGTGTACCTTCTGTGAGGTCTGATGAGTCTCCATGGTGAGTGGACAAATTCTACTCATGGTGAGCAAAGAAAACCACAGCCTCGTGGGTTGTGGAAACCACAGCCTGCTGGGATGAGAGGTGAGGCAAGGAGACTACAAAGGGGCAGAGGAAATTATTGTCATCTTGCACAAAGTGTGTTGTCGTGGCTTTGAATGCAGAAGTGACACAAGTGTGAACTCAGAGGGACAGGCTCCAGCCTTCGCTTCCCTCCAGCTTTGTGGTTTTTAATGTTCAGCAGATTCAGGGATGATAAAAACACCTGTGGAAGTGCAGAATCCGCTGAGTTTTACAGAAGTACAGAAGAATTACGTTAGCTCCAGGCAGCATTTGTCGTGTCTGTGTGGCTTCTCCCTGTGAAGTGCTGGGTCAAAATTATCTCCCCAGGCCTCTCAACACCTGGGAAATTATTGTCCAGAGGAGCTGTGACTGCCCCTTGAAGTGTCCAAGGCCAGGTTGGATGGACTTGGAGCACCCTGGGCTAGTGGAAGGTGTCCCTGCCCATGGCAGGGGAATGGAACTGGATTATCTTTAAGGTCCCTTCCAACCCAAAGCAGTCTATGATTCTATGAAACGCAGCTATTATAGGAACAATTCCTGAGAGCTGCTTTTCTTGGGCAGATCAGCCCTACTTTTCTTCAGCTGATGCCCAAAAAAAGTTGAAGAAAACTGTAGCTTCCCCAAGGGAAGAAGCAGTGCATTCCCGAGATGCACCACTTGGACAGGAGGAAAGCTGGGAAGCTCCTCTTGGTTATTTGAGGTGACATTTGTGAGGAGGGAAGTCTGCTAGCAGGACAAAATGTGTTTGCATTCACGTCTTCCAAAGGAATTGCTTCAAAATTCATCATTTGGTGTAAGATTTTGATTTGGGACTCATAATTGGAACTGTTTGAAGAAGTGGGATTGGTTGGAAGAGTTAATCAAGTGAATAGATGAGAATGTGCCTTCATCTTACAATGCCTGATACTGACCTGGGACAACAGAGAGCTGCACTTGCAGAGGGTTCAACCCCCAGATACTGTCCAGGGAGAAAATAACTGCACCAAACATCAGTGCAGAGCACAAAAATGAGCAGCAATAGGATGGGATCTCTCCAGGGAAGTGCCTGACCTCCAGGTCATTGTGTAGAGGGGCTGCAAGACCCAGCTGCTGCCATGAGGTGCTCAGTGAGGTTCCCATCCCTGGAGGAGCATGGCCAAGGTGGGCAGGAGACAGGCTTGAAGTAGGAACACATCTGGCTTTGTGGGTGGATGTGGCAGCAGGATGAGAGAGAAGCGTGGGAAGAGCAGATCTGGGGAAGAAACGATGGCCAGATGTTGTGGTCAGCCTGTGCAGAAGGACCTGGTGGAGGTTTGTAACTGGTTTTACACTTAGAGGGGCTGAGGTGGGAAAATGGGACACCAAGAAAGGTGCCTGCAGCAGCTAAAATGCTCCTGGATGAAGGCTGCTCTGAGACCACCGCGATTTGGTAGAAGTCATGGTGGGATGAGGATGGAGTTGCAGCTCTGAAGGCTCCCGGGGATGGTGCAGGGAGGAGCTGGCAGGTGCTGAGCGGGTGCTGCGGGTGTGGCTCGTGAGGCAATGCTGACAGGCATTATTGCTCTGTCAGCTCCATGGGGGCAGTGACATCCTGAGTGGGGGAGGACGGAGACTTGTTGGGACAGCCCAGCCTGGGATGCAGGATCCGGGTAGGAGTCTGTGCAGGCTTATCCTCCTGGCTGCCTTCTGAGGTCAGGAGTTTGCTGATTCTTAATTGGGCCTTTCTCACACGCCAAGGAAGTTAATTAGTCAACTCCTGAAACTTTTCAACAGCTCCCGGCTCCCTCATCTCTTCCGTGGGATCTCCTGGCACAACCTCACCTGTGGGATGAGGAGCCAGCCCTGTGCATTACGCAGTGGCTTTGTGGGTGAGCATCACTCAATCCATGACCACGCTGCAGGACACAACAGGAGCAGGAGCAGGGATCGCTGCATCCCGAATGCTCCAGGATGTGCCGGTGTGGACATGCAAATGAGGAAACAGAGACATCATCTTCTCCAGTGTGTCCACGAGCCTGGAAAAAGTGGTGTAACAGCTCTCACCTCCCAGCCCTGTTGTTTGGGCAAAGCCAGTGAGTCAGGGACCTCTGGGGAAGTGCAGAAATGTTTTGCACCGAGCATTGGAGCCAAGATTTCCGGTGGGTGAAATAATGGACTTGCTAGAGTACAGCAGGGGCTCGTGGAAGGATCTCTTGACACAGGATGTGACTCTGCCTCCATCCAAATGAGTTTTTGGCTACCTGATGAGGCTGGTGGTAGCTGAGTAAAGCTCATGACTTTTGTGGAGCTGAACTCCAGGCTGTAGTAGGCAGGAGAAGTTATAGGTTAACCTATACAGAAATCAAGCAGTAAAACTTATTTTCTTCCTTTTTTTTTTTTTTTTTAACTGGGATCAAAGAATTATTTGAAAACCAAAATCCTCGAAAAGCTTCATATTTTTTCCCACTTGCAGCCTCTGTGGTATGGCGAAAGAAAAGGACAGTGGTTGATGTGAAAGGTGTTATAGGGGGAAAATGCTGAGAAACAGATGCTCGGCTTAATGGCACAGTCTGTGCTTTATCAGAGAATTATTCCTAATCCTGTACCTGATTATACCTACGGGTTTTATCTGCAAGTGCTTGTCATTTCCCAGGTTAAACATCAGCTGGTTTTTGTACTGCCACCTGAACTAACTGTGACTTACACCCAGCTGGCAGGACATAACGCTTGGCAAAATGTTCTGCCTCCGGAATGTTCTGTCAGCCGATCTGTTGGGATTTGAGCCCTATAAATTAACACACTGCCGTTGACAGCTGGAAGAATTTTTATGCTTTTGGATCTTTTAGTGTAGAGAATGCAGGAATGTTGTGGATAACTGCAGGTCTCTTGTGAAGAAAGGTTGTTCCCTGGTACTCTCCCGCATTCAATTATTTAAGGCAAATCACTTCTGCTTTTACACTGATCTGTAAAAATCTGGCCTTGGTACTCTAAAAACGGAAGGAAGGTGAGACTGCAGGCTGGGGGAGATAATAATTCTGTTAGACCAAATATCCTGGGGAAATAACACGACAGAAATACTTGATGTTCCTTATCTAATTTCCCCTCTAAACTGTCCTGTAGCTCACACCCCAATACTTTCAATTCTGGCCATGTTAGAGCAGTGATGTGGCCTTACAGAGCCACTCCAGCCCCAAACCTGTCCCGCTCCTCAGAGCAGAGTGACTTCCCAATGACAATCAATTCCCTGTTTCAGACAGCTCCACGGGTGGGAAGGGAACGGGGCAGGGGAGGTTGGAGGGCACTGCTGGAATGCTGCCATGGTGAACGGAACAAAATGCAGAAGGGTTTTAGCCTCTTTTCCTCATCCTCTTCTTCTCTGTCTTTAAGTCTCACTACTGCCAAGGTGAAGAATGAGGACCAGGACGTTCAGAAATACCTGGGGAATCTGAGCAACACAGGGTAGGGGGTCAGTTTGGAGTCCTGCGAAAGGCTCTGTGGTGTAAGACTCACTAAATGGTGAGGGAAGGGACACAAATCACACCCTGCCTCCCTCCCTTCTGCTGTCATAGGTGGATCAAGCAAGAATAACACGATTTCTAAATCTGCAGAATAATTCTGCCCTGTGTTCTCATCTCTTTGTCAGGTACAAGGTGGTATCGGCTGCAGCTGAAGGACTAATGCCTGTTTCTTTGTAATTATTATTGATTAAACTCTCCTGTTGCTGGATGATGAGTTGCTGTGGAAAGCTTTAACATCTGTCTGTAGCGAGTAATAAAACTCTTCCATTTGCAGAAATGCCATGCAGGCTGCCATGCCATTCCCAGAAATTTTGCCTATTATCTGAAATTGGGAAGAATAGCAAGTGGGGAAAACATCCTAAATAATCTCATTTCCTGAATAAGCAATGGTCTCGAGAAAATGAAGCTGTGGAAAACCACAGGAGGATCATAACAGTGACTTCTACAGCTTTCGGCAGAACAGTCTTGATAAATAAAGACTGTCTTGATAAATAAAGACAAATGAATCATCTGTGCGAGTTCATTTGGAGCAGATGCTGGATGAAAGATGCCCCTGTGCTTCCTTTATCCTGTTCCACTGAGCCTTCAGCAGAGCAGCCTTCCCCACCTGATGGGAGGAAAAGGAGCTCAAATCTTGAAGCTGTTCCTGCCTCCTTAGCTAATTCAGAGACTCCTCTGTTTTATTTTTCCATCGATTTGTTGAGACACAAATCTCAACATCTTCACCTCATCTTCTCGGGTCCCTCTCCCCCCTTGTTCTCTGGGTCATTCTGGTAACATATTTTTACAATGATGAACGTTCTTTCAGCCTCCAGTCCCAAATTCTCAGTGGGATGTCTCACCACTGAGCCCTCTGGATTCTGAAGGTGCTACCTGAAGTCCTGGACATTCAAGGGCAAAATCTCCCTCGCTCAATCATCTGGGACTGGTGTTTGGAATGAGTAATGGAAGGGCATTTGGGGTCATGTGGTATCAGTTCAAGGAGAGTTTAATGGAAATTATGGACCTTGGAAGAGAAAATCTAGGGAGTCAGGTTGAAAGGCTTCTCTTTTATCTAGATCTGGATTCTTTTTTATTTTCCTCCATGCCTTTCTCAAACTGGGCTTGCAGCACCTCTGCTCTGCCTCCACTCACTGCACGTCCCCACCCTGCAGAACCCTTCCTGTGGCTGCCGAGCAATCCATGCCATCCCTCAGTCACGAATCCAGCCGTGCCTGGCTGCTGCCAGTGGGCAGCAACCACGAACCAGGTGAATAGTTCTCATTGTGGGGCTGCTCTCCTGGCAGGGAAGTCACCCAGCTCCTGGAAATCACCAGCACCCTTGCACAATCCATGGCACGCACGGCCTGCGGTGACATCGCACTGGGAGCCACCTCTGGCTCAAGTGTCAGGGGACGGCTGTGCAGCCACTCCGGGAGCCCAGCACAGCCCTCCCACCCGGGGGTGACCCTGGGTCCCCGGCCAGACCAGTGCTGGCTTGTGCTCTCGGGGTGTCCTGTCCCCCTCCATGCTGGGCCATGGTCATTTAGGTCCATTGTCTTTGGGAAAAGCTTTCACACGTGGCTGAAGAGCTCTGTGTGCTCCAGGGCTTCGGAGTGCTTGGTATCCAGGGATTTTTATTGTCATTCCATGGAAGAGACAGTCAGGAGTAACTTAAAGAGCTGTCACAGAATCACAGAATGGCTTTGGTTAGAAGGGACCTTAAAGCTCATCTCATCCCACCCCTCCTGCCATGGGCAGGGACACCTTCCACTCTCCCAGGCTGCTCCAAGCCCCATCCAGCCTGGCCTTGGACACTGCCAGGGATCCAGGAGCAGCCACAGCTTCTCTGGGCACCCCGTGCCAGGGCCTCAGCCCCCTCCACATATCAAACCTAAATTTCCTCTATTTCAGTTTGAAAGCGTGTTTGTCTCTGGTACCTCTGTAGCAGCATGTCCAGTTGAAGGAGATCCAGGAAAATCCAGTGAGGATTACTCGATGTGTGGAGAATGCAGGCAGCATGAGGCACAAACACATGGAGAGTGTGGCTAAAAGGTGATTGCAAGGCTTCTTCGAGAGCTGCTACATCAAATGTCCATGAGAGGAGGGAAAGAACAGAGAACTGATCAACAGCTTAAAAACAAGCCTAAAAAAAAGCTTAAAATAGTGTATTCTGCACTGGCCAGTTGCTCTTGTTCTCTGGGCTTTGAATTTATAATAGGAAAATACAGGCTGGGATTCTGGGCTTCTTATTTCCCATAATCATTAAGGTTGGAATAGACCTCCAAGATCATTGAGCCCAACCTTTGTGAAGCACTTGATGATTTAATCAGAAATTGTCATTACTAATATTACTACTCTCGATATTACTACTGGTATTGTTATTATTATTAAGTAAATTTCTTCAATGGAAAACATTTTAAATGCTAATAATATTTTCAGCTGTAATATCAGTGTTGTTTAGATTAATCTCTGCTGTTTAGGATTGCAGATCTAGTACAAAAATAGTTTGGAAATCTTCCCAGGCTGCATAACACAAAAGTTCTGCCATTTAAAATGATGGCTGGGAAGAAGAGAACCAGCAGAACTCACTGTGCAAGGAGGGTGGGATGCCAGACCTCAATCCTGAGGTATATCCAACCCTTGGCACTTCACATTGAGCCATGTCAGATCTAAACAGAATCTTTCTGATCAAAATATTTTCCCTCTGGACAGAAATTTTGCTTGAATGAACTGAAAACTTTGAGGAATGATGCTGTTTTTGCCAAGAATAAACATCCACAGTTTTCACTTCAGTGATATTTGGTTGTCCCGTTTCAACCTAGTTTGACTTAATTTCAAAATAATCCAGCTTTTCTCTGATTTGGTAAAAATAATTTTAAGAAAGAGCCCATCTTGACTCTACTGAAGTTAAATATTATACAAATTAAGGAATTATATCCAGGAAATAATTTTCCGCTTTTCATTCTGTACTGGAAGAAAACAAAGTGAAACCTCTGAACTTGGCCCACAGAAAGGAAATTTCAAGCATCATCTCTGCTTAGCAGAGGCAAGATAAAACCTGTGGCTGTCACACCATGAGACAGCTCCAGCGAGAAAAGAGTGATTTTTAAGAAATACAAACAGTGTTTTCACAGAATGTGCACAAGCACATTTCCAGAGTTGTCTCCTATGTCCTGGTTTCCCTGGTCAGGAACAACTGTTGCAATATTTCCCTCTGCAGAGTCTTTATTAATCTGTTTGTTCATTCAGAAAAAGGATGTGCTGAAAAATAGAAGCAGAGTTTTGAGCTGTTTCATGATAAGATGGTGCAATCAGCAGAGTGTTTGTGAGATGGACCCGCTGGCACAGTCATGTGTACGTTGCTGTGATGTAAGTCCAAGGATCTTGGTCCGTATTTGCCATAGTTGCTATTTTTAGCTCCTGTTCCAAATGTTGTTTGGAGTTACCAGAGGGAGTGGACTAGACCCCAGTAAACACCCAAACCTCTGATCTCCATCACTTCTCAGCTGGCCTTCCTCACTTTTTGGAGAAGCCTGGGAGTGTCTAAATGCAGAAATAACAAAATTTGGGTCCGAGGTCAGGCTTAGGCCTGACACACGTTGGATTTCCCTCAGCTGGGTTGATGGATTGTTTTACCTTTGGATACTTCCCCCTGTACCACGCTGAGCTCTCCTTGACAAGCTACGAGAGCTTGGGGGCTCCTCCGGCGTGAGCTGCAGCCGGAGGTGCTGGGGACAAGCTCCTGAGCCCAGCTGTGCCCTCAGAGCCACCCAAAGCTGTCCCTGTGTCTGCTGGGACCAACTGGTGGTGTTTGGTCACTGGTCCTCCAGTGCTCCATCAGCTGAGACCCCACCTGCAGAGCTGCCCCAGCCCCGGGGCCCAGCACAGGAAGGAGCTGGAGCTGCTGGAGAGAGCCCAGAGGAGGCACCAGGGGGATCAGAGGGATGGAGCAGCTCTGCTGGGAGGAAAGGCTGCGAGAGCTGGGATTGTTCAGCCTGGAGAGGAGAAGCTTTGGGGTGACCTCGCTGTGGCCTTGCAGGGCCTGAAGGAGCCGACAGGAAACATGGAGAGAGACAACTGACAAGGGCCTGGAGTGCCAGGACAAGGGGGAATGGCTTCAAATTGAGAGTGGGTTTAGATGGGTGATTGGGAAAGAATTCTTGGCTGTGAGGGTGGGGAGGCCCTGGCACAGGGTGCCCAGAGCAGCTGTGGCTGCCCCTGGATCCCTGGCAGTGTCCAAGGCCAGGCTGGACGGGGCTTGGAGCAACCTGGGCGTGGAACTTGATGAGTTCCTCTCCAATCCAAGCCATTCTATAACTCTGACTAAGAGAACAAACTGTCCTTTTCTGCTCCTGTGGGCTGTTGTCTCCCTTCTTTCCCAGCTGGCAGCTCCTGAGGGAGCCCAGGATTTTCAAGATCGCTTGGTCCCAGTCTTGTGTTGAAATGAGTCCCACCTGGTTACTCCAGCTTGGAGACCATTTGAGGCTTTGTTGTGGTGCTTCACAGCAGCATCACATCTCCTCCACACGAGCTCCCACCAACTGTCCTCCCCCACCGTCCAGCACCGTGTGAGAGGTGGGTGATTGTGAATCAGAAACTTTCGTGCATCACAAACTTTCCTGTGGTCACTTTGAACACATTGCAGGAAGGACACTTTGTGACAGCCACCCATTCGTTGCACATTTCCTGCGGGGAATGTTCTGGAGACACAGCTGATGAGCACAGCATGCAAGGACCCCATCCGGCCCCTGGTGAGGGTGTGGTCCATGATTAACGCAGATCAGAGGATTGATAAAGTTGGAAAATGTTTAGGAAAAACTTCAATTTCAGTTTTTGGTGTGGTCAAAAGGCAAGATTCACTCTTCTTACTTTGCTGGCGGAGCAGAGCAGCCCTGTTTAATGCAGGAAGGTCTTCAGCCATGATGGAAAAATTCCCAAGGATGAGAGGAAAGTTCCAAAAATAGGACAAAGCTTGATATTCTTGCACTATTATTCACATTTCCAGTGAAAAGTACCTGCTTTCATCTCTGGATGTGATTTACATAAAGATGCAGATGGAACAAAAAAAAAAAAAGTAGTAAAATTCTGGAATCCCACGCATGTGACCACATGGGCTGAAAATCCCATTGCTTGCCTCAACACACCCTCTGCAAAGTGTTTCCTCTCCTCCACTGCATCTGGAGGTGGCTGAGAAGGCCAGCCCCACGCAGAGAAACTGCTCTGCAGCTCCTTGACGAGCGAGGCACCGAGGAATGACGTGGGTGGGACAGCTCCCGGGAAACCTGGAGCTGCCAGAGAAAAAAAGGGATTGAAAATAAACTTTTTTTTTTTTTTCCCCAAGTACTTGCACTCAAAAGGAGTGCAGTGAGAGACACCAGAACTGCGGTGGGGTGACATACTCAACTGGCCCAGGGAGGGGGAAACACCGAAATCCAGGGAAGAGGAATTCCAGCTTGTGCTCTGTGGGCAGCTGGCAGTGCTTTCAGGTTTGTGGCAGCGCTGGTAAAATTGGGACTGCTTGTTCCCAGTCCAAGGAAATCAGTGGAAGGTGTTATACAGATTTTGGTCAAGATTTGACTCAGGCCTCATTGCACCAAATTGATGACAAAACCAGGTGGTTTCTTTTAATCTTGTTAAAAGCCAGGAGGAGAGAGGCCAGAAGACCAAGGGGCGTTGGGGCACCTCTCCATTTGGTGAGAGTGAGACTGTGTGGGGAATATAATGTCCATTTCTGGATCAGGAGACTGGGTTGGAATGGAATGGAATGGAATGGAATGGAATAGAATAGAATCATCTCAGTTGGAAAAGCCCTGCAAGGATCATCTTGTCCAGCTGCCAGACCCCTTTAGGGCTGACTAAATGTTAAAGCAAATTCTTAAGGGCACTGTCCCAAAGCCTCTTAAACATGGCCAGGCCACTCCTCTCCAGGATTCTGGCCCAGTGTTTGACCACACTCTCTGTAAAGAAATGATTCCCAGTGTGGAGTCTAAACCTGCCCTGATGCTGCTTTGAGTCATTCCCACACATCCCATCCCAGGGAGCAGAGACCAGCACCTGCCTCCCCACTTCCTACAGGCCCTGTGGAGATGCTCAGGGTCCTGCCCAGCACAACCTGGGAGATGCTGAGGAAGCTGGGCTGGGTTTTTTGGCAAAGGGGAGCCAAAAAGTCCTGGCAGTGCCAGATAATGCACCCAGGCGTGATTCACAGCCATCAACTGCCTTTAGGAACTTGATGATGGAGTTTAGGATATCCTTTTTCACTCAGAGAGTGACAGAGCACAGGAACAGGCCCTCAGAGAGGTGTCCAAAACACCTGGGGAGATGTCAAGACCTGGCCAGGGAAAGCCGTGACTAAACTGATCTTGTGCCACTGCCAGTCTTGCTTTGAGCAGGAGGGTGAGCTACAGATCCCCAAAATCTGGTCCAGCCAAAATACATATTTATAGACACATGGACCTCTTTCAGCCATGGACTCTGATTAATTAAAGCTGATAATTTTATTAATTATCATTTAAATAGCACCATTTAGTGTCAAGTTTCTCATGTCTCAGATGTTGTGCAAAGTGAAACAGTCCTTGGTTATGCAGCCAAATTCCTGCTATTTCCTGAGCTAACTTCCTCCATCTTTGCTTAACTGGGAGAAGTGACCAGCAAAACATTTTCCAACACAGAGCTCTGCTTTGGGATGGGTCCAGTTATTACTGAATGAAAGTTTACATAGCAGAGAAGTCATTTTTGCTGAGATTTTTCTGGGGAAATGCTTGGATGCCTTTGGGGATAACAATTGCTCCCTACAAGGGGAGAGATGGCCACGTGCCCCTGAGAGGGGACAAGGATTAGGATGAGACAACACTGGCCAGCAGAGTAGGCAGTGCTGTGGATTTCTATGTACGTCAGTGTTTTATTTTTCTGATTGTGAGATGATGACCCCGAGCAGAGGTGGAAAAAGCAGAAGGAAGAGTAAAGCAACTGCTGTGAGTCAGCAGGGCCAGGGGTTTGTGGAGCTCTGCCTGCACAGCTGCCTGGCAGACCTGCTCTGGCAGGGAACATGCCCAGGACACAGCTGAGGTTTCTCTGCCTCTGGGGGTGTGTGTGGGGCAGAGCTGCTGACAAGGCAGGGGGACCTCACCCTCCTTTTGGCCTCGTTTGGGTCAGGGGAGATGTTCTCCTCATGGATCCTGAGCAGATGTGGAGTACACTCAGCCTTCCCTGAGGATGTGCAGGTCCAGGAGGGCAGGAGGCCTCTCCTGGCTCTGTGAAGGCCACTGGCCTTCCTGCCATGTGCCACACAGGGCTGGCAGCAGCCCAGGAACGAGAGTGAGGACCTGGAGGAATCCCAGGAAATATGTGGGAATGGGTTGTCATCGACAGCACAGAGGAGCTGTAGGAGAGGGATGTTTCCTGGGGCAGGGGAAGCCCAGTCCTTCCCACAGCGCTTCCAGGTCTGTGGTTGCCCACAAATCAACAGGGAAGGAAGCGTGGAAAAGGCTGAGCAGTTTTTGGAAGCTCAGCAAGGCCACCGGGGTCAGGCAAAGCAGAAAAACCAAATCTCCAGACCTGAAACATCCTTTTGTTTTTGCCCCTCTCCTTTTCACTGGGTGCAGTGGGGGAACATCCCAAGTCCTGCTTGGGATGAATCTGCACCCAAGGCCTGTGACGAGTAATTTGTTTAACTCTGTTCAGCTTTTCTTCTCTAAAAGTTTTTCTCCCAAAAGCCAGTCTTCCCTTCCTGCCAAGAGCAGGCTAATTGTTTACTGGATTGGCCCAAGTCCTGGAGTCATTTAGCTCCCTGGCAAGATCCCACTGATTTTGCAATGTCTGGCAGGGCCTGGTAACATGCCATCTTCCTGATTAAAGAACCCCACATCTGTGTGTTTCAGAAGGGTTTCAGAAAAGGCCGAGAGCAGCAGAAAGCATGTGCAGGGCTCCTTAACGTGCACAGTGCAGAGTTAGGCACGAAGGAAAGTAATTAGGATGGGAAATGTAATAGGACCTTGAGGCCTTGCATTGATGTTAATGAAAATAACAATGTAAAACACTGACCGATGGGCTGCTGGTTATTGTGTCTTTGATTAAAGTGAAATTCATCTCTATTTAATACTGAAAGGTCTTTGAGTAGGGGAGAGGCTGTTTCAGGGCGCTGTGGCTGTGGTGGAAGGAGCAGAAGCTGGATGCTGTACCTCACGGGCATGTCTGAACACATGCGAGACAGGGATGAGCGGGACTGGCCCCGTGAGGACGTCACTGTGCTCTCGGGAGGTTAAGTAACTTGTTTTGTTTGATCCGCAGCGAGAGGCCAGGCGTGAAAGAGGAGCATGGAAAATAGGAGGCAAATTGGTTTAGCTCCTGGGCTTTTGGTTTTCGCCCTGGTGCTTCTCACTCTCCTCCCTTCCCCTTAATTGAGCTCCTTGCGCAGTTTCAGGAGAAGGTGGCAAAGATGGGATCACTGCCTGTCCTGTCCTAGGAAAAAGTCTAGGAGTGAACAGATTTAATCAACCAATTATCAGACTGAGCAGCACTTGCTGGCTCCTGTCTACGAGACTCATTCTCAGGTCACTTTTGCTTTTAGCAGGAGAGTACCTGGTAACATCAAAAGTTACCACAGGGTTTTGCATTGCCTGCGATCAACCACAGCTTCTACTTGCACAAGACTTGGTCAGAGGCTTCTTTCCATCACTGAGATGATCCAAGATTCTGGACAGATTCACAGCAGTCTCTCCTACATGCTGAGCAAGATGCCACCAAAACCTTGCTGTTGAATTGTCACAGGTGCTGACTGCCTCAATGCTTGATGAAACATCCCTAAAATCACTGCCCTTTGCTCTGCCGTGAGTGATTTCCCCCCATTCCCCACCAAAATCAGTTGCTGGATGAATCAGGGCCTGGGGTTTTCGTTGGTTTATTTGGAAACCTGCAGGATCTCTTTGGTTAGATGAAGATTTGCCCCTTAACCTTGCACCTCTGTTTGTCACTCTGCTCCTGCTTGCTGGGAAAGGGGCAGAGTGCTAAAAGCTCTTTCCTTGAGCCACAACAGCAGTAGGAGGAGTGCCAGAGGTCCCTAAGAAATTCTCTGGGTGGTGACAGGGAAAGCGGGCAGGGAAAGGCACAGTCCCAGGGGTTTTCCCTGACTCACCACGGCCATGGGATGTCCAGGCCTGGCTGTTGTGAAAATCAGGCTGTATGACCTCATGAGTGCCTTGGCCCAAACAAAATGTGCTGGGTTTGCGTCTCAGCCGAGAATGGGCCGGGAATGCTGCTCTGCCAGACTGGATGGGGGTCTGGGTTGGGATGGCTCCACAGGGAATGTGGCAGCTCCATCCCAGGGCACAGCTCGGGGAGGCTGAGGGAGCGCGGAGCTCTGAATGGTTCTTCTGGAAAACTGTGCTTGATCTCTCAGAGCAGTGAAGGGAGGGGAACTTGTCCATTTTCATCCTAAAAACGAAAGTAATGAGAGTAATGCACATGAACAATTGCCTAAATATAATTCCCAAGGTGTAGGGCATCCAGCACTTCCAAGGGAAGTTGAGGAGAGTTGATGATTGCTTATGACCTGTGATTAATTTTTCTTAATCTTTTCTGGAAAATAATTAGAAAAGGATTTGACTTTCCATTATATGAGACAGACGATTATTTTCCACCATAAGGTTAGATTTTTTTTGACCATTCCTTCTATCTCAGTATAATGAGTCTTAAGCTCTAATACCCCACACGTCAGGATTAAATTATTTCAAGTAAACTGAAATATTCTGAAAATCAGAAATCATGACTAAGAGCAACATTTTAAACAGAGGAATGCACTGGAATTTCATTTTCAGTCTGAGAACTGAAGACAGTAGCAGAATTAAACTTCTTCTTTGGAAGACATCTGTTTGTGGTTGAAGTGCATAACCCAATATGTGAGGTACAGTTGAAACGCCTCCAAACTATGTTGAGTCTAAACTTCCATGCTGAATGGATTGTGCTTCCACGGCATTTGGATCCTGCTCAGGAGCAAGGGGGGAGCTGCCTTGGACCCCTTTAGTCCCCGGGGCTGTATCCCACAGGGGTGGTTCATACACGTGCAATAGTGAAAACTCGCCTTTGAAAGCCTTCTGGGTGTTCTACAAACGCACTTGTCATCACTTCCAGTTTCTCTGATGACATTAATCCCGTGCTTTTGAGCATCCCTTTATGGCGGAGAGTTGGAGTGATGTTTGATGTGGTTTAGGTGTGTTTTATTGTGGATCAGGAAGCAAACCTCAGAGAGGATACGGGCAGGTATTTTCTTGGCTCGCAGCTCATTTTGTGCAAGTGCTTTTGGAGGGTGCTGAGAGCAGGGATGGCCTCCAGCAGAGCTCGAAATGAAGACAGCTCAGAGTCATTGTCCTTGACTTGCCAGAGCTTGCAGAGCATCCTGAGCCCAGCTTTACCGTCCCTTTGCTGTCCCGTGCTGTCAGTGCAGGGGCTGGGACATCCAGGAACAGGCAGCAGGACACGGTGTGAGGTCGATGAGGGGTGGGAGGGAAAAGTGACCCTCAGCGTGGGCCAGGAGAACACCTGCCTGCAGGAGAGCCTGGCCAGCCTCTCTGTGTGCCCTGGAGCAGCATCACTGCTCCCGGGATCATTCCTGGATGGTCCCAGCCTCACGCCTGCTGTGGGATTTGTCACACCCAACCCCACCAGCATCCCACAGTGTGACTGCCCCACGCCAGCACCACACCTGAGACAAGCTCTGCCCTCAGGCTGAGCCATCCTGAGCCCGTGGCAGAGCTGGGAATGATCAGGAATGATCAGTAATTTCAAGTAGCTGCTGTCCAGATCTCAGTGTGTTTCTAAGCAAGCTGTACACTCACTCTTTCAGACTCCTTGGAAAACCCCAGGCAAAATCCACTCTGGGCTCTGGCAAGATGACAGATCATTCTCTTCAACTTGCAAAACAGTCTTCTTCTTTCTCCAACTCCCACAAGAGT
This sequence comes from Struthidea cinerea, assembly GCA_013397865.1. Lineage (NCBI taxonomy): Eukaryota > Metazoa > Chordata > Aves > Passeriformes > Corcoracidae > Struthidea > Struthidea cinerea. The sequence goes on from VZTI01002497.1 coordinate 167,887, forward strand.
TTCTTGTGAGAAGAGGAAGCGGGCAGTGGTGTCCCAGTGCCCTTCCACTACAGAGTTTGTGTCTGCCTGTGTTTTCAAGACACCTTTCAGTGACGTGACCCTCCCCAAGGTGCTGGAGGGAAGGTCACAGAGTGCAGCTGGAACACAGAAAATCAACATAGGAGAGAAAAGGACTGGAGGGAATGGAAAGAGGAAGCACTGGCCAACACCTTGCACTTCCTGCTTTTCTCTGTGTTGAGAGAAAATACCAAAGAAAAGGCCTAGCATGTTTTCCAGGGATTCCTTTGCTTTTAAGGGACGAGTAAGACACTGATGGCAACAAAACAGTGAGGCAGAGCTGGAAAATCAGTGTTTGAGGGAAGGTGAGCACTCCTGGCTGCCCAGTGCTGTTCCGGGTGCTGCTCTGAGGGCGTTTTTGGAACAACATTGGAAGGATGGCACAACCTCCTCTGGGGAGTGATGGGCTTGTCCAGAGGACTCCAACAACTGTGGACTGTAAATTCTGAGTCTGGGGAGGTTTAGGTTGATACCAGGGAAAGGTTCTTCCCCCAGAGGGTGCTGGGCACTGCCCAGGCTCCCCAGGGAATGGGCACGGCCCCGAGGCTGCCAGAGCTCCAGGAGCATTTGGGCAGCGCTGCCAGGGATGCCCAGGGTGGGGTTGCTGGGGGGTCTGGGCAGGGCCAGGGGCTGGGCTGGATGATCCAGTGGCTCAGGATATCCTATGATTCTATGAAAATTCCTCCTGTGTGTGGCAAGTATTTGCAGCTCTTCAGGGACTCCCTCCAGAGCTTTTCTCTCAACACCCCAAAACAAATAACACGAATTTATTAGGCCTCTGATAACGAGATAAGGCATTCTGGCTCCCTTGGGGGAAATCAGGGATTTTTGGACCACCAAAATATCCTCTTCCAGCAGAGGAGTTTTACTGGACCATCCCCAGCAGCAGCTCCCAGATTCTGTTTTCAGCACTGAGGTTCTTCCTTAGCATTTTTGGGATTCTAAAAAATCTGTTATTAGCAAGGAAGCTCCAACGCTGCAGCCGAGCAGAGGGACACCCCAGCAAGGTGTTCTTAACCACAGCCACATCCCTGTGTTAATTATCAGCAATTTGAGCAGGGCTGTGCTGTGGTGGGATCAGGGCCTGCTGGGCCCAGGGACCTGGAGTGAAGCTTTGCAGCCCCTCCTGCCTCTGGGAAGAGCCAAATCCCCTGGATATTTTATGTTGGTGCCTTGGTCTTTCTGTGGTTTTGCTCAGAAATTCCAGCCATGCTCTTGGCAACCCCTGTTGATACAAGCTCCAGTGAAACTGGTACTTCCCAGAAAAAGTGAGAAAAAGTGGTGTCTTGGTGCAAAAATTCGTGGCTTGCACTTTCTGGGACATTGGTTTTCCTTGTGGGGCTGAGCTTTGGGAAAAACAAACAAAAAATGTTGGTTTCAGTTTCTTTTCTGTGATACTCTCTTTTGTCTTTAACATAAACTGTTCATTTTCATTCTCTGGTGGGCAGTTGCTAATGAAGAGTGGAGAAACAAACCTCCTTCTTCCCCTTTGGACACTGGTCTTTCTGGAAAGAAAAAAATCAGGAATGATATGAGTTAACATATTCAGTAATACAGATCCCCATTAAAAGGGGATAAAGGGGTCATTTGGTCTGAGTAGGCTCAGGCTATTTTAGAATCCTGGAATGGAAACAAACTGCAGCCTATAAACTTCTAAAAATCATCAGAGAAAAACTTCCTTCCTGTTAGAAGCTGGGATTCCTGCTAATGGGCGGGAGTGGATTTTTTTTCCCTGGATTATGTGTACGAGTGACTGCTGTTCAACGCACTCGCTTTGCCCATTGGACGGGATTTGGGAAGAATGGTAAAAATAGAAAGTTTCTAGGAACGCTTCGAGAGGTATGAAATGAGATTAGCTGAGTTACCTCCCAGTTACGCAGGGGACTTGGCTGCTGTTCACACGGAGTTTCGTTGTTTTCTCTTTCATCCTCGGGTTTCCTCTCTGAGCGGTTGGGTTACAGATCCCTGGATTTATGCCTTTTCCCTTGTTTTTGTGGATGGGTCGGGACGCAAGAGGAGGGAAAACTTTCACAATGGAACAAAATCAGCTATGTCACCTCGAGTGAGCGCCATGAGTCATTTCTGTTTGGGGGACACGGTGAGGAAAGCCAAGCAGTGATGGCTCACCCTGACCTAAAGGTCATCCATTTGAAACAACCCAGAGGAGTGATTTCCCCTTCACATTGCTGAATAATTAATTAGTCTGTGCTTATTGCACCTCAGGAGCTTGGAGTGGTGAGTTTGTAGTGGGATCTCTCTTGATACAGCATGGCCAGAAGAGCTGAGACACCTCGTGTCAGAGCTCCAAGGGATCTCCTGGTGGGGTGGGATGGGGAACGGGACAGACCTTGCCCTTTCCCTGCTGGGTACTCCTAGCTTTGGCTCAAGGCCAGCAGGTTTTGGCTCAAGACCAGCAGGTTTTGCTTTCCCCTGCAGTGCCTAAACCAGCTTCACCTCACTTTAGAAAGGCTCAGCCTTCAGCTGGCAGTGCTGCTGCTGGAATGCACCCCTGACAGTAACACCCTAACCAAGCTGCTTCCATAAATCACATCCTTCCTTCATGAAAGCAAATCTCTGACTGGAAATTAAAAACAAACCAACAAACAAAAAAAATCTGGAATTTTACATGGCATGTACCTCCTGGGGCAGGAAATTAATAAAGTTATTTTCTAATTGGTCTTTTACAAGAAGGAAGTTACTTTGTCTAATCTTCATGGAATTTAACATAAGAGGACTTGTAGAATGAGTCAGGTCTGTTGTGTTTTCTTCTTCATAGTTACTGCAGTTTTCAGTTTTATTTAATTATTTTTAACAAAAAATAGCTTAGGAAATTTTTTTACCTTTGTCTTGCTATCCTTTGGGTGAATTTATGTGACACCTTAACAAAATGCACGCTGAAGTCCTTGTTGCTTTGTGAGTTTTAGACCCTTTAAAATGAAGTGATTTGGACCTCAGAACACCCCTAATGTGTTTTGTAGTGAAGGATCAGCACAGGGTGCCCAGAGAAGCTGTGGCTGCTCCTGGATCCCTCCAAGTGTCCAAGGCCAGGTTGGAGCAGCCTGGGATAGTGGGATGTGTCCCTGCCTGTGGAATGCAGTGGAATGAGATGACCTTTTAGGTCTTTTCCAACCCAAACCATTCAGTGATTCCATGATCAAGGCTGTAGGCAAAGATCAAGTGACTCATTAAAAGCACTGACACTAAACAAAGGTCTCTTACTCAAATGTTGATACAGTGCTGTGACCCTGGGCTGCTTCAGCACCTGAACTCCTGCATTGTGACTGTTCCTGCTTAAAACCACTCCAGAATTTAAGTGGTTGTGTATTTTCTGAGCCTCTTGGTTGCTATTAAACACCTGCTGGGAGCGAGGTCTGCACTGAAGTGTTCCTCTGCGTCACAGCAAAAGTATGAGCTCCTTCCAGGACTGAATTCCAGAACTTGGACTGGCACTCAGCTGAGCTGTTTTAATTCTAAATCTTCATCCAGACATTTTACCCTCGTGGGAGAAAACCAAAAACCTGCCAAGCGCTGGGAGGTCCTGCAAACGTCCCTGCAGCTCTGCAGTGAATCACAGAACCACCGGGAATGACAGAATCAATTAGGTGGAAAAGACCCCTGAGATCATCGAGTCCAACCTGAGCATGTAGTGACAGGACAGGGGAATGGCTTTAAGCTGGCAGAGGGGAAATTTAGGTGAGATATTGGGAAGAAATTCTTCCTCATGAGGGTGGGGAGGCCCTGGCACAGGGTGCCCAGAGAAGCTGTGGCTGCCCCTGGATCCCTGGCAGTGTCCAAGGCCAGGCTGGACGAGGTTTGGAGCAACCTGGGACAGTGGAAGGTGCTTCTGTTTTTCCGTCTCTGTTTTTGCATAAAAGTGGATGGGAAAAGGAAATCAACCATAAGGTGAAGGGAGAAAAAGGAAAGAAAGCAAAGTGTGCAGAATTGGGAAAAAACCCCACCTGTTTGAACAGTGAAATGAGCTCTACAGGAGCTCTGGCTCCAAGGATGAGAGGGAATTTGGCTCCAAGGCCAGGCTGGAGGGAGTTTGGAGAAACCTGGGATAGTGGAAGGTGTCCTTGCCCATGGAAAAGGGGGGAATGAGATGAAATTTAAGTTCCCTTCCAACTCAAACACTTCTGGGATTCTGTGATTGTCTCACAGCTTTATGGGAGAAGGGCAGATCCCCCCTGCAGCCCTCAGCCCAAGCAGTTGTCCAAAGGGGTCTGTGGTCCAGCACCAGGAATTCCTTTCCCATAAGGAATACTTGTGTTTCTTGGGCTGCAGGGTCAGCCTGTGCCTATCTCTACCCTAAAATCTGCCCTGTGATTTGTCTGAAGGTAATTAAAGACGCTCTGACCACCGTGCTCTGAACCAGGTGTGTTTATTCAGGAAAACACCTGTGCCCCCAGTATTTAAACTGCAATAATTAACACAACACAGTTTCATTTGTTTTGGTGTTTCTGAGGTGTCACTGCTAAAGGCCCAGTGAACGCTCACTACACAGTTGGGTTTAAACGTGAAAAATACCCTTTACACATAAAGGGTCTGCAACACTGCTCAGAGTTCTGCCTGCTGCAGGCAAAAGTCCTGCTCTGCCACCACTGTGAAGCTTGAGGAACTTGGTTGAAGCCCCCGGAGTTACATTCACAGAAGGTATTTTAAAGCTGCATATAATTAGCATTTTTCACCGTTAAACTTCTTTCTCTAAAGCGCAAGATGTAGAAATTGCTGATTTCAGATTGTGATCAGTGTGAATGTTGGAATCAAAGGATCCCAGACTGGTTTGGGTTGGAAGGGACCTTAAAGCTCATCCCATTCCCCCCCCCCCATTCCATGGGCAGGGACACCTTCCACTATCCCAGGGTGCTCCAAACCCCCTCCAGCCTGGCCTTGGAGCCACGTTCCCTGACATCCTTGGAGTCAGAGCTTCTTGGAGCTCATTTAGCTGTTCCAACAGTATTGGGTATTTTTCCCCAATTCTTCACACTCTGCTTTCTTTCCTTTTTCCCCTTTACCTTATGTTTGATTTCCTTTTCCCGGCCACTTCCATACAAAAATAGAGACATAAAAATAGAAGCAAAGACAGGAAGAAGTGGAATGATAAAAACCCAAGGAAATTAAAAATATACAAACTTGAGGGAATGAAAAAATTGTCAAATATTTACTACACAGTTTTATATGAGGAAAGTAGCTTAGAAAGTGACTTCCAGTACTGAATTGGAGCTTAATTCCAAAATCTGCCTCTCCCTCTGTCAGGTCTGGATGAGCCTGAGGTATAAGTGGAATAAAAATGACCTAAACTGGCAAATCTTATTCTTTTGTGTCCATAAATCTACCAACTTGCTCAGCTGTCATTGTGTTTTACCTCACAAATGTGTCCTGCTTGGAGGCCTCAGTCTATAAATTACCCCTGGAAAGTGGCCATAAATTATCAATCCACACATTAAATGATCTTTTCTTTATCTGGAACTGAGTGAGGCTTTTGAGTCTGAGGTGGCTGGACTGAGTAAAGACTCACTCAGCAGCTGAGCCTGGCTTTTCTGGGCAGCTATTTTGAGTGCTCTGACTCACCTGGAGCTTCCTGTTTCACATTGGCTCTTAGAAGGAATTAGAGAGCCTAAATTTAGAAGCTGTTGACATGAAGGGAAATGGAATGTCAGGGCTGCAGGATATGGCAACTCAGGAAAAACTGATGGCTTCACTCCTGGTGTGCAGCATCCCTGATTGCAACAGAGCAGGGACGCTGCTGCCGTCCCAGGGACTGCTGAGCATGCAGAAGGCTCTGCCCCCATGGAAATGTCGCGCTCTGGGGTCTCACAACCTTCCCTCTCCTTGGAAGCAGCTGAATTTCTCCCTGAGCCTGAATTTCAGACAGTGCCATGTTGTCCTTCTTGGGGCTCCATCCTCCTCCATCCCAAATCTTCAAGCGCCTGGGATCAGCAGTGAAAAGAAAAACTGGGAATTTAAACCTGGGGGTTCCAGGTCTGACTGCAGAATGTGCTCTTCCAAAACATTTTTCCAAGACCCCGTATCCTCATGTTCCTTGAAACTGAGCTAATTAAAACCATTAAAAGCGGAGGCTGGAGGAGGTTTTGAGGTCGCTAAGTGCAGCTCCTGCTGCCTCAAGTGTTGCTCATCAGAATTTGCATTTATTTCAGTCATTCTCCCTCCAGAAGCTGCCTTTGCTCTGAGATTTTCTCTTGCTGTTCGCACCAAACACAATTGTATCACTTCCACTTTTTAAAGACCTCTTTTAAGGTCCCAAAAAGAAAAGTTTCCTATTTATTTTGCTTTTCAGGTTAGTTATTTGTGCTGAGTAGTCCCTTTCTTACGTTATCTTCAGGATAGGGTGCTGGAAACAGTGGAGCTGCTTTGAATTTTTCCACCTAGTAACATTATGAATAATCATCATCACCATCATCATAACCATAATAATATTAATCTGAGAGCCTGAGCAATTAGCCAAGGATTTTGCAGACTGCTGCTTGTTCTCCAAGGAATCTGGGTGGATCAGAGCAGTGCAGAGTCAGGCAGTTGCTGCACAGAAGGTCAGTGCCCTATTGATCCAAGTGGGATCTTTAAATAGGGCCCGCTGTGCATTTTTAGGTTGCCAAGAGCCCCTGGCTGGCCCTTGGCACAGGAAGGGATTTCTCTCTAAATGACTGTGATGTTTTTCCCTTGTGCTGAGCGAAAAATGAAACAAAGCCAGAAGTGAATGTGAAAGTCCCTCCGTGAATAATGAATCTGTGTCAGATAAGCCGTGGCCTAATTTTCAGAGCTGAGCTTTGAGGAGTTTGGGTTCGGGCCAATTTCATGGGAGGTGTCACCGAGCCTTGTGAAATCTGATTGCACTCGTGGTTTCAAAGTCTTCACAGCTCCGGCACAGCTCGGATCCAGCTCTGTGATCTCTGATATTAAACCTGATCAGATTTTGGGTTGCTGCCCCCGGGTGAGCTGGGATGGAAATGTGTTACATCAGCTTGACTGCTATTGAAGGCCCTGTTAAAAATTTCTACAGCAATTAACAACAGACAGAACTAAGCCAATAATAGGCTTTTTTTTTTTCCCCTATCAACCAAGATTATGGATAAATCCTACAGATGCCCCATGGCCAAGCAGATATCAGATTAAGAGTGCAGCTTTCTCAGTGTCTGGGAAGGGTCCAAACCCCTTTACAGAGCAGAGCTGTGGGATTGTTGCCGCTCCCTGTGTCTGGTGGAGTTGGCAATCACACACAGGCACGGAAAACCCCACATTTGCCCCATCTGAGGACCAGGGGAGGAATTTTCACAGTTTCTCCATGACTTCAGTGCTTTTAAGGTCCCTCCCCTCTCCTGGGCTGGGCCCTGTGGTGGGGAACCAGAGCAAGGTGTGGTTCCTCAGGAGATGCTCCTGGGCAGAGCCTGGACCCTCCTGCTGCAAACAGGGCTGTTCCTCACAGGGAATTGCTCCTGATGCTGCTGGAATGACACATCCTCGTGGGAAGGACCAGCCTGGATATTTTTTTAAGTGCAGGTTTGTTGTCGAAATGACCTGCTTCAAAAAACTTAGGGGAAAAAAAAATGAAGAAGGAAAAGGGATGAAAGAATGAAGTGACCTGGAGTCTGCCTGGCTCAGGGCCTTGCTTCAGTGAAAGCTGTTTAACGTTTTTGTAACTGATGGGGAAATTGGCCACTATTAATGGGCTCTCTTTCTGGGTAGAATTTATTCTTATTCCTCCGAGGCAATGGGGTAGAGGCCAGGTTTCTTTATCCAGAGGTATTAAAAAGCCTGGGGCTGAGCAGCTTAGCACTGCTTTGTCAGGGTTTTCTCTGTCTGGCAAAATAATAGAATAAAATCAGCCTGTGCGGGGAGAGCTGCTTTATTTTTTAAAGAATGCCCTTTCTCCTTCAACTCAAAGCCTCGAGCAAGAGGAGGAGTGGTGGGATGTGTGAGGAGATGCATATTTTCATTCACTGACTGCTGCTATATTCAGGAGCTGTGATCCCTCACTGCCAGCCTTGCTTTAACTCCTCTGGAAGCTGGTTGTGTGTATCAGCGTGGAGGCAAATAGAAGTTAAAAACCCTGTTCAGAGACATGAGAGATTTATAGGGCCCAGAGGGGTGAGGAGATCCCAGAGGGGGTCACAAAGTCATAGGCAGGGTCAGCTGACTCTTATAAAAATAAATTTCTCTTCGCTAAGGGAAAAAGAAAGAAAAGACAACTAAATCCATGTGTTTTGGGTTTTTCTTTTTGATTTAGTTTTCTTTTCCTTTCTTTTTTTTTTTTGTTTGCTGAGTCATTAACAGCAGGAGGAATTTTTGTTTGCATCGATGTTTATCAAAACAGAAAGTGGGTATCTCTAGCAGTGAATCATATCAGTTCCTCCTGACCTTTGGAAAGTGTCTGGTGTATTTTGAAGTCACCTGGTCGACGAGACAAAACCTCATTGACATGCACCATCGGTTTCTGGTGATGTAAAACAAGAAACAAATTACTGCTTTGAGGAATATTTGGAGTGTGCTCACACAAATGGAGCTGCATCAGTCACCAGCATCCACTGAGCTTGGATGATGAACCGCTGGGTTTCTGCAGCCAGAAACTCAATCTCTGACTAAATGTTTGCTGTGGAGAGTTTGCCAAGCTCCAGTCATAGAAAAATGTCAGTTGTGCAAGGGGAAAAACTCCAGTAATGGTGAGAATAGGCCTTGCTGGGATCCCAGAGATGAAGGGAAAAGGGGAAGGACTGAACTGGCACCAGCTTTGGGAACATCTCGGTCCCTTCCCGCCCCACACTGTAAGAACGAAATTGCAAATAAATGCCTGGATTGCTGCAGTTCGTGGAATAAGAGGGCCTGAGATTCCTCCTTTATCCTGCATTCTCTAAACATTCCAGGAATCAAAGAAGCTCAAATACCACGCATCCTCTGGCCTGCCCAAACATCTCAGCTCTCAGCTGAGGGCCAGTCTGAAACCGTCTTTGGGAAAATCTGGACTTTGGGGAAGTTTGGAGTCCTGGCTTTCCAGGAAGTGCTGGTGCTGGAGGAGGATTCCCAGCCCAGCGTGGTCTGTGTCACACAGGGACTGCCAAACTGGCAGGGCAGCACTCGAGGAAAATGCACCCCAATGAACTTTGCAATTCGCCAGATTCACAACTCCATTGCTGTTTTAATATTTAATATGAAAAGGTCTGGGAAGCCCAGGGGAGAACAGAGGCTGAGCACTCTGCTTAGACAACGTCTCTGTCCCAAAGAGCTTTATATTTAAATAGAAAAGATGGATAAATAGTGACAAGGAAGACACTTGGAGGAAATGGCATAAAGTCCATAGCAGAATGCAGCACAGAAATATCCTGTAAATCCCATATCTCCTATGTTCTGCCCCAGAGTTTCAGCTACCAGCCCGAGAGTCAATAATTTCATCATTGCTACTCCAGAGTTGTCGTTGTGTGCCTGTGGTAAAGAAAAGCCTCAACTGCAAGCTTTGACCGTTTTTTTTTTGGAAAGACCCGGTTAAAACACTACTCCATAAAATAGAGTTAAACAGATTTCCCCATGTCCTGAGTGCAGGCACCGTGCCAGCAGTTTGTGACCCTAAAAATCTCTGTATTGTAGATTCTCCCCATGATCTGGCTGTGTTTTAATCTGTGTTTGTTTTGAGGAACCCTTGGTGGGTCTGTGGGTTTTGTGCTGGATACTCCAACAATCCCACCCGGAGCCAAGCCAGGGAACCTGGCAGCTGTGGTTCTTGCAGTGTTTCTTTTCTGGGACACTCACAAAGTTCCTTGCTCACCTTAGGGATGAGGTAAGGTGGGAAATTTGAACCGAGGTGGTGCCTAGTAAAAGCAGGCTACTGGTGTTCAGAGGAAGAGCCTGGGCAGCAGCGGGAAGTCAGGGAGCTGCTCACATTCCATCGCTGTCGCTGTACCTCAAGAGCCCGAGAACGTTTTCATTGGGAAGGGAAACGTCATTCAGGAATTCGGGGTGATTCAGTGTTACTGATACTCGGTCCTGCACGTTCAGGTGTGTCAAGTGGAGCTGGAGCAAGGTCTTAAAAGTCTTGTCTTGGCACGTTTCCGAGGCGCACAGCGTGGATAACGTCTGCCTGTCGACCCGGCCGTTCACCAGGAGCTCAATCTTGAGGTCGATGGGGCTCTTGGAGCAGTTGGGAAAGTGAAAGTTCAAGTGGCAAAAGATCAAGTAGAGGCCTTGTTCCCTGATCACCAGCTCGTGGCTCTTGCACTGCATGGCCTCACAGATGCCTTTCTCCACCAGGCTCAGCTTGGAGCTGTTCACGGCGCTGGACACTGGGAAGGAAAGCAATGGGGTGTTAACTCAGCTCCAGTGACCCCAGCTCACCCCTAGGAACCTTCCAGCAGTGTTCCCTGGTAAAAGGAGAGACCTGCTCGGTGGTTTCCTGCAGGAAACTCCAGGAAAACTCCCAGACAGACAGCTGGGAGCTCACACATGGAAGTGGGGCACAAAAAATTCCAAGGATTTACCCAGCCTTCGGGAAACCCAGGACAGAAACACACGAATGTTCATCTCCATTATTTTCCCACTTGGCATTTGAAGGGAATTCATGGAGATTGTACATTCATGCATTTTCCATATTCATGGGGATTGTACAATTCGTGGAGACGTACATTCCTCTGTGCTTGTGCAGGAGGTAAATCTTTTATTTCCTTTTCTTTTTGCCAAGTTTCCAGGATCAGATAGGGGTTTGCCAACTGCATTCCAGGAGAGCTAAGGAATTTTTTTCCTGTAAAATGCCCATTTGGCCAGAAAAGCTATTTGCCACTAAAGGCGGTGTGAACAACACGAGCAGCTCTTCAGACAGCTCTGAAATCTCCCTTTCCCAACTCCTTCCTCCCACCCTGGACTCCCCACTGACCTCTCATGTAGGCAGCAGCTCCTTTGTCTGGGACATGCTGTAGGATGCTCAGGTAGTCTTCAAAGGTGTTCCCTGAAGAGAACAACAGGTTAACTCATTGCTCCTGAGCATTTTTTAAAAATTTTTCTTTTTTTGGTACTGTAAAGCGCAGTCAGCACTTGGTACCCCACTTCCGGCATGTAGGAGCTGGTTCTTACCCCTTGGCTGAGAATATCTGATCTGCCCAGGGAATTCAGAGCAGTGTCACTCAACCGGTAAATCTATAACTGCCTGAAGCTCTGGCAGATTGCAGCGCTCAGCCAAGAAAACTTGAATTCCTTATCCTGCTTCTTAAAAATAGGGGGGATGGTTTTAAATTGAAAGAGGGTGCGTTTGGAATAGATGCAAGGAGGAATTACAGTGAGGGTGGGGAGGCCCTGGCACAGGGTGCCCAGAGGAGCTGTGGCTGCCCCTGGATCCCTGGCAGTGTCCAAGGCCAGGCTGGATGGGGCTTGGAGCAGCCTGGGACAGTGGAAGGTGTCCCTGCCATGGCAGGGGGTTGGAACAGGATGGGCTTTAAGGTCCCTTCTCACCCAAAACATTCTGGGATTCTCTGATTCTATGAAACAGAAATTATGTGCAGGTAAGATTAATGTAACCGAGTCATTTTTGTGGTGCAATTATAGAAAGCTTTTAAACATTTAAATGGAACATACTTCTGAAAATGGCTCTTTGGGTGCTTTTGGAATGTTGCTCTGTTCCCGCACGGTTAAAATGTGGATTTCACCAGGACTTTAGGTTGTTTATATGATCCTAGGGTGGTTTGGGCTGGAAGGGACCTTAAAGCTCATCTCATCCCACCCCTGCCACGGGCAGGGACACCTTCCACTGTCCCAGGCTGCTCCAAGCCCCGTCCAGCCTGGCCTTGGACGCTTCCAGGGATCCAGGGGCAGCCACAGCTTCTCTGGGCACCAGGGACCCGAAAGCTGCTGCTGGAGGGGCCGAGCCGGCCCCGCTCCTGCCCCGCTCCCCCCGCACATCCCAGGGCAGCCGAGGTCCCGGGAATGCCCCAAATCCAAAGCGCCGGGACGGGGAAGTGCTGGGGCTGCCCCGGGACAGCCGCGCGGGGACGGCTCCATCCCACGGGAACCGCTGCATCCCTCAGCAACTGCTCCACCCCACGCGACGCGGGGACTGTTCCCTCCCACAGCCTCGGGGACGGCTCCATCCCCCGGGACGAGAGATCTGTTCCCTCCCACGGGATGCGGGAACTGCTCCCTCCCACTGCCTCGGGGGCTGCTCCATCCCACGGCCGCGGGAATTGCTCCATCCCACGGCCGCGCTCGGCACTGCAGGCGGCCGCAGCGCACCGAGGAGCCACGTCCCATCCCCTGCATCCCGGCACCGCATCCCGGTGTCCCATCCCCTGCATCCCGGCACCGCATCCCGGCACCGCATCCCGGTGTCCCATCCCCTGCATCCCGGCACCGCACGCCTGAGATCCAGTTCCTGCATCCCAGACCCTGCTCCCCACTACTCCCCCGCGCATTTCACCTCTTTTTCATCCACATTCCCGCCTTCCATCTCCTCTGTGAAAGCTTTTCCTCCTCTTACCATACTGGATGTTCAGTTAATGGCACTGACTATCCATCCCTGGCAGTGTCCAAGGCCAGGCTGGATGGGACTTGGAGCAGCCTGGGATAGTGGAAGTAGTCCCTGCCTGTGGCAGGGGGTTGGAACGAGATGGTCTTTAAGGTCCCTTCCAGCCCAAACCAGTCTGGGGTTCAATCCCTGATTCTGTGAGTATTCCTCCTTTGTTCTGCATAGCTCAGAGTCGGTGCTGCCCCCTGAGCCCGCAGGGAACGGACACACAGACAAGATATGGATTCAGGAGAGCAGTGCACGTCCCAGTGCTGCAACCTGACAAGTGAAGGGCCGTTCCTCCTTGCATTTGCTCTCCTTTACCTCTCCTGGCCCTGCTGTGGGGCTGTGGAAATGCACAGCAGCTCAGATGGCAAATCGGGAATTTTCTGTGCTTCCTTCACCAGCTGAACACCAAGAATAAAGCAGGAAGGAGTTTCAGTAAAGCCTTACCAAATTATACTCCCTCTCCCAGGGTACACAAAACTCCGAAGTTTTCCTGTGACTCAGTTTATAAAGCTGATATCAGAATCCCCAGGCCTACAAGGGTCTCTGAAGGACAAATTAATGCAGAAGACTGAGTCCTACTAAAACTTGACATCGGATGTTGTGTGTCATGATCCTCGCATGTCCCACTCTGCTCTCGGCTGGGGCGGCCTCACCTCGAGTCCTGGGGGCAGTTTTGAGAGTCACAATATAAGAAAGACCTAAAGCTGTGAGGGAGTGTCCAGGGGATGGGGAAGGGGCTGGAGGGGCCCGTGAGCAGCAGCTGAGGGCACTGGGATTGTTCAGCTGGAGCAGGCTGAGGGCAGAGCTCCCCGGGGGCTGCAGCTCCTCCCGAGGGGCAGCTCCGGTCTCTGCTCCCTGGGACAGGGACAGCACCCAGGGAACGGCTGGAGCTGGGCCAGGGCAGGCTCAGGCTGGGATCAGGGAAAGGTTCTTCCCCCAGAGGGTGCTGGGCACTGCCCAGGCTCCCCAGGGAATGGGCATGGCCCCGAGGCTGCCAGAGCTCCAGGAGTGTTTGGGCAGCGCTGCCAGGGATGCCCAGGGTGGGGTTGTTGGGGGGTCTGGGCAGGGCCAGGAGCTGGATTTGATGATCCTCTGGGTTCCCTTCAACTCATCATATTCTGTGATTTCAGGATTCTCACAAGAACTCTGTTTAAATGCAGAGTGGGATAAGGATCTTAAGTTTCATAGGATTCCTGAAGTTGGGGGTAATGATAAGAGATTCAATCTCCAGACTCTTGCTGTATCTACATGGCCTGATTTCTAAGGGGGTCTTGATAAGGAGGATGGATAAATCAGGGAGAAGCTGGTCCCCCACCCAAGTTCCCCTGGCTGGAGGGGGTTGGTGTGGCATGTATGGCACCCTCTGCACTCTCTGTTGGAGACAGACGCTGTGGCTATCTTGAAAAAATTGCAATATTTCTCTGATTTCAGTAGTTTAAAGGCTTTTGGGGAGAGCAGGAGCTCACTGCTCTCCAAGAATGAGTAAGTCATGTCCCTTCACCATTCTGGAAATCCCCGAAGAAAAACCAAAGCCTGCTTTCCTGGTGTTAGTCATGTCAGTACAGTGCTTCACTGAGGGCACAGGCACTGCAGAGATGTGGAGATACGGCACAGAATGGGCAAAAACCCTTCTGGCCCTTATTTCAACTAAAGCTGTTCTGGTGATAACAAGTGTCTGGTAACACAACCAGCACCCCGAGCCCGGTCACACTCCGAGTGTCCTTGCAGGAAGGGAGAGATTATTTACAGAAATTCCGTGGCTTTTAGGGGGTTTACCCTCCAAAGGCTGAAAATCCCCTGCTGCACAAGCAGCCTCTGGAGGCTGCAGCCCTGCAAGCCCTGCCAGGCCAGCCAAGTGCTGAGCCTGCCCAGAACCAGCCCAGAGCTGCCCCGAGCTGGCCTGCCCTGCGCTGCTCAGGGTGTCCATGGCATCTCTAAAGATCTCCCCTCGCTGACCTGGCTGCACTTTGCATTTCCAGAGCTGTACTGAACGTTTAGAGGTGTCAGCAAGTTTGGTGTGCCTGCGTTTAAACCATTTATTTGGTGACATCAGCGGCATTACTCAGAAGGCAAATTATGGAAAAAAAAACTGTTTTACAGAGACAGCTCTGGTTCTCTCTCTGCTGAGGCAGCTTATAACTGTTTTCTACTTTTATTTCTCAAGGTAATTCTTTTATCTGGAACATTTCAGCTCAAGCCAAGAGAGGCTGAAATTACCGGAGCTTCAGGACTGATCGATGGATGTGCTCGCATCACCTAACTGGCTTTGCACGAGTCACGGTGTAAATCAGAGGTAATCCCTCTGCAATCAATGGGATTAGATGAGCTTAAAAGTACTGCGAGCAGGAGGAAAGACAGAGCTACATTTGGGGCTAAGGACCGAGGAGACCATGCTGGTTTCAGTGCGTGCTGTGAGGCACAGGCACTGCAGATCTGCTTCAAGGAAAGCTGCTGATAAGGGAGGGGTCTCAGTGGGAAGCCCCAGAGATGGTATCAGGATAACTTATTTTTGTCTTTCTGACCTCTTTTACCGTAGGATGGGCATCCAGAGGGTGCAGCCCCGAGGAAAAGAGCCTGACTTTTTCCAGGAGCTTCGTGCAGCTTTTCCCCACTGAGCCAAAGGGGCTGGGAGATGGGACTGGGAAATGGGACTGGGAAATGGGACTGGGAGATGGGACTGGGAAACGAAGCTGTGAAATGGATCTCAGAGATCCATTTCAGATGCTGCAACTTCACTGAGCCTTCAGGATTTCCCCCTAAGGTACAGAATGACCCCCTGAGATTCTCTCAGAGCATCATCAAAACACAGCAGCACCTTGTCCAGCCAGGAGGCAGCCAAGGGCTCGGGGACACGAGGACACACGGGCTGCTGCCAGACAGGTCCAGGGGGATGTGACTGTGCCGGGGAAAGTTCTCTCTGCCGGCTGCCTCAGTTTCCCCAGCTCTGAGACGGGTCTGACAGGAGCACCAACAAAGGGCACTGAAACCACGAGAGTGGCTTTGTCAGCATGGAAGGTGCTGGTACCCAGACATGGAAAGCCCCTCGAGTGGGGCTCCTGAGGCTTGTTCTGGTCCCAGCCATCCCTTGGTGACATTCCACTGCCTCAGGGATGGCATCACCTCTGGCTGGGGGCTGAGTGTGGGCAGGCACACGAGCAGGGCAAAACCCTGAATTATTTTACGAAGTAAAGAAGTAAAAGCAGGCAACAAACTGGGGAGCTTTTGATTCCTTTGTAACCCCCCGGATTTAAGTGCTCATGGAATTAGGCGAGGTGATGTCACACCTCTCTGTCAGCAAGCCAGAGTTAGCAGAATTTGCCTGATTTTATTTCTCAGCAGCCACTCCCTGAAGTGCCTGTAGCTAATTCTAACTCCCTCCTGCCAGTTCAGTGCCCTGCAAACAGCAGCCAAAGGACTGGCCCAGCCTTGTGATGCTGTGCCAAGTGGCAGCTGGGTGACATCCCCTCCTGGGCTCTGTGGCAGAGCTGGGCTCTGCTGGTGGCTGTGCCTGCCACACACACACTGAGAGCCTTTGGTCCTCAAGAGCCCAGGACGGCCGCTCTGGTCTGAAGGGGACTGACCTCAGCTGCCAACTTCAGCTCCTCCCAAAACCATAAATTAAAGCAATAGCCCTTTTTCCCCCACCAAATTTAGGAAGAATCTCTTCTGAATTCCTCACTGCATGCCTGAGCACTGTGAAACCTGCGGAGTTTTAGGTCAAAACTCCTCAAATCTCGGCTTGCTTGTCAGTGCAGCCTAGGGCACATAATGTCATGAGCTACTCATATGTGTGTGTGTGCATAAGTATATGTGCATATATTTATACTTATATTTATATTTATATTTATATTTATATTTATATTTATATTTTTATATGTATTTTATATGCATATTTTATATATGTATTTCTATTTCTATTTATATTTATATATTTATATATTTATATGTATTTTATATGCATATTTTTATATATGTATTTCTATTTATATTTATATTTATATTTATACTTATAAAACTTCTTTTGAAAACCATGTCATTTAATGAAAAATATTGAACAATCAATCTTCATTTACAAAACTATTTTCATGCATAGCACATCATAAAGGACTGTAGAACAAAACAGATAAAAATATCAGTGNATATGTATATGTATTTATATTTATATTTATATTTATTTTAAATTTTTTTAATTTTAATTTTTATTTTTATTATAATTGTAATTGCAATTTTAATTTTAATTTTACTATATACACCTATTTATATATACAAATGTGTATATATAATTTTTTATGTATCTATAAATACACGTATTTTTATATCTATATATTCATCTCTAGCTGGTGTTTTAAGTACCGCAGAGAGGGAAGATCCAGCAGTCGGCATTCTGAGCAGTCCCCATCGCCTCAGCCTAATGACCTCGGCCGCAGCCCGGCCGTGGCTCGCGGGGTGTGCGTGCTGCGTTCCCCCGATGCTGGCCTGGAGGAGGCCTCCGCGCTCTTTCCAGCATTTGCAAGCCCAGGCTTGCCCAAATTTTCCAACCTGAGGAACACAACTCCTGTGCCCTGGCCTCCCGGGGCAGACGGGGTCGCGTTTATGCTCACAGACACCCCCCGGGACTGAGGCTGAGAAGGGAAAAACCTTTGTGGTCTAAGAGTGAAATCCCGGTTTCTGGGAGCCCGCTGCCGTGGGATCGGTGTCTGGTGGCCTGCAGTGCCATCACAGCATCGCTGAGCGTGGAAAACACCTCCCAGGCCATCAAATCCAAGCTGTGCCCTGTCCCCACCTTGTCCCCAGCCCAGAGCCCTGAGTGCCACCTCGGCCTTCTTTGGACACCTCCAGGGGTGGGAACTCCAAACCTCCCTGGGCCGCCCCTTCCGCTGTTTAATCACCCTTTCCATGAGGAAATTCCTCCTGGTGTCCCCCCCGAGCCTCCCCTGGCCCAGCCTGAGGCCGTTCCCTCTCCTCCTGTCCCTGTTCCCTGGGAGCAGAGCCTGACCCCCCCCGGCTGCCCCCTCCTGCCAGGGAGTTGTGCAGAGCCACAAGGTCCCCCCTGAGCCTCCTTTTCTCCAGGCTGAGCCCCTTTCCCAGCTCCCTCAGCTGCTCCTCATAATGCTGGGATAATTCCTTGCTGGAAGAGATCAGATTTAGTTGCAGAAGGCCGAACTGCCCTCTGAGATATTGCTGCAAATCTGAAAAGGCTTCTTGGCTCATTGGCTTCAGCCTGATTTCCTCTACAGGAGCAAGTTGGTGACTGTTACCTGTACTATATTAATTTCTCAGAGTCAGATTTTTATTTGGGAATGTATTTCCCATTGGAACTGCGAGTGGGGTGCTGAATTTCTTTTCCTGGTCTGCCCAGTGCCAGACAAAACCACCTATAAATAATGTGTGTGTGTGTGTTCATTTGTATAAGGTTTTTTTCCTTTTTGTAAATGAGATTTTGATACCAAATCTTTGCAGTTCAAATAACAAGAAAAGCCCAGGACTGCACAATTCCCAGGGAAACGAGGCCCGGAGAGGCCAGCAAGGAGATGATGAGGGCTGCGCCTTTCCAGAGTCTGCAGGTCATCAATTTGTCTGTGAGTTCATTTTCCCTCTAAAAAATGAACATACCAATACCCCTCAGATCCACATGAATACTTGATTTGTTATGTGTGAAACGGGGATGAGTTTCTGCAGAGAAGCGCTTCCACAGAAAGAACATTTCACAAACATTTAGCTCATGATGGATTGAACTCCTTCCCCTGTTGCTCAGGTACTGCACCGACAGTGGCACGGAGGGTTTGAGGAGACTGATCCCATTTTTCACACAAGCATTTAATGAGCTGACACTGCACCGCTCTCAGCCTGAGCCTGTGGATTCCTGCAGCCCATCCATTGGGGCCTGACAGCAGAGTCAGGGCTGGAAACCGCCCAGAAATCTGCTTCAGTGCCCGCCGGTGTTTAGCTAACAGTGGAACATAATCTCATTGGCGATTTCAATTAAATCACCGCATTTTCCTGCTTTAATAAGACACCATTAATTCAGGGTTGTGGCTGGGTCTGAGCTGCTGCCCACTGGCATCTCAGCAAAGTCTCTGCCTGAGTGACCTCGGCTGGGCCCAGCCTAGAATTGCTGTGCCACAGGATCATGGAATGGTTTTGACTGGGAGGGACCTTAAAGCTCATCCATGGGCAGGGACACCTTGCACTGTCCCAGGTTGCTCCAAGCCCCATCCAGCCTGGCCCTGGACACTGCCAGGGATGGGGCTGTGTCCCCCAGGAGCATCTCTGAGATGCTGGCACTGGCACAGGGCTGGAGCCAGGCTCAGCTGCCAGATGGGCAATGCTGGTTTTTTGCTCCCTTGCCCATTTTAACAACGCAGGAGCCCTGGTTCATGGGTACAAAACGCACCCAATTTACATCTGGGCTGCCTGGGAGGCAGAATGGATCCAAATCTAAATCCACAGCAACTCCAGCCCCACCGCAGTTCCCTTCCTGAATGTTTCTCCCGCTCCTGTCTCCCCCTGGGTGGGACCTTGCAGCAGTTGCCACAAGTCCCTGCTTGGTTGCCAGCAGGCAGCTGCTGACAGAGCTCCCTGTGAGGGGGCATCAGTAATGTACCCACTGGGTATATTAATTAATTAATTAATTAGCCCTGCTTTATGCATCTTAAGAGGAAAATAAAGGGCCCTGGCAATCTGCTCACATTTGAATGCTCTGTCACCCTCCAATACGGACTGATGGGCACTGAGGGGTGGGCTGGGACAGCATTTAAATCCACTAAAAGCAGCTTTCAGCAGCTCTTCCTGCTGTGGGGTCTCACCATCAGCCCCCCTTTTGTCCTTCACTAAACGGCATCACCTCAGATTTAGCAGCAGAATTTGGAAATTCAGAGCAAGAGGATGCCTGGGATTGATATGGACCCAAAGACAAAAATGTTCTGGCTGATGAGACAGCATCCTGGCCATTCCTGGAGAGAGCACATTGCTCCTTCCTGGCACCTGCCAGCTGCTGGTGAGGGGAAAAAACAGTTGGCACAGGTCGCTTGAGCCGAAGTAAAATCATATATATATATATAAAAAGAAAAATATATGATTTATATATAGTTATACATGGTATGTATGTGTGTGTATATATATGATTTTATTTCATACAAATATAAGTGTAAATATAAATGTAAATGTAAATATAAATGTAAATGCAAATATAAATATACATATAAAAATATAAGTATCAACATAAATATGGAAAAATATAAATATAATCAATATAAATATGTAAATAATATACATATAAATATATTAAAATATAAATATACCTATAGATATATAAAATATAAACATAAATAATATGAATAATATAAATAATATGAATAATATGAATATAAATGGACTTTTGGACTAGTGACATCTCTCTCCCTGCCCTGGGAATGCCCCTACCCCTTGTGCTTTGCTTTGAAAAGCGCTGACCTACAGACACAACCTCCGTGGCTCCTCCTCTGTGGATCAGAAGGCTCCACACCTTCAGATCCTGCACATTTCTGAGCCTCTTCAGATACAAAATAAAGCCCAAAAAGACTTGAGAAAGGCTTAAGAATATTTAAGGGCATGCTTAGGTTGGTAGAGAGGAAGCAGCGTGTGTGTTTAGGGTGCCCGAGGGGGAGCCTAAGCGGAAAAGAAAATTCCTCCAGGTTACGGGAATTTTAAAACATAAAAGAATGATGCTCAGGCAAGATGTGAAGCTCTCAGGAAGGACACGGTGACAGGGATTGCTTTGGGAGCTGTGGGCTGTGGAACAAACCAGGTGTGGGAGAGTCACGGATTCAAAAGTTACCCAAAATGGAGTAAGTGGTGGCCAGATGCTGCAAAAACGCAGCTGCAGAGAAGGTGATTTTGGGATTGGGACTGTCCAGACCTCGGGCTCCTGTTACTCAGAATCCTGAAATCACAGAATATCCCGAGCTGGAAGGGACCCACCAGGATCATCCAGTGCAGCTCCCGGCCCTGCCCAGACCCCCCAAATCCCACCCTGGGCATCCCTGGCAGCGCTGCCCAAACGCTCCTGGAGCTCTGGCAGCCTCGGGGCCGTGCCCATTCCCTGGGGAGCCTGGGCAGTGCCCAGCACCCTCTGGGGGAAGAACCTTTCCCTGATCCCAGCCTGAGCCTGCCCTGGCCCAGCTCCAGCCGTTCCCTGGGTGCTGTCCCTGTCGCAGGGAGCAGAGACCGGAGCTGCCCCTCGGGAGGAGCTGCAGTCCCCGGGGAGCTCTGCCCTCAGCCTGCTCCAGCTGAACAATCCCAGTTTCCTCCAATCTCCCATTCTGCCCCACTTCCAGATGAACACCGGGCTTCATTTCCCCATCTGGGGTGGGAGGCACTGGCACCTCCTGCCCTCTGAGCCTGGGTATGAACTCGCATTTGCAAGGAGTCAAATATCGGTGCTGAGAGCCGTGTGAGGCACTGCCAGCGACATAAACAGTGCTCCTGATTTATGCTGAGGAAAAGCAGAATCTTGGTAAATTGTCTCTGTTGGATTTTCCTGTTTTAGGCTCCCCGTGCTCGCACTCTGCCTGTTTCAATTCCTTGCCCTGTGCCTTTTGCTGCTGTTCTCCCCTTGTCCCTTCTCGACCCACCTGTTCCCTTCTCCCTTTTCCCCACAAACCAGGAGTTCTTTTGGAGTACGTGGAACACATTTCCACCCCTGCCTCGTGAAGACGAGGACTTTCCACGCATTTGCAAGAGCCAGCACTTAAAATAAGACCTGAAAATCAGAGTGATGTTCGCATCTCCTGGCAAAAATCTCTTCTGAACGGGCACCCCAGGGCATGGAGTTGAGAAATATTTGTTATTTCCTCAGCCGTGCACGGGCTCCTGGATGTACTGAGTAATTTGAAAGCTTTTTTCTCATTTTCATTTTTTCCCCCGCTGCTTTGGCTTTTCACCAAGAGGAGTCTTTACGGGAAATGTTAAGGTGTGCACAATTGGCTTAGTTGTGACCCTGGGCAATATTTGCATTAGAGACGTGACAAACAGCATGGATTGTTTAGGGGTCTTACCTGTCCTGATGGGTTTTTTGATGCCCTCCATGGCAGGATCAGCTGCCTGAAAGAGAAAAAAGAGAAGAGATGGATTATTCTGGGAACGGGGAATATCCATTCCACGTGCAACCCTGCTTTAAAAGTGGATCTGAAAGGTTTCCCTTTTCCAGAACATTTCTGACACAGCCAGATTCTCTCAGTGCAGTAAGAATTTGTGTGGTTTCTGTTGGGGCTGTTTCAGGAGGACAAGTCCTAAAAGTCCCACTCTGTGGCTTGCAAAGCTTGGAGAGAGCAGGACAGAGTGGGACTGGACAACCTGGAGAGCCAAGTGCCCGGGAAAGAGCATTGAAGCTGTAGAGCTGAGGTCTGAGCAGGACAGTGATGTCCTGCCTCACCTCTCCTCCTACTTCGTGCTGAGATGTAAAACCAAGGGGGAAAATGGCACAGGAAATTGTCCTCAATCAGAATGACATGAGAAATTCCCAGAAAACCAGCTCCGGGAGCGGAATGCAGCAGGATTCCTCTGATGACACCTTTCTGTCACCCAAACACACAACCCTGAGGCACTGGCAGCTCATAAATGTCCAGCAATGCCCTCAAGGAGCCAAATGCTCTCCCACCAGTGGAGGAAAGCACTGGGAGTTCCTCGCTGTGTGTCCCATCCCTTCACTCTCACACTGGGTCACCCCGCGGGGATTTCAGTGCCAGGGAGTGGGTTTTGCTCAGGCTGGGCTGAACCAGCTCCTTTTACCTAGGTACAAATTAGCCGGGCTAATTGTGCAGGCTAATCAGGCCAGGCCCAGCTCAGCACGTTGGAAGGGATCCATTAGGATCGTTAAGTCCTTCTCCCTGCTCCTCACTTACCTAAAATTAACCCGCAGGACTAAAAACCTCTTCCAGCTGCTCCTTGAGCCCTGTCGGACTCAGTGCCCTGAGCACTCTCCTGGGGAGCCTGTTCAGGATGTCCAGGAAGGAGAAATTTGGGAAGCTCTACCAGCTTTAACAGAACATCTGATACCTCCTGGGAGAAATGAGGCACTCCTGTGCTGGGGAACAGCTTCGTCCCTAGTGAAGCACTGCCCCCACGGCTCATCTGGTAACGGGCCTGACAGGAAACACAGCCCTGGGTGAAAATCAGTTTCTCCTGTGCTGACCAAAGGTGTTAAAGTGGCACCTGCAGACAGCAGGTGACTGTCACTGCCCACAACACCACAGCAAGAGCTGGGCCAGTGCGGTTTTCTTCTAAAATGCCTCAGTGGATTTCTTGTAGTGCTCAATGAGGGGGAAATCTGCTTTTAGGGGAATTTTCAGTAGTTTAATTTTTTTTAAATTTACGGCACAAACACCTCATTTCTGTGTGTGACGTGGACGGACGGGTGGTGTGGGGAGAAGGAAGGTGGCTGGGCAGTGAGGGAAGCCATGTTGGGTCTGTTTGTGATAATGTTCCAATCTTAAATGTTTAGGAAGGTTTTAAATTAGATTTTGGCTTCCTGTGGCCTTGTTTTGAACAACAGTGAAGCGTGGAGCTGCATCTGCTCCCGGCAAAGGGTTGTTATCCTCTGGTCTGATGCCAGATGCTGTGTCCTGGCAGAGGTGGCAGAGCTGCTCCCAGCTGCACCGGGCAGTGACACGTTAATGGTTGGACTCACGGATTTTTGGGCTCTTTCCCAATTTAAATGATTCTCTGATTCTGGGGGAATTTGGAGATCTGTAATTCGTTCCTTTTCTCTCCCCACAGCTGTGTAAGGCAGGGCAGAGTCACTTGCTGAGCCAATATTTCTCCAGGTGACGTTCCTGAGCTGGGCAGGGAGGTGCTGGGCAGCAGCAGAACAGGAACCCAGAGATGTCATTTGAAAAAATAGATATTTCCAAGCTTTTTGTCCCTGACTTGACATCCTCCCTTGGGAACTCTCATGGATCTCACCAGATGTAAAACTGAGAAGGGTTTGGGCTGAAAACACTCCCGGGGATCTCTGCCAGGACCTCTCAGCCCCTTCTTTGCCCTCTGCCCTGGGCTGCCCCTCTCACGCACTCAGGGCACAGTGGCTGTTCAATGCAATATCTGAACATTCCTGCTCTCTGTGGAGAATTCAAGGTATTTTAGGTGACAGGAAAAGGATGCTCTGCCCCCAGTGAGATTACACTCCATGGAATCAGGCAGCCAGGGAGCTGTTTGCCTTGCTGATGGCCCAGAGCCTGCTCTGCACTCAGGGCATAAAAACAAAATTAAAATGGACTGAAAGCATTGTGTTCTCACCTGGGAAGGCTCCCAGCGAGTCAAACCAGCACATACCAATGCAATTTATTTTAGTGACAATTGAGTAGATACTGAAATAAACCCTTAGAACTTCCTTTGAAATATTACTGGTATTATTTCTTTCTTTTCCAGCAGCAAGAATATCACATGTAACGCTGTCATTTGGAATGCAAAGAGGCACACACGAGGAGCCCAAACAGGTGAAATTCTACAGTGCCAGCTCAGAAAGAATTCAAGACAACGAATTTCCCCCTGTCTGGAGTGATCTGGGGGCTGATGATGAAGGAGCTCAGTCTTTACTCAGCAAAGCAGAATAATTTGAGTTTGCTTTATTAGGGAAAATGATAATCAGGTGCCAGTGAAAGTGATTTATTTCTTCTTTCCCTTAATCATTTTACAAGAAATTTTCTCAAACTGAGACAGAATAAAGGGTCATTCTAAATTCCTGTGTCACAACGGTGAATATTCATTGAACCAGACACCTCTGACCACTGGGAGGGTGGGCAGGCCCTGGCACAGGGTGCCCAGAGCAGCTGTGGCTGCCCCTGGATCCCTGGCAGTGTCCAAGGTCAGGCTGGACATTGGGGCTTGGAGCAGCCTGGGACAGTGGAAGGTGTCCCTGCCTGTGGCAGGGGGTGGGATGGGATGAGCTTTAAGGTCCCTTCAAACCCAAGCCAGGGTGGGATTCTGTGAAGTCTTCCTCTACCTCTAGAAAGTCCAAGAAAATTCCCCCAAACCACAGTCCCCATGGTGGGCCCGGGCTCAAGAGTGCGTCCACGTGGCAGCTCCGTGGGGAAGAGCTCTTGGGTCCCCTGCCCTCACAGGAAGTTCTTCAATCTAAAACGGAGCCCCAAGGCTCTCCCGTGTTCCTGCTCAGCCTCAAACCATTCTGATGTCAGCAGGAATTTCCCCATGGAGAGGGTGCTCAGGCCTTGGCAGGGGCTGCCCAGGGACGTTTGGAGTGCCCATCTCTGGAGGTGTCCAAGGAAGGGCTGGAGGTGGCACTCAGGGCTCTGGGCTGGGGACAAGGTGGGCATCGGGCACAGCTTGGATTTGATGGCCTTGGAGGGCTTTTCCAGCCTCAGCGATCCTGGGATTTATTTTAGGACCTGACCCTGGCTGGGGAGGAAGGAAGGTGGGGGCTCTTCCTCGCGAGGTGCCAAGAGGTAAAGGTTGGAGCTGGACATGAAAACCCCAGAAAACAGAGCACTGCCCCCACGGCTCATCTGGTAACGGGCCTGACAGGAAACACAGCCCTGGGTGAAAATCAGTTTCTCCTGTGCTGACCAAAGGTGTTAAAGTGGCACCTGCAGACAGCAGGTGACTGTCACTGCCCACAACACCACAGCAAGAGCTGGGCCAGTGCGGTTTTCTTCTAAAATGCCTCAGTGGATTTCTTGTAGTGCTCAATGAGGGGGAAATCTGCTTTTAGGGGAATTTTCAGTATTTTATTTTTTTTTTTTTAATTTAATTTTATTTTTCCTTCTGTCAGGGTTGCCACCAGAGGGGGCCAACAGGCCCCTATTGGGGCACCCGGGGCCAAAATGAGTTTTAGGGAGCCATAAAACACCAATAAATCATGCAGGATCGTGCTGGGTGCTGTAGGAGTGATTCACAAACCTACTGCTAAAGGTTTTTAACAGCCTTGAAGAGCAGATCAGCAAACAGAAAAACCTGCTCTGACCTTTAGTATTTGCCGCACTGGTGCTAAAAAGGTTTTCTCGCACAATTTAGAGGTTCAATATGTGAAGCCTACAAAACCCAGAGCAGTGATGGCCTAACCCAGATCATGGACTCTGGGCATTCACACAGAATTTGTGATAATGGGAGGCCCAGGTGTCTGATGAACCTTCCTGTACAGCAGCAGGCTTGTGAGGGTCTGTGTGCCTTAAAAGGACATTTTCCAGCCCTTCCTGTCCCAGTCCTTGCCCCTGGTTTCACATCTCTCTCTCTCTCTACACCTAAATATCTGTAGAGATGTGTATTTGTGCTTGTGTCCAGCAGCAGAGGATGCAGCAGGCAGAAGGGCAGAGGGTCTAACACACTTACAAACAGTGTTTAGATGAAAAATGATGGCTCCAGACAACCTTACAGGGACTATTCTCATTCCAGAGGAAAATAAAGTCACTTGTAAAAGATTGGCAATGGCCTGAAGCCAAGTGGTTCTGCAGATGAGAGCTGAAGAAATGAACTGACTTCAGCACTGCAAATAGTTCCAAAACCCCAGAGTTCAGCTCCAAAAGTGACCCTTGCCAGGTGTGGCACTGACGTGCTGTGCTGCCCTTCTTGAAAACAAGGCGTAAAGGAAATTTCTTGGGGTGCTGGAAAGTGGGGAGGTGTGATAATGTCTATTAGAGGTGCTGCAGGATTCAGAGAAGCAGCTTTGAATCATAGTTGCCTTTTTCATTCGGCCTTTCATGTCGTGTTTCCCTCCTCTGGAGCACCCAGGTTGTGGGTGTTGCAAGTGCCTGGTTTCTGCAGAGTTTGATTTTCCTTTTCCAGTCTGTCTTCCTTCATCTTAAATTAGGCAACTATGAATTGGTCAAAAGGCAGACAAGGAGCCTGTGCCTGTGACGGGGGCAGGGTCAGTGTGATCCTGTCCCCACGAGCCTCCTCTGAATGCTGTGGCACCCAAGCGTCCAACCCCTGCGTTGTCCCTGTGACCCTCAAACACCCCTTGGGCAGAGGGAAATAAAAGCTTCTCTCTCAGCTCAGCAGAAGGAGGGTGTGGAGGTGCCCCTGAACTCAGGGACCACTCACAATCCAGCTAGTAACATCTGGAGGGGAAACCTGATTGTCCCAAGGGGACGATCACAGAAAATGTTGGTCCTTTTGTCACAGTTTTAAAGAAAACAAAGAAGTCAGCTGGTGAGGCTCTGATCCCTACAGCAACTCAGCATCCACAGGGCTCCAGGGATTCCCCAGCCCCTCAGGTCCTGGCAGCTGCTGGAGTCAAGGCTCAGCCCAGCCACAGCTGTGATTCCCAAAATGTCCTGTGCTCAGCCTTGCTCGGACAGTGCAGCCAAGAGCTGAGGTGTTTTTGGGGCAAGCCTGGAGCTCCCTGCGGAAGCTGTCCCCCAGAACCAACACTTGTTCTCTGCTCTGGGAATTCAGGACCAGTCACGGATGGGGGATGACGGTTCTGCTCCTGAACTCCCTGAGAGCAAACCACAATCTATGTTTTTACTGCCAAACTCTCCTCAGAGCATAAAATTGCTGCTTGGTTTTATTTGTTCCTCACACCCCTCAGCTTCTTATTGCCTCCTTCAGCCACGCTTGTTTTCAAAGCAGCTGCAATGGTGTCGTTACTCTTTTAAGTCAAAACCTTGGCTCTTTCAGTAATCTGGCTCCTCTAGCAACTCCTGTAACTGCTTTATCCTGATGGAGAAGTGATTTAAGGCTCACTGCCATAATAACTACAAATGAAAGCCTCATTATACAGCAAAGCCGTGGCAAGTCTGTAATTACCCAGACTGTTATTTTAAAGATCTCCCTTGATATCCCACTATTTCTCACTTAAAAAGCCCCATGTCTCATGTTAACTGTCCTCAAAGTGCTTCTCTGCTGGGAGAACACTGATTACAGGTAAATGACTCCTCTCTTGAAGGACGATCAGTCAAGCCTTCCAGGTTTAATTTCTGGCTAATGTGCGTACACGGGCACACAACTTGCACAGGGTAAACTCAGCAAGAGAAAAGATTGAGTCAAAGGATTGTATTTTGTTTTCCATGGCCAGTTCCCCCAGCAGCCCCGCGCTGGAGCTTTCCCTCTATGAACAGTGCTGGAGGTACATCAGCACTTTGGTCTTTGCAATAAGATTTCAGAGCCTATAAAACTTCTAGCCTGGCATTTCACCTTGGTAAAGTTGATGGCAACGCCCCTACAAGGTCAGAAATTCACTTTTTATCCTCACAGCCATCTGTATCTCTGCTCTGGCTGTCACTGGTTCTCCATCAACCCCAGATCCATTCAAGAGCAATCTTTTATTTTAAGAACTTAAGAATGCCTGTAAGGCAGAGGGAGAAATTGTTCTGGTGTGACCTTGTGTTGCTCACATCCTTTCTATACCTCTGGCTGTGCATTAAAAATCACACCCAAGGCAGGACTGAGGGGACAGGGGGCAGGAGGGAGTTCCTTGGCCCCCAGCACTGCTCTGGGTGCTTCAGGACAGCTCTGCCTCACCACAGCAGCAGGCAGCACCACAGGGTGTCACGCAGAGCTGTGGCATGTCCCCTGCTGCAGTCCATTGCTATCTCAGAGGAGCAGAGCAGACCAAACCATCTCAAACAGTGGCTGCTCTCCAAAGAAGCAACAGGAGACACACATCAGTCCAGGCAGGACAGAGGCTGCTTGGCACCTTGGATCAGGAGCTTTCTCTTCCCATTTACAGAGTAGGAATTGTGTGCCAAGAATAAATGCTGTCCGTGGAGAAAGGTCCTCTTTTTCTGAAGTTCTTTACTGTGTGTTGCATCTTTTCCCCCAATTCATGTGTGTGCATTTATAACAGAGGTAGGAACTGTTCTTCAGGCCACAGGATGGAAAAGGAAACAAAAGGAAAAAGGAAAAAAGAAAGAGGGAAGAGAGAAGAGAAGAGAAGAGAAGAGAAGAGAAGAGAAGAGAAGAGAAGAGAAGAGAAGAGAAGAGAAGAGAAGAGAAGAGAAGAGAAGAGAAGAGAAGAGAAGAGAAGAGAAGAGAAGTCAATGAATCAATCTCTTACCGTCCTCTGGACGACCAGGACCATGATGGTGGCCAAGGCAAAGACAAGCAACACACCCAGCGTGGCGATGATGAAATACAAACAGACTTTGTTAGTGGCCCCAAGCCTCCTGGGAACTGTGTCTTCATTCACATTCATGGCTGATTCATGCGAGTCCTTCACCTGAGAAAGTGTTTGCTCCTGTGCCTGGCACATTCTTATATAGCTCTCAAGGCACTGCTCTGTGTCTCCCCTCGATCGGGTTCGAGTTGCAGCCCATCTCTGCTCCTGGCAGGATTTTCCCCCTTCATCCTGGCTCATGTGATCTGGAAAAAAAACTTCATCACTTGCTGTACAAAGAAAGAGGGCCCCGGGGGCGTGAGGCAGGACGCAGCTGTGAGCAGGGGAAGGAGCTTCATGTTCTTGCTCAGGGATTTCTCCGCCGGGCTCCGTGCGCTGCAGCCGAGGTTTCTGATGTCAGAAGGTGAACAGGCACCGAGATCCCCCGCCCCAAGCCCCCGCCCCGCCGCCGGCTCTCTGTGAAATGGGCAGATATGCAAATTCTCTTTCATTTTATACTCGGTGCGGCTGCAGTCGGGCTCAGGGAGTCGCCCCGAGCTCTGCCTTCCTGTTGTGCGCTGGAACCTCTCCTGCCTCCCGACAGGGAGCGACCTGCAGAGCTCTGCGCCCACAGGTGACCTTTGAGCAGCCCCGCTGTGCCCTGGGGTGCCCCAAGCACGGCATCCCCAGCCAGGGCAGGGAGGGAGGAGATGGTTCTGCTCTGCCCTGCACCGGTGCAGCCCCACCTCGAGTCCTGGGAGCAGTTTTGGGCACCTCAGCAGGAGAAGGACATCAGACTCTGAGGGTGTGTCCAGGGGAGGTAAAAAAGGCACCAAGGCAGGACTTACAAGGAACATCTGAGGTCACTTGGTTTGTTCAGGCTGGAGAAGAAAAGGCTGAGGAGGGGACCCTCATGGCCATCCCCACCTTCCTCACACCAGGCAGCAGGGCAGGAGCTGCTGATCCCCTCTCTGGTGACCAGGACAGCACAGGAGGAAGGGGAATGGAGCTGCATCAGGGGAAGTTCAGACTGGACATTAGGGAGAGGCTCTTCCCTGGGAGGATGGTTGATCACTGGAATAGGCTCCCCACAGCACTAGCCCTCTCCACGGGTCAAGGAGCATCTGGAGGATCCTCTTGGTTGTATGATTTCATGTTGGGCACTCCTGGGAGGAGCAGGGAGTTGAACTCAATCCTCACGGATCCCTTCCAACTCCAGATATTCTATGATTACTCTTCTCTGTGGAGGTCTGGAGATATTTGGGTGAGATTTTCTTTGAAGAATTTCATAGAATTGTGTCAGAAATACATTTCTGATGCAGGGTGCAAGTTCCAGGCACAAAGAAAGTGGTGACACCGAAGTAGCTGAAAGCTGAGGTTGGGATGTGCCCACAGAGGGTGTCTGTAATCCCAGGTTTATCTGCAGTCAGGGAATTCCTGCTCACTTCTATCCTGTCCTGTCACCCTGGCTTTGCACAGAGCTCAAGTGAGATTTGTTTATCTGGAAGCATTCCTACTCTATTCCAGCGTTAAAGGACCACTCATTCCTAACCCTGTGTATTTTCTGTGGGGTGACTCCTGGCTTTCTGGCCGGTCGGAGTCAAAAGACACCTGAGTGTCTCTGAAAATGTTCCCAGCTGGATGTGTGTCCCCTTTGGAATCACATCCAGGCAAGCCAGGTAATTTATTTACCAGGAAAAACTCCTGGGTTATTTGTGTCAGCTTTTCCCGGTCTGATAAGACAAGGACTTCAGAGAGGGCAAAGGGGATCCTACCAATGATCCATCCAGCTCAGCACCTTGCCTTCAGTAGAGTGCAACAAGAAATTCCTTGGGAAGAACATCAGAACAGAACAGCCAGGCATTTATTGAGTGCAATTCTCCAGTTTCGTCTGATTTGGGCTCGTGACCTCCCAGATAAAAGGTAGAACTTTTCAATTTTAATCCAGTTGTTCTTTACACCCCCGACACTGCAGAGTTGTGGCACTTTCCTATCATTACCACTATCTTTAATAAAATCACTGGAGCACAGCACTACAAAGGCTTCTACAGATTTGCAAAGCAGTGTTTTTCAGAGCGCCCCTTATCACCATGGGAACAGGCACAACCTGTTTGAACCAGAGACAAAGGGAGGAGAAAATGCTCTCCTTTGGTCAGGCCTGGCAGGTTGGATGGGGCGGATCCTCACCTGCTGGGTCCTTCTTGGAAATTAATCTTGATTATAAAGAACAGGTTTACAAAGTCCTGCCTGTGAAGGTTCATTTGACCCCTTCAGGCAGCAAGTGCAGAGCAGCAAATCCACCCTTTGGGAAGCAGCACATGGAGATCCCCTACCAAAGTAATTTCTCCCCAGCCCTCCTCGACGATGTGACAACTCTGAAATGGAGGAAAATCCAAGTTCCCAAGGTCTTGCTGTGACTTTAGAACAGGCAGTTCAGCAACTCCGGCTCATGGCTGAGCAGGTACATCCCTCAGAGGGGTAGATGATATTCCAGAGAGCGATGGTGGCGTAGTTTGTAGGATGTCACCTGGTGTGGTGTCATGAGAGCTCTCAGCGAGCTCTGAGGCTTTGGCACTCACAGCTGGCGTGCAGGTCAGCTCTTCAAACAGAAAAACACCTGTGCTAAACTTAGTGAGAACAACCAGGTGGTGCTGATGGCTGCAAAAGGAAAAGAGATCACTGAATGTCAGCGAGAAAAAAGGGGAGAAATTTGTGCAAACCAGTGCAGTCTGGATCAAAC
The DNA here is from genome assembly GCA_013397865.1 of Struthidea cinerea. Classification (NCBI taxonomy): domain Eukaryota; kingdom Metazoa; phylum Chordata; class Aves; order Passeriformes; family Corcoracidae; genus Struthidea; species Struthidea cinerea. The sequence continues at coordinate 199,216 of VZTI01002497.1, forward strand.
CGGGCCTGGCGCTTTCTGGGATAAATCTGGTCAGCCCATGAGCACAGCACTGCAAACCCACAGGGTGAGCTGGAAATGCTGGAATCCGCTGGGAAGGCCCCATAATCACAGAATCCCAGAATGGGTTGGGTTGGAAGGGACCTGAAAGATCATCCTGTCCCAGCCCCTGCCGTGGGCAGGGACACTTCCCACTACAGCAGGGTGCTCCAAGCCCCATCCAACCTGGACTTGGGCATTCCAGGGATGGGGCACCCCCCATGAAATAGGTGTTTTGGGGTGCTCTGGCTGTATATTCTAGCTTGGCGGTGGTGATGTGCTTTCAAAACATAACTTTAGTGCTTTTCTGTTACTAATTCCTGCAAAAACCACCCTGCAAACCCTCTCACACTCTCACCTGCCTGATGGAGCCGATTCCCAGAGCACAGTTCACTGTTTCATGTCTTCTGCCCAATGTTGCATCAATTCTCCCCAGCTGTGGTTGAAGAGGTTAAACAGGTGCTTGCCCCGAATTTGCATCAGCACGAGCTGTGTCCTCTGCAGCAAAGAGCTTTGCATAAAAGGGCAGGGAGGCAGAAAACAAGCGAACCACAAAACCAGCAGCTCTAATTATTTCTTGGTAGATATTGCAAGAGGCTGCCTTTGTCAGAAAAAAACCCAAAATATCCCATTGTAAGTACTTACTGTTCTACTCCTCGGCTGAGAGGAAATGAACTGGCTGAGAGCTGAGCACCCATCCATGTGCTCGCTGGAAATTCACCCTTGGCTGAAGCTGTGGTAACTTTACCAAAGACATTAATGCCCAGTTTTTGAGAGATGTGTGGGGACCCAGCTGCCACTGAAATCCAGGGGGTTGAAGAGTGTAGGTGCTTTTAGAAGTTCCTGGGTTTGTATGAACTGTCAAAGCCATCACCCGTGTTTAGGTCCATGTGGTTCACTCCCAGGACCTCATCCAAGATCCCAGAGAGAAAATGAACCATAATACCGATTTCATTGCCCTGAGTGATTCCTGCCATCATCCTGAGGGTCACTGATAGCAAGGATGCTGTTGGGCTTCTTATGGAATCGGGGAATCACAGAGGGGTTTGGGGTGGAAGGAACCTTAGGGATCATCCCATCCCATGGGCAGGGACACCTTCCCCTATGCCAGGTTGCTCTCAGCTGCACCCAGCCTGGAATGAGACGATTTCCGAGATCCTTTATCTTCAGTGAGAGACCCCAGTGGACGCAGGGTTCTCCAGCCCGCTCTGAGCTGCAGCTGACTGCACACGCATGAACATGGGTGTACGTGCTAAAAAGCTAGAATCAGAGAAATTCTTCAGCCTTTTCTCAATATTCTGTGAGCAGACTGTCTTTCCTATGTAAACTATTTTAAACAAGGTCACAGTTCCATAAACTTCTTGCACTCGCAGGCTGTTTTGCAAGATTGTTATGGCTTTGACTTTGAAAATATTTTGGAATCGGTATCTTAGGACTTGGCCAATGCTCTCAAGGGGTGGATGGCCGAGGAACCAATTTCCTATTGCCACTCAACACACTTTTTGCGATCTGTCCTATAAAGTAGTCAGAAAATTATTAAAGAAAAAGCTTCGGCTTCCACTTGTTCATGAGCCTGGACTCTGTGGCGTTTTCTTTATGTGCCTCGGACGTAACAGCGACACATGGGAGCACATGTGGAGATCACTTGATATGGAAATGCAAAATCGGTAAATTGAGGTGGCTGTAAAACACCCTGAGCACCCAGAGGATGAATCACCTCGTGGTCGGAGGCTCTGCGTTTCCTCCCATGAATCACTCTCGCGCTGCACTGCGGGGTTGTGCTCGTATCCACACCTCAGCCCTCGCCGGGGCTGAAAAAGTTGTTTGGGTCTATTTTTTAACTTCTTTTATCAGAATCGCTGCCCGTTCACGCGGTCCTGAGCGAAGCTGATCGCTGCCTGAAGGAAATGCCACTCCGATATCTCATTCCCAGCACTGCTGCGAGGACACCTTTGGCTGCCACCACAAAACACTCTTTTGCAGGGACGTGCTGCCTATCTCCCATCTCCCATCCCAGCCTCTTGGAGGGTTCCCAAGAACAGCAGCGTTCTTCCCTCATTTTGTTTCTCAAATAAGATCACTGGATAAAAATAGACATCAGACAGGAGGAAAATGAGGGAGGAAAAGGAAAGGTTAAAGCTGCCGCTGTGCAGTATTATCTCCTTGGGAAGCTGCAGAGGGTTTATTCGTGCTGTGCTGCTGCCTCCCTTGCTCAAAGGAATTATATCACTCAGGCTTGTGAGAATATGGAAAATCAGGTGTATTAAATTAGCTGAAAATTGGTTATGGGGGAAAAAACCACCTCTTGATGCTGTAGTGGATGTGCATCATCCATCTCCTTTGGAGTGCAGGCAGAAAGAGGCGTTAGGAGAGATAATAAAATGCAACAATAAAACAATACAAATGGAACAGCTATAAAAGTGCAATAACTTCCACAAATTTGTCAGAGACACCGTTTGCTCCGTGGGAATTATTGTCTGCCCAAACACACCCGGAGTTGTTCCCATGTGGCAGCCCCCAAACTGGGGAGCTGGAAAACCTGTGGTGCCTTTCAGCAGCAGTTGAGAGATTCAATCCAAGTGGAAAACTCATTTCTGGGTATTAAACCCTTCTGTGTTCTGGTTAATGGCCAGAAGAAAATAATGCATGAATTGCAAAGCTGGAAGAAATGGAAAAATTTGTATTTTTTAAATTAAAAAAAAAATACTCAGAGTTATTCAGAATGAGATTTTCAGGCATGTCTAGCGATTTCAAATCACTGAAATTCCAGTTATTCTGTTATGGAACACCAGAAAGACATTCATTTCCCACAAGGATCTCATAATTTCTTGAAAACCAGGCTATTTCTGTGTGATTCCAGCAGCATAATAAAAAATTGAGCCCCTCAGAAGTATATTCAGACTCTCGTGCATACCGTGGGATCGAATTAATAAGAAAAAAAAAAGAAAAAAGAAGAGGATTGTGTCAATTTCAAGTTCATTAAGAGAGAAAAAAAGAACATTTACACTTGCTGGTGTGAGTGTGGTTCTTAAAGTCTCTGGATACACCTGAAAATGTTGGCATGAGAAAATCCATGAGGTGGATTTGGGTCAGAAGGAGGAATGGATGGATTCCTGATATAATAACAATAGCAATAAAATAATCCTAAAATAACCCGACTATATGGATTTGGGTAGCAGGAAGAAATAACCACTCAAACCCACGTCAATGAAGGGAAAGGCCCCATTTCATCGTGCTGGACATGGGGTGAGGTCGGCAGAGACCACGCCAGGACCTTGTGTGGTGTGAGGGGCAGTGGCACTGGCACAGCATCACACACACACCGGGCTGGCACAGAGAGGCAGTGGCACCACGAAAGCATCCCTGGAAAGGATCTTCCCCTCAACATCTGCAGGAGAATAACAGAATTGAGGTCAGAAAGGGCCCTGTCGGTCAGATAGTTTGATGCTCTGTTTGGGAAAGGGCGCAGAGCTTTATCCCAAACCCCTGGAAAACGAGAATGCTGCTGAGATGGGAAAAAAGCATCAGCTGGGGGCTGAGCTGTGGGGCAGGATCGGACTGGAGCAGCGTGCGGCCCTGTCACCCACCTAAGGGACAGTGTGAGGCCTGTGGGCACCCAGGGGTGGAGATGAGCAGTGGTTTTGGAAGTGATGACACTGGGAAGGGCAGCTTGGGCGTCTTTGGGACACAGATCTGAGGGTCTGGGCTAGGACAGGCAGGGCTCTGGAATGGCTTAGCTGTGATAATCAGGATTTTCCCCTGTGGGAGTGTGAAATATTAATAATGGGCCATGGACAGAAGTGGAATTGTGAATTAAAGATTGGTCAGTCTGATTTAGAGAAGAAGCTGTTATTTGTGCTCCCTGTGCCTAAGCGTTGATGGCTTTTGGTAAAAGAGAGATGAGAGATCTGAGGTCAGATTGAAAATAACCAAACCTTCCTCATGACATCACCTCTGGTTAGACTTCACTGGGAGAGCGGAGTTACCTCACAACTGAATTCACCTGGCAGTTTAAGGTACCCAGACTGGAAATAAAAACCCCACGAAAGCTGGCATTCAGCATCTGACAGCTCCTAAATCTCCCTGTGGCTTTTAAACAGGCTCTGCTCGGCATGGCATTCATACACTGAACCCTACTGGGCAATCATATGAGAACCACTGAAAAATCAAAGTTTCACTAGCTTGAGATGCAGTCTGTACATCAAGGGAAGTGCAGGAATGTGGGGTGAAAGTCTATTTATAATTCTGGCAGCTCAAAAGGCTTTGTTAGTTCACCTTTCTCAAAATAAGAAAGCTCCATCGCTCTTATTCTCAGGCAAGAAACTGTGAAGTTGTTTATTTTTTCCATCCCTATAGGGCAAATAAGGAAAGATCTCGCAAAATTCCCACTATAGAGTGCCTTAGGGGCCAGGGCTACCTTCTGTCACTCAGTCTGGGATGGATTTATCCTCACAGCAGCTGCTGAGGTGGGTCAGTGTTGGTGCTCCTCCTCTACCTCCCTGTTAAAGACAGAAATGAGGCATCAGAGGGTGAAAGTGCCTCTGTTTAACCTCAGGGGTTAAACAAAGCTGTGCCCTCCATCCTGGGGACCCTCTTTAGGTTTGTGCCCCTAAAGGCTCCCTGAAGCAGCCCCCAAGACTGTGCAAAGTTGATGCAAATGACTCAGGAGCATGAGCACGCACAGAAAAGCTGCAGCAAAGGACAGAGTGCTGTCAGAACCCCCCTGAAAAATCGATGTTCACAGAAGGCAATATAACCTGTCTCCTCAGGGGGACAGCAGCTTTCTCCCCAGATATGAAACTGGTAAAAGCCTTAAGAATGATGTTCCAAAATTGTTGCTGTTACGTCCGAGACACATAAGGAAAACGCCACAGAGTCCAGGCTCATGAACAAGTGGGAGCCCTTTAATAATTTTCCAACTACTTTTATAGGATAGATCGCAAAAAGTGTGTTGAGTGGCAATAGGTAATTGGTTCCTCGGCCATCCACCCCTTGAGAGGATTGGCCAAGTCCTAAGATACCTATTCCAAAATATTTTCAAAGTCAAAGCCATAACAATCTTGCAAAGCAGCCTGCGGGTGCAAGAAGTTTATGGAACTGTGACCTTGTTTAAAATAGTTTCCATAGGAAAGACAGTCTGCTCACAGAATATTGAGAGAAGGCTGAAGAATTTCTCTGATTCTAGCTTTTTAGCACCTACACAAAATGCCTTAAAGGATGGAAGTCACCTGGAGCTTTTTATTCACGGTGATTGCAACAAGTTCAGCTTGAAGCTGCTGGGGGCTTTTGGTTACGAGCTGAGGCCTGGGACACCTTGCAGCTGTAGCTGCTTTCTTGCTCTCCCATCACCACAGCTGAAGAATAAAATCTCTAGAAAAAAAAAAAACCCAAAAGAAAAGCTGGAATTTCCCTCCTGGGAGCAGTGCAGCACTTGGCTGACCAACACCTCCAAACAGAGATCCCAGCCCTCCCCAGCTGACGATGCTGCTAATTGGGGTGTGCCAATGCACAGCTCTGGATGAGCGTTTGTGTGCGGTGCTTTTCCACACTCGCTGGGCTTCTCACAGGCTCTGCTCATTGACAAGGGGCAAGATTATCACAAACATGTAGGGTTAGATAATTCTGGGCTCCCCAGGCCAATTCTGAAGGTGGCTCTGTGTAAATAGACGGTGCTTTCTCAGGAAGTGGTTCATCCTGGTGTATCCGAGGGATCGGTTTGGGAATGTTTGTGGTCCCCAGCCCATACCAGGGCGTATTGTAGAAACAGCCCAGACAAGTTGTTTGGTCCAGATATGTCTGAGATAGCTACAGGCAGGGAAAATGACTGAGGGCATTTGGGAGCAGGAGCTCATTTGGGAGCAGGAGCCTCATTAGCAGGTGGAGGGTGGGAGGTTAATTATTATGGTTCTTGTGAAAAATCACCCCCAGCTTTTGACATCACCCTTCTGAGGGTGGCAGTCATCAAACGAGCAGAATGGACCCTGCCTGGGAGTGAAATTATGGAAGGCCATCATGGAACAGGGATGATCCAGGGATTGGGAGCCGTCACATTCAGGTACATCCAGGGAGGAGCAGTGGCAGTAGGATAAGGGAATCAAGGCATCCCTGTGTCACACAACAGCCGTGATTGCCAGGGCATCACCACTGCCTGTTCATTTCCCACAAAAATGTATAAATCACAGGAGAATGGGAAAGGAAAATCAAAATATTCAGCCTTGAGTGACAGTCTTTCTTTGTTCCTACAGAGGTAATTGCCAGGTAAAATCCTGCATCTGCCAGCATTTTCTCTGAAACAGTTCCCCTGAAATTATCCAAAGCCCTTTCAGAGCTGCATTTCTTCCCCACAAGAAGGACACATCCACTCTGGATCCTGGGTGGTTTGAGCTCCGTGGAATTAAGTCTGGCATTTCTTTCTTTGATTCCGATCAGGGCACACAAAAGCTCTGTGCATTCCCATTGATATTCATGTCATTCCTACTCTGGCTTCTCTCGAATTAATGCAACCCCAGAATCTTTGCAATGTCACTCTCAATTCATGCAGGCTTAAAAATTTAATCTTGCCCATTCTTGAGTTCTGCTCCTCTCTTATTCCTTTCTTTGATGCCTTTGTGCAAATGTTTCGGGGCTTCTTGGGCATGCCACACACAGCAGGTTTTGCTGGTGGAAAAGCAGGATTTTCTCCTGTGCAGAAGAGTTGGGCACTGAGATGCCCATCGGACACTCAAGAGAACCCATCAACACGAGCCACTGTAAAAAAGAGCAAGTGTTTCTCTGGCAATTCTACTTTTCCAAACTTTTTCCTGAGGTTTTCCACACCGGAGGCCTGCCAGCCTACACAGATCACAGAATGGTTTGGGTTGGAAGGGATCTTAAAGATCACCCAGTGCTGTGGGCATGGCCCTGTCCTTGGGCAGGGACACCTTCCACTGTCCCAGGCTGCTCCAAGCCCCAATGTCCAGCCTGGCCTTGGACACTGCCAGGGATCCAGGGGCAGCCAGAGCTGCTCTGGGCACCCTGTGCCAGGGCCTCCCCACTCTCCCAGGGAAGGATTTATTCCCAATATCCCATCCATCCCTGCCCTCCTTTAGCTTAAGGCCATTCCCCCTTGTCTCATCATGACCTATCCTCACAAAAGTCCTGCTCCAATGTTCTCATGAGTCCCCTCAGGCACTGGAAGGTGCTCTAAAATTTCCCCAGAGCCTTCTGTTCTCCCAGAGGAAGGAATGCCACGAGGGGAAGCTCAGCCACGTCTTCAGAAGTGCCACCCTGAGATCAGCAGCACTTGGGGACCTGTGTGTTCCCAGAGCTGGCTGACAATTCCCGAGGAGCTGAAGCCCTGTGGGGTCCAGGAGCTGTGGTTTGGTGAATCAGCAGCAAACACCTCCCAGAGCAAGTCAAGGTGATGCTGAACTCAGTGAGCAAACCTGACCTGCGGTTTCATGCAAACCCTTTTTCCCTCTTTTAGTCTGCGTGGGTTCATGCCCCCTAAATTTCGCTCTCAGTTTCAGCTGTGAATGAATTCAATATCTTTAGGTCACATTCAGCGAAGAGAAACTCCCCAGTTCGGACTAGTTTCAGTACAAACCTAAGCAAAACCACAGAATTGCTCATGGTTTCCAGACCAAACCATGCAGTTCACCTTGTTTTTTGGGGTTTCATTATGAAAATTTCATGGAGTCCGAAAAGGAAGAGACACAAAGCTTTGAATTGTGGCTTGTCCACTCCTGCCTACTGGGAATACAATGGTTGGTGATGGAAATCTTCACTGTGACGAGACATTTCTGTGGTCCCCAGTTGGTTTTAAGTGAAAATTGATTGATTGATTTTCCCTTTGGGCTTGGTTTTGGCCCTTGCTTTGGTCTTCTCAGAGTGGTTTCAGTCCATGTCTGGAAGAAAAAAAAATCACGGATTCTTTGTCATGGTGGGAAATCGGTGCAGGCATGGCATAGCCGAGCCTACATCTTCTGTATTTCAGGGTTTAAAGAGGTTTAGAAAATGCTGAGACTCTGGTGTTGTTCTCTCCTGTCGATTAAAAGCAGCTTCTTCCAGGAGAGATTAAAACTTGGATCATTTCCAGGTCAGGGAAGTCATCAAGCGTGGTAACTCAGGGCATCACACTCGTGAGTGTGGTGCACGTGAAAGACAACTTCAGCCTTGAATTTGTGACAATCTAATCATAGAGAAATTAAAGCATGAATGAGAAGAAGGGTGGGAAGTACTGGAGAAAATCTGGAAAATTTGTCTTGAAGTAGAACTCATCTCTAGTGATACACAAGCAAATGTGGGTGGTTTTCCCTGGATACACCACCAAAGGCTGTGTCTCACCTGCTGAGCCGATTCTGTCATCCAGGAGACATCGGCACTCATCCATTTTGCTGAATTCCTTAGAAATTACCTTATTGAGCACAACTGAACCAGGAAAATCAACTAGACTGGAAGATTTCCTTTCAGAAGACAGCCAGCTTTCGGCTCAAAGACTTCCAGTCACGATGGACCTGCCACTCCTTCCAAGGAGTCACGGCAATGTTCAACTAATTCCAGTCTCATGGATGTGCTTCTCTTTTCTGTTGGACTGACAGAGCCAGAGAGAAAAGAGGAAAATCTCGTGGATTATTTTCCCTCAGCTGTCATTAACTCTCATTTTCACTGGTCAAAACTTTGTCTTAATCTAAATTCACATGGATCCAATTTCAGATTTCCTTCTTTCCCCTAGTTGGAATAAATCAATAATTAGACCAAATTGCTCCAATTTCTCTCAGTAAAGATATTTTCTGGACCCCAAATCACTTGTGCACTCCTGCTCCTGCTGAGCAGGGAAAATCTCTACCTAATTTCCCCTGCTCAGCAGAGAGTGTGACTTCTCAAAACACGCAGGGTGGGAAAATGCAGCTTCAAACGGTGTTTTGAAGGAATGAAATAAAAACACAGCAAATAATTGAAAGTTTGAGGCACCCACTCAAACGCAAAAAATATCCCCTTTCTCCGTGGCCACTGCTAAATGTAACGAGGCAGTTTCAGGATGTGTCTTGATACGGCTGCTTTTGGTTGGTTCGTTGGGTTTTAACTGTTTGCTGGAGGAGGTTGGCCCGTGGGTAACAGCCAGACTGGAAGGAAATCTGGCTTCACATCTGGTGTCTGCCCAGGGCTGTGCCACCACCGTGTCCCACCCCAGTGGCTCTGGGAGAAAGGGCCATGGCATGACCCGCCGGGAGGGCGTCAGCATCCCTTGGAAGTGGAGCATCATTTTAGAGGAGATGTTCAGGACTTTGCCTCGAGTTTCTTAGGCCAGAAGCCTGAGGGAAAAGAGTGGCAGTGACCAAGGAAAGCCACTGAGATGTGCTCCGTGAACACCTTGGGAAGGGTTTAACCTAGCTCTGAGCAGAAACAGCTGCTAATGGTAAAATCTGTGTGCCTAAATCCAGCTGGTTTCACCCCACAGCTCAAATCCTGTTAGAAGAAAAAAATCTTGATTTTTACCATTTTACAGACAGAAAATCTCAGACAGGGGGGTGGGGAAGCGAATGATGGAGCAGAGACTCCCCAAAAGCTTCGCCAGATGAGTTGGGCAAATGAGATCCATGGAGCTGCAATGGGATTCTTCCCTGAATTCCAGCAGGATCACTGGCCAGAGAAAAGCTCCACGAGCACTTGTGACAGGGGGTTGTCCCTGTTGTCCCAGCTGAGCTCGAGCTGGGCAAGGCAAGGAATGAGGGAGGGATGTGGTGAAGATCATGAGGAGGTGGTGGTGTAGGTTGTGAGAGAGCACGAGGCAGCTTCGACTCGAGCAGAGGAAACTTCACATTTGGAATTTCAAAAAGTCAACTCAACATTTCTGCCATAGCAGATAAACATCTCAGTCTCTTTTATGGCTGGGAATCATCTTTTTCTGTTTATGAATAGAAAAAAACACAACAAGTTACCTCATGTTCTTTCCTCCGGGGCTTTTTGGGGGTGGATGTCTGTGGGTGGTAAACAGCCCACGGAGAAGTTGTTGTTATTATTAATCGATATGAGGCAGGGGAGGGCAGGGGCTGAGGCTGACATGAGCCAGATTTGGGCTCACCACAACCCAAATATAGGTGAGGGAGGGACAGCACAGCCTCTCTGCTGCTAAGGGGCTGTGGTTATTGCTGCTTTGTGGTATTATTTATATCCCTGCCAGCATTTTTCTCGCCAAAAGACAACTTAGGCAGACACACAAAGACCTGAAAGCCTAAAAACTACAAGTGAGACATAAAGGCATCGACAAGCAGCTGGACAGGGTGAGCAGAGCACTTGAGGAAGTGTTTTAGCCTTGGCAAAGCCTTGCTGGTGTCGTGGTGACACCAGCGATGGAAACCTGTGGTCTGGGGAGCTGCACAAACACAGCCTGGGGAGTGCAGCCTGCTCAGGTGGTGCAGAGGCTGATGAGGAGCAGAAGCACAGCACACTGATCTGGGGTTTGAGGCTCTGTTTCCCAGTCCGGAGGGCAGGGACTGCCCTTGTTCTCCTGGAGCATCCCCAGGAGTGGGCAGCAAAGCCTTCAGCGTGGTCCTGCAGGGGATGGATCTGGCTTTGGGGAGAGAAAAGGGAGAGCCTGAGGCACCCAAGGCATTTCTGCATGCCCAGGTGGGCTGTGGCCATGGGGGACAGTCCCAGCAAGTGCCAGCTGGTAAATCCGTGCCAGCTGGATCAGCAGAGCCAGGATAACCTAAACCCTGTGGGTGCCGTGGCACGTTTGGGATGTACTGGGGATAGACCTGGTTTAGAGTGACCCTCAGGGCAACCTCAACCATCAGGTGTGAAACCAGCTGGAGCTTCTCGGATTGCCCAGAGCAGCTGTGGCTGCCCCTGGATCCCTGGCAGTGCCCAAGGCCAGGCTGGACGGGGTTTGGAGCAGCCTGGGACAGTGGAAGGTGTCCCTGCCATGGCAGGGGGTGGGAATGGATGAGCTCTGAGGTCCTTCCGACCCAAACCGTTCTGGGATTCTATGAAACACTGCAGTGGATTCCCCTCCTCTCAGAAACGCTGTTTACTAAAAGCAAAACCGGATTTTGGAAAGATGGTCATTCTGATAAAGCTTTTCAGAAATTTTAAAAAAGCCCTTATATTTTAATAAGCTCGAAAGACACAAGTTCAGCATTTGGGGAATAGAATGATTTCTTTTTTCTATGAAAATGATGTTTTGTTTTGGAACTCTCCACTCGTTATTTTGTTTATTCAATGTATTTATTCAGCTTGAAACTATGGGAAAAAATTAAGCCTTTTGATCTGTGTTTGCTAAGTTTTAGTGGTGGAGAAAGGGACTTTTTCTTTGTGATAAATTTCTGAGATTATTTTTTTTCTAAATAAAATTTATTCTTGAGCTGCCTCATTACAAACCACACACAACAGCTAATTAATTCCTGATGAAATATTTGCATCGCTGGCGGTTTTCTGTCAGCACTTCTATTCAGCACTTCAGGAAGCCTTCCCTGACTGCCAATCTAATGGATTTCACAACACTCTGGAAAAGGATCAGTTTTGTTTTGTTTCCTGAAGAAACAGAGAATTCCTTGGTGCAGCAAGGACTGGGTGATGATGCACAAGAGGGGGCAGGGACCGGCAGGCAGGAAAAATGGGGGATTATAGGAAGAGGAGGAGAAGGAAGGAGTTGTCACCAGGGACAGGTGAGGGATTAGGTGGCTGAAAGATTAAATTCGTGGGCCCAAGGGAATGGGAAGGATGTTGTCATGAAGGTTTCATGGGATCTGGGCACAAGGAAAGGTGCCCATCCTTGCAGGGCACTGTCACAGGGGATGGAGCCAGGCAGAGGTCAGGCAGCTCCAGCTGAGCAGCAAACTAACACTGGTGACCACACTGAATTTCTGTAGGAAATTATTTTGGGCACCATTTTTCTGATCAAAGCCAGCAGCTGGATCAGGGGTTCTCCACACAAAGAGGAATTTTCTATAGGCAGTCTTTGAGACTTTTATGTCTCTGTTCTTATAATCTAAATCTAAATATTTAAATCGAGATCTAAATATTTAGCCTGGCCTCCAGCTGAGTGTGCAGCACAGAGGAAAGGAAAGCAGCCAAGTGGAAACCAGAATGACAGAGCACATTGGGGACCTGCAAGTCAGAGCAAATCCCAGTCAGAAGCAGAGTCTGGTAACCTCAACCCCGGCGGGCAGTTCACTGGGTGCAGCCACTGAATGGCAATTAATCTGTTGGATTAATTGAGAGGAAGAGGTGCCCCGAGAACTCAGGGTAGCACAGGATAGACAGCTGCACAGCCCACAGCCCAAGCTTTCAACACTCCTACGGCGGAATGGGCTGTGATAGCCATCTCTGTGAGCACAGAACTGCCTGCCATGAAGTGCTGGTGCTCCAAAACTGGGAGAAAATGGTTCAGTGACTCATCAATTCATTGGAAAAAGCACTTTCAGGTTGACCAAGCCTGTTCATGAATTTGAGTTGGGTTTTGCTGAATGGGTGAGGTGAAACCACAAGTTTTGGAAGTGCTGAGGCACCAGAATTAGACAAGATAAAGCAGTGGTTTAGATCCAAGATTACTTGCTTGGTTTGGTTCTTGCCGAAACCTGAGACAGATGATGGAGGTATTTTTCCTCATCCTTTACCAGGCTGGTTAATTTACCAATGGATGCCGTAATAACCAACGTAATCTCCCTCTCTTGAGTAATTCAGAGCACAGATTTGAGCAACCTTCCCCCATCTTCAAGAAATCAAGACTGTGTCAACATGCACGAATCAGAATACCATAAACTGAATGAAAGCACAGGAAAACACCTGATAATAATTCCATGAAAACTGCTGGCTAAAATTCCCTCCCTGGGACTCCCAGAATGAGTACCTGTTAGAGGAGGCTGTGAATTCAGCCACTGGGCTCGACAGGAGATCAACAACCCTTCCAATATTAGTTGAGTCAAGATGGAACTCTGTCTCGGCTTAAAGTTCTGTCTTTATTTCTAAGCCAGGAGCAGCAATAGGCACAGAAAGGTGTGTTCCACACACACAATAAAACCATTCTGGAGCCCAGCAGGGGCAGATTGTCCAGAGCCCCTTAATCAATGGAATCATGGAATGGTTTGGAAGGGACCTTAAAGATCATCTGATTGCACCCCCTGCCGTGGGCAGGGACGCCTTCCACTAGAGCAGCGTGCTCAGAGCTCCACCCAGCCTGGCCTTGGACACTTCCAGGGTCACCACTCACTGGCTTTAATCCCTGCAATGAGCCAGAGCACTGTGCTGGGCCAGCCCAAATGCCCACCCAGCCCAGTGCACCACCAGCAATAATTAAGTACAAGATGCTTTGGGAGAGAGGCAAAGCAACAGCTAAAATACAGCAGGCATTCACCTGAGTGAATTCCTGTTTGAGTCCAGTTACACCCTGGGACAGTGATATCCAACTGTGCAACGTGGAAAACAAACATTCTTTTCATTTCTTTTAAATGCTGAAGGGTTTGTTTTCCTGGTGTACTCCTTAGGTTTGTTGGATTACGGCCTGGATTCATCTCTGGCTCGCTGTCTCCACTCAGTCAAGATCTAATAGGGATCTTTCATACCTCTTGATTTTGAAATCAAGAGAGAGAAACAGAACTTTTCCAAAGGGGATTGTCCAGTTTATTTTATGCATCTGGTTCAGGAGGGCACTGCTCATGTCCTGTCCCTCTCCAGAGACTCTGCTGCCATCAGCTTTAGCTGAGAGAGCTCCATCCCTGGGACACCTCAGTGCCTGGGCAAACACAGCCTGGCTGTACAGGGCAGCACTGTCTGAAGTCTCAGACAATGGGAAAGGAGAAGGAAAATCAGAAGCGAGATGTGGTCTTGATATGAATCCTGCAGGGCAGCCAGACCTGGCGGGCTGTGATCCCTGTGGGACAAGGAGAGGAAGGGATCAAAGAGAAAACCTGGGTTTTATCTGGGAGCAAAAGCCATTAAAAGTGAGCATGGAGAAAGGGGAAAGTGTCTGTGCTGGTTTCTAGGATGAAGCAGCACAGGCAGCTGCTGAACCCTGTCGCCTGCCAGCAGGGATGCAGCCCTTCCCGAGGCCAGCCCAGCAGGGAGGCACTGAGCAGCACTGGCCTTGAGAGGTTTATCTGAGAGCAGAAAACTCCAAAATCATGAAGAAAAACTGAAATGAAACACTATTTGCTGGCGAAAAGAGCTGAGGCAGCTTTTTAGGTTTGTTTTCATTTCAGCGGATGCCAGGTCATTTTTAATTTTGATGTGTGTTAGTTCTCCCATCCCTACAGATGCAGGCACAGTGAGAACACACCTCGGGCTGCCTGACAGAGTTCTGGTGTGGTTTTGTAAGGTTTCCTGAGAATCAGGGGACATTTCTTGTTTTGCAGCTTTACAAAAAGCCACAAGTGCCTGAGTGCTTTGGTGCTCTAACAAACAGGTCAGTGCGGGGAGAGGTTACCTGGGGGCACAGATCGTGGCTCTGCCCTGGTCAGCTCATCTGCTGACCCCTGGCACAAACCCACGCTGAGGCTCCTGGTGGCCCCTGAGGGAGCGGGATGTGCCAATGAGGTTCTGGAGCTGCAAGGACAATGTGGTTTGTCTTTACCAGCACCTGTGGCAAATTCATCTCAGAGCCTCCCACAGGGCACCCTGTGTGCACACAGTGATGCAGAAAGAACAGGAGGAGGGAGCTGGTTGTGTCAGATGTTCCCCTGGGGCCGGTGAGTTTAGTTTTGAAAGAAAAATAAAAAAAAGCTTTAAGGTACTTTCTGTTGTTTTTTTGATTTTTTTTCTCTCACAAAGGACACGGGGTGGAAATTATTACAGCAGGAGCCAGGCAGGCTCTGCCTGTGAGCTGAGCTCTCCCCAGCCCTGTGCCTCGAGGAGTGAGGGTGGGAAGGGATGGGGATGGCAGTGCAGGGAGGAAGGGGGTGATGCTTTGGGCTCAGGCAGCGATTTTGTCTGTGCATTGAACTGGCTGGTTTGTGTCTCTGTGCTTGGGTTTTGACACAGGCAAAATGGAAATCCCCAGGATCTGGTGAGTTTGAGGGGATCCAACAGGAAGTGCTTCCCAGCAGATCTCTCTGTGAGAAGAAAAATTTAATGGACGAAGAGGAAAGATTGGGAACATTTATTTTGCCTTCCTCCCCATGCCCGCACGGAGAACATCTGTATCTGGCTGTGCTGTTCTGCAGTCAAACAAGCCAATATTTAAGGAAAGGCTTTTTCCATAAGGAAAACCCTCTTCCCTGTGTGGAAGAGAGCAAGAAGAAAGCCAAATGCTCGAAAGGTGTCGAGCCAACAGCACTGGGTGATTAATGAACCAACCCATCGGTCTGGCCCCAACCACAGCGTCACACAATGGGCTTTCACTTTCTCCCAGGGGCCTCCCAAACATCCTGAGGGCCAGGCTGCTTCGAGCTGGTGTTTCTGTACTCAGAAAGGGACTGGGCTCTCACCAGGGAAGGCGCTTCTGGAGAATTTCTGGTATTTCTCTGTCCTGAAGGACAGCAAGGAGCTTTGAAACGCTGTGATGTCTTACACTAGAACATATGAAACAGCTCTTGGAAGGATGAAGAGGTGAAAATAATCCTGTGGCTCTTACAAGGACTGCAGGTGTAGCCTTCAATTTATCAAAATATAAATGACACCAGTGCTGTTTATTGCTGTTCCCTCCCTAGAAGCAGTGTGAGCAGAGAAATGAGAGCTGCCAGATGTGAAAAGTGGCCCAAACTGATCTGATTTTGACGACAGCTCTACGTATCCTGCTGGTTGAAGTCCAATAAACCTCATATCAATGTGCTGAGTACCTTCAGCGCCCCTGGAAGTTAAACGGGAAGTCCTGTAGGTAAGACTGAAGAAAGAACCCTTGAAACATCTCCCCTTGGCCAAGTGGAAATGAAAGCTCCCAAAATGCCAGATTGGTCACCGGGGCTGAGTGAGAGCCCTTTGTGCCCAACATGGGCCTCCCCCACAGTGTGTAGGCTTAGAGCTGTTTACAGTTTGAAATCATAAAAAAAAGGAAAGAATAATAGAATCATAAAATCACAACCTGTGAAGGGACCTTAAAGCTCATCTCATCTCATCCCACCCCTGCCGTGGGCAGGGACACCTTCCACTGTCCCAGGCTGCTCCAAGCCCCAGTGTCCAGCCCGGCCTTGGGCACTGCCAGGGATCCAGGGGCAGCCACAGCTGCTCTGGGCACCCTGTGCCAGGGCCTGCCCACCCTC
>VZTI01002497.1:223433-249709 GCA_013397865.1 Struthidea cinerea
TTTTTTTTTTTTTTTTTTGCTGAGAGTTGTCTTTCCCTCTCACCTACACCAACTCCTTCACCTTTAGATTGAAGGCCTGATTAAGATGTGTGTTTTTACAGGGCCCTCCAAGAATAAAGATCATCGGTGCAGCTCTGGCTGAGCTTTGCTCGCCGTCTCCTGCTGACAAACCACACCTTGTTTATCAGCACCAACATATGTTGTACACACACAGAGCTGCTGGAGCTCTGCAGGCTGAGATTTCTGTACCTGCCGGGGAAACCACTGAGGAAAAGGTGCAGGAACAAAGGCTGGAGCAGAGGTTTTTCAAAGAAAATGCTGAGGCAGTGCTGAACAGGGGCTCCAAAGCTGCTGGGGGGTTCATGTCTTCTTCTTTATTTTCATTTTACATTATTTTTTCCCACTTGTCACTAAATAAATTCTATCATTTTGTCAATCCCCTGTGTTTGTAACACCCTGTGAAGAATTCCGCTCTGCCTTGAGCTCCTGATGGAGTGCAGAGAACCAGCAGCAACCAGCCAAGCACCATCTCAGCAATCCCAGCTGTATTCCAGTGCCCTGGGTCATCCTGTCCTCATCCCTGGGAGGCAGAAATGAGAAGTGCCACAGTACCTGCGAGGCTGATGCCACTGCCTCACCATTTTCTGGGATCAAGCTGCTGCTTATTGATGACACCTAAACATTTCTGTTCTGCTTTCCTTTCTAATCAAGGTCTGGTAGAGAATGTTCAGTGGGTTAAGCACAAAGAGGGCTGAGAAGAAGGAGAAAAAGAAGAGAAAAGAACAAAGAAATAAAGTCCTGCTCCTTCAGAGTTTAACACCCCCCAGGATTAACGTGGCAGCTGCAAGAATGTTTTTCAAGGCTGCAGTTTTGGATTCAGGCAGTGAAGACTGAGACCAGATGAGCAGCAGGGGCAGCCACTGGATCACTGTGTGCTCAATTTCTTGTTTTTCATGCTCTCTGACCCTCAGTCATGCTCAGCTGCTCTTAAAGCAAACCAAGCCAAACTTGTAATTTCAAATGAAGGGATTTCCTGCATCCCTGTCCAGGAAAGATGGGAAATTTGTGTTTTCTGTCACAAGTCACGGGGCTACTTCTTCCCTTCTGCAGGCTCAGGCAGGATTCCCTGGATTTCTGGTGGCATTTAGCCCAGCAGTGGGTGAGATCAGTTCCCTCGGCTGGAATTGCATCAGGAGAGGAGGTGAGGGAGCTGCACCCAGAGGTGATGCAGCAGATTTGGGTGCTCCAGCTGAGCTGACACCCAGTTGTTACTCTGTCAGGTGGAGGAATTTAAGGTCATCCACATCACCCTGGAGTGCTCTAATCACTCGCTCAGGGTGGCTGCATGCTCATGCCTGGAGTCAGAAAAAACCACATCACTCAGGAGACCAAGTCTCACAAAAAGCCAGGGGATTTAATAACTTAATAGCTGTCATCAGCTTCATCCTCCCTCCCCCAAATTATCCATCCAGTTGACTTTTGCCCACCCGGCTTGGAGCTGTCACTTTACCCAAACCTAACTAAGAAATCCAGGCCTGAGGTCTTGCTCAGGCTGTAGTTAAGGCTAGCACAGTGACACTGGAAAAGGAGTTTTCCATCCACTGTTCTCAAAAATACCTTATGGATACAGCCCTAACCCCACAAACCCCTCTCATGCCCCCAAATATCCCCTTCAGTGCCTTTAGGACCTTAAATCTGGCTGAGGAAATATTTTTTGAAGCCCTTCCTCTCCTGCCCCCTTGAGGCTCCCAAACTGCTTCATCACGTTCAGGATGAACACCAGCACTGAGGTTCGGCAGGTTCATGAACAGATTTCAAATCTGAGCGTGTTTTTAAACTCTGCTCACAAGTCACAAACAGGAGAGGGGGAAGAGGCAGTGAATTTCCCTTCCAGGAGCCCGTGGTGGAGCTGCTGGTACCAAATCAAGCTTGTGTCAGCTCTGAAGGGTGTTTTGGCAGGTCTGACTCCAAGGATTTGCCAGCTCCCCTCTCACAGGGACAATCATGGAGAATACCAAGCAGGGCATCTGTCAGTGAGTAATTACAGGAAATATCATCTTCCTTTTGTGCAGGGTGTTTGAGTCGTGTCTGGGGCGAGGCACAAACCTGAGCCTGTCTCCAGTAGCTCTTCGGAGCTGCCAAGGTAAATGACACCAGAGCCAGAGCCAGGCAGCTCTGGGATGTTACTAGAAATGAGGAAGTCGTTCCATAAATGTCACTTCTTCCCCTGAATGTCTGCAAACAGGCTGCAAGAGCTTTCCAGCGCCCAGAAACACGGATCCAGTGCCATTTCCTAATAGCTTGGGAAGCGTCTGGAGAGCGGAGCATATTCCTGCCCTACTGGATTTGTTCTCTTTTACGCTGCCTATCATTTACTGTGATAAACACCAAGGAAGGGCAATTAATTACAGAGAATTCATTTAATATAGTGCTGCCAGTGCTCCGGAGGGTCAGAGGAGGTTTGTGCTCCCCGTGCAACACAAGCAATGTTCAGGAGTGTAACTTCAGCTGGGAGGGAGGCAAGAAACATTTGCAAAACGTTTGTGAAATGTTTGCAAAATGCAACCTTGAAGCAGGGCAGAGAGACGGGATTAAAACAAGAGATCTTTTATTGTCTTGAACTGCAGAGTGTGATACAGAGGAACTACACGGATTTTCATTCATATAAAAAAAAAGAGAGAGAGAGAGCCCTTTATTTACACACGTGTTCAAAGCTGCCCGTGGTACCTAACAACAGCTCTGGGTTCTCTTTGTTTTGCTTTGTTAGTTATTCCCACCTAGATGGAGCAAGCGTTGGTCAGTAACACTTAGAAAAACATGGAAGAAGCTTTTGGGCAGGAAAAAAAAAGAAAAAGAGAATTATGTTCTAAAAGAAGCCAAATCCTCATGGGTGTTTCACTGTAACAAACCCAGCAGAATAATTACAAGCAGTCACTGACAAAAGGAACAGTTTTCAGTAGGGCCTCAGCAGCCTAATTGTTCTCAGCCTGTCTTTATTTCCCCATCTAAGTAAATATATCCTGGACATGCACAAACTCCACATGGATGGAAAAAAAAAAGGTAGAAATTTATTTAAAAGTAATTGTGCTTTTATTTATATTTAAAAAAAAAAATTTACAATCAGACACTGTCCTGCTGTGTTTCCAAAAGCATGGTTTTCTTAAAAATGACAAAATGTAGCTTATTATTATTATCATTATTATTATTATTACTTTGTCTTTATATTAATAATATTAATCTTATGCTTAAGTTTTAAAACATACTGCTTTCCCTTCCCATTCCCTCCTTCTCTGTGGTACTTGATATATATATATAAAACAAAGGCATTCAAGCCACCAATTATTTCCACTTTTAACTAATAATAATAATAATGATAATTCATCTTACGCCATTTCCGTGTGTAAAATATGGCCGGTTCTAGAACAAACTACCAAGGTACAAAGCTGTTCTCCCTCCCCTCCCCTGGGCCACCCAAGAGATCGTCAGGCGTCGGAAGAACTTTATCCCAGACGCTTTCTGGCCAAAATAAAAAACCAAAATTGATAAAACGACACGGAACCCTTGAGATCGTTGTCTTTGGTGTGGAGGAGGACGTTCCTGGTGGGCAGCTGGAGCTGCTCTGCTGGAAACTCTGGGATGCTTTAAGGCTTTTTTTTTGTTTGTTTGGAATGCTGCAAAGCCTCTGTCGGGCCACGGGTCACCGATGCTTTGGTACCAGTCCCAGCTCCTCACTCCCCCAGGCCAGCGATGCCAGAGGGTCTCCCCACACCCCGCTCTCCATCCCCCCCATCCCCTGCCCGCAGCCCCGCCGGGGCTCTACGCTCGCTTCCGGCGCCCTTCCAGGTTCCGGAAGCTGGAGGGTCTCAGCTTCATCTCTGCAAACTGGATGGAATACTCGTGGCCCTTCCAGTGGAACCAGTTGACGCCCTGTGAAGGCAAAGGCGAGGGGTGGGAGGTCACGCTTTCATTTGCTGTCCCTGGTTCGGACCAGGGATGTTTCTGATTTGGGCGCAGAGGCACCGCAAAGGGGAGGGGCTTTGGGAAGCACAGAGGCTGCGGAATGTCCAACCTGTACAGACCCACCCTGTGAGGTCACAGAACCACGGAATCACACAATGGATGGGCTTGGAAGAGACTTTAAAGGTCATCCCGTTCCCCCCCTGCCATGGCAGGGACACCTTCCCCTGTCCCAGGCTGCTCCAAGCCCCATTCAGCCTGGCCTTGGGCACTGCCAGGGATCCAGGGGCAGCCACAGCTTCTCTGGGCACCCTGTGCCAGGGCCTCCCCACCCTCATAAAGAAGAATTCCTTCCCAATATCCCATCTAAACCTATTCTCTGGCAGTGGGAAGCTGTTCCCCCTTGTCCTGTCACTCCATCCCTTGTAAAGAGTCTCTCCCCATGTTTCCTGTCAGTTCCCTTCAGGCCCTGCAAGGCCACAGCGAGGTCACCCCAAAGCTTCTCCTCTCCAGGCTGAACAATCCCAGCTCTCGCAGCCTTTCCTCCCAGCTGAGCTGCTCCATCCCTCTGATCCCCCTGGTGCCTCCTCTGGGCTCTCTCCAGCAGCTCCAGCTCCTTCCTGTGCTGGGCCCCGGGGCTGGGGCAGCTCTGCAGGTGGGGTCTCAGCTGAGCACAGGGGCAGAGGGGCAGAATCCCCCTCCCCTGCTGCCCACGCTGGGGCTCAGCCCAGCACGGGGGGTCCAGGGCTGGGGCAGGTCCAGCTCTCCCCCGCAGCACCCCCAGGTCCTTCTGCCAGGGCTGCTCCAGCTGCTCATCCCAGCCTGGACTGATCCCAGGAGTTGCCCTGACCCAGGTGCAGCACCTTGAGCTTGGCCTTGTTAAACCTCTGTCCCCCAGAGCTGTCCCTCCTTGCCTGGCTTTCATGGTAGGAAGAACATTTTTATTTCATGTGTTGAAAACTACAATTATTCCCTGCACACTTGGGGTATTCCCTTGGAAAATCAGACAAAGCCAACAAGATTTCACCAGCTGATGTTAAATTCTTGTTTTGTGAGCAACTGCCTATGATCCTGGAGAGGGGGAGGAGGGGATGCTGTGATTTTTGGCTGCCTGAACCATCCGACAGATCCATAATTGCAACTCCCTCTCAGGCATGACAGAAGCCTTCAGACCCCAAACTCACCTGACTGTGGCTGTTGTCACCGTATCTGCCCATCAGGTTGACTCGGTGACAGTTCTTGTACCAGAAAGCCCCTTTGTACGACAGAGCGCAGTTGGTGATGGCAGAGTCGTGGTCCTTGTCGAAGGTGGAGAAGGACCTTCCATTGTGGTAGGTCATGGAGTCACCTGGATGGGGGGACAAAAGAAAGAACGAGCTCAGTGTTTGCCTGGTTTAGATTTCACGGCAGCGCCCATTCTGCAGAAAATATTTGGACTGTGCCATGGCCTGTCTGCACCTGAATTTTTAAAAATTGACTTGTTTTAATATAGGAAATACACAACTTTTTTTTTGTTGTTGCAGGCAGGCCAAAATATTTTTCCAGGTGATCTCTGATCCCCAATGAATATGAAGTGGGTTTTTTTTCATGTCGCTCAATTTCTGCACTTCTTGCTAAAAGCTGAATTTTACAGTGTGGACAAGCCAAGACCAAAGAGGTTCACAAGGAAGGAATCAAGACCACAGGAGTCTCCACACTGATTGAATCCTACTCGTGGTAGCAGCTATGACTACTCTGCACCAGCTCATCTCCCTTAAATCATAGAATCATGGAGTGGATGGGGCTGGAAGGGACCTTAAAACTCATCTCATCCCACCCCCTGCCATGGCAGGGACACCTTCCACTGTCCCAGGCTGCTCCCAGCCCCAATGTCCAGCCTGGCCTTGGACACTGCCAGGGATCCAGGGGCAGCCACAGCTGCTCTGGGCACCCTGTGCCAGGGCCTCCCCACCCTCACAGGGAAGGATTCCTTCCCAATTTCCCATCTAAATTAAATAGACATTAATTCTGCTGCTGCATTTCCTTTGTATCTTTGTAATCTGGGCAAAAGTTCCTGTGCTGGTCACAGGGCAGAGCCCACACCCACATCTCTGCTCTGGTTTATGCACCCAGCAGCGTGAAATTATCTCTTTTTAGGACATGTTGTTAAACTGGATTTATCTCTTAATCCTTTGAAGCCCTGAAGAGGACTCAACAAGGGCTGCAGGGTTTGCCCCACTATGGTTACAAAAGGCAGATGATTTGTTCAGCAAAATTATAAATCACATTACAGCAGGGCTTTGCTGCAAATTCTACTGACAAGAAAAGAGGCTGTGCCAGGCTATTGTTGGCTGTATAAATGACAGCCAAGACTGGCCAAATGAGATATATTGTGGTTTAATAGGCTTGTTTCAATCCTGCCATAAGCAGGCCGTAAAATACGGCACCAAAACGCCTGGAGGATTTCAAATGGACGCATAAAATATATCGATATGTTTGATTTTCCAGCACCTTCCACAGGAGAGGCACCTGCTGACCTGCAACATTCACACGGTTACCTTGAGTCAGCGGGGAGGAAACTGGTCATTAGGAGGAGAAAAAGTCACTTTTTCTTCTCACCTGCTGTGCCGCTGTAGCCATCCACCCGGAGCCGGTACCGGCTCTTGGCGTCTCCGACGCTGAAGCGGTCGTACACAGCGTAGGCCGCGTCCCCCTTGTCCCTCAGATCCACCCGCAGCTCGTACTGGCCCTGAGAAGTGATTTTGTGCAGGTTCTCCAGACCTGTGGGCAGGAAGGAAATGTTTGTCTTGACGCCGAATGATTTTTTTGCCTTTTTTCTTTTCTGCATCCTCTGTATTCCTCACACATACGTTTGGAGCTCTGTGGGCTGTTGTATCCATGGCTGGTTTTCCCAGTGCTTTTCCCTACCTTTTCCCTAAGCAGAAAGACAAAACTCATTCCAAAACCACTACCCTATTGTTGGGGTGCACTGTGTGCTGGAAGAGAGATGGGCCCTGAGGATCAGAGAGAGGGGCTCTGTCCTGGGCCCGGAGGTGACCCTGGGAGTGCATCCAGGTCACCGGGGATGGACTGAGAGAGGATTGTGTGTTTATGGACAGACTGGGCCTGTGAGAAGTGTTCATTGGAGTTTGTGGCCTTATAGGGCATTGTTTGCCTATTACCATACTAGGTAAAATCTGTGCAATGCCCCAGGTGACTGGGGGACACTGTGGGGAACATCTTTCCTGTTTCTATGATGTTCTGTCCTGTTGGGTGCTGGGATTTAGGGAATTCTGACTGTGCAATGAATGTCTTTGCATCTCTCAACCTGATGAGCAAAGTCCTTGCCCATGTGTCATTACTGCACCCTATCTCGGTTCTCCCCGAGAACCAAGGCCAAAACCAGCTCTTCCAGACACATTTTCATCAACAAAGTTCAGTGCCACCTGAGGGGGGAGGATTTAGAAGGGGTTTTGAGCTGGGGGGGGGAATCACATCACCACTTGTGCTCCTAATTGGGGATTTTTGTCCATTATGCTCATTTGCTAAACTTAAAAAACTCTATTCACCCTGTGGGGGGTGGTGGGCATTTTGTGGACATTTTCCATATTTGCCCCTTGAGGCCTCTAGTAAAGACCAACCTTTACATGACCTCCTGTATTAATATTATCTCAAAAGTGCGTTGTTTCATTTCCAGGTTCCTTAAGGCATCAGTCTGTCCATGATTGTTTCTCTCCCATCCCATTATTCCATAAACGGGGCCGTACTGGACTGTACAAATGGAGCAGGACACGGAGCTACACCAGCTGCAGGGCGATGTCAGCACAAAAGCAAGTAAATAATATCCCAGGCTGGATACTCCTGTGAGCTCTCCCCTTCAAATCATAGGAACTGGTTGGGCAGAATAACCAAACTTGTGCTGTGTGATCATCATCGTCATCATCATCATCATGGGGTTGTTCAGCCTGGAGAAAAGGAGACTCAGAGGTGACCTTATCACTCTCTACAATTTCCTGAAAGGTGGTTGTAGTCAGGTGGGGGTTGGTCTCTTNCCATATTTGCCCCTTGAGGCCTCTAGTAAAGACCAACCTTTACATGACCTCCTGTATTAATATTATCTCAAAAGTGCGTTGTTTCATTTCCAGGTTCCTTAAGGCATCAGTCTGTCCATGATTGTTTCTCTCCCATCCCATTATTCCATAAACGGGGCCGTACTGGACTGTACAAATGGAGCAGGACACGGAGCTACACCAGCTGCAGGGCGATGTCAGCACAAAAGCAAGTAAATAATCCCAGGCTGGATACTCCTGTGAGCTCTCCCCTTCAAATCATAGGAACTGGTTGGGCAGAATAACCAAACTTGTGCTGTGTGATCATCATCGTCATCATCATCATCATGGGGTTGTTCAGCCTGGAGGAAAGGAGACTCAGAGGTGACCTTATCACTCTCTACAATTTCCTGAAAGGTGGTTGTAGTCAGGTGGGGGTTGGTCTCTTTTTCCAGGCAGCAACTGACAGGACAAGAGGACACAGTCTTAAGTTGCGCCAAGGAAAATACAGGTTGGATATTAGGAAAAAGTTTTTTACAGAGAGAGTGATAAAATATTGGAATGGTCTACCCGGGGAGGTGGTAGAGTCACTATCCCTGGACGTGTTTAAAAAGAGATTGGATGTGGCACTCGGTGCCGTGGTTTAGTTTAGTTAAGGTGTTGGGACATGGGTTGGACTCGATGATCTTGAAGGTCTCTTCCAACCTGGTGATTCTGTGATCGTCATCATCTTTCATTTACAACCAGAAAAACGCTGCGCAACCTTTGAAAATGTGGAGGTTTTACTTCCGTTTTACCAAAATGGGGGTTTATGACTTCTATTTGGCCTGTTTTTCCTCTCTGGATCATCAGCCTTTGTTGCTGGGGGTGTCCCAGGAGGACAGGAAGAGGAATCTGCTCCCCAGGTTACCTCTGACTTCTCCCAGAGCCCCACTGAGCACAGGGTGGGCACAGCTGGTGACCCCAGTGTGACATCCTTTGGCTGCAGCTGGAGGGACTGGCTGGGCCTGGCCCTTTCAGTCTCCCTCCCAGAGGGTTCCCCAGGCTCCTTTTCTCCTGTTCCCCTTTACAAATCCTCCTGCCAGCTCAATGGAGGCCTCCAAGTGGCTCCTGGGCTTTTGGGCTGCGTTTCTGTTTTGTGATTTATTTTTTTTTTCCCAAAAAGACAAATTCTTAGCACTTACCTATCCAGAATTCATCCTTAGGATCTCCAAACCCCGCCACGTAAGCATTCCAGTTCTTGTAGAAATCTTGCTTTCCGTTCTGACGCCTCAGGAACACCTAAAAGCAAGAAATGTCATGGGCAGGCTGCCCTGGCCAGAGGAAATGAGCTTTTACAAACACGGAGCTCAGCGCTGCTCCTGCCCTGCCTTTACTCCTCCCAGCAGAGTCTCACTGCAAGGACTGAGTCGAACCGAGGCTGTTGGATGCTCCACCTATTTTTTAAGTCTCCAATTTCTCTGTTAGGTTCCCATTCTCCTCTGCCTCTCAGTTCCTGCCCTCTGCCTTTTTAAACCCATCCTGCAGTTCTGGATTTCCCGGGATTTCCATCCCCTACCCTCCTAGCCAAGCATTCCTCCAGCTCCTCCTTCCTTTCTGTGCCCTGGGTCCCTCTGGCATGTTCAAATTTGAGGAGGACACTGTGGAGAGGTGGCATTTTATTGCCGTTCCTTTGTTGTCTGGGCGGGATGTGGCCCTTGCACAGTGGCTTTGGAAGCCACTGCACCCCGTGGCTGCTGAACAAATGCTTCCCCTGGGCCGTGTTTTAACCTCCCTCACTCCCTCTCTCATTCAGAGTCAGTTCGCCCTCCCCTTTCCTTGGTGATTGTTTAGAAAATGTGTTATCTACTGTGGTCATTCCAGCATTTCACCAGTGGAGAGGGGTCAGGGCTGACACCGCTGGTGTGCCTCGTCCTTCAGAGTCTCCTCTCTCTCCTCCAGCTACAAAAAGAGCTGGTAACCCTGTTCTAGGCACTGGAGTGTCCTACCCAGGACAAAACTCCCCAAAATACTAGACAAGACAGCCCTGCTGTGCTAACAACACCCTGAGAGGTCCCTGCGCTGAGCAGGGATGGGATGTGCTGCCCTGTTGGAGTGCACTGGGTGCTGGCAGAGAGATGGGCCCTGAGGATCAGAGAGAGGGCCTCTGTCCTGGGCCCGGAGGTGACCCTGGGAGTGCATCCAGGTCACCGGGGATGGACTGAGAGAGGATTGTGTGTTTAGGGACAGACTGGGCCTGTGAGAAGGGTTCATTGGAGTTTGTGGCCTTACAGGGCATTGTTTGCCTATTACCATACTGGGGAAAATCTGTGCAATGCCCCAGGTGATTGGGGGACACTGTGGGGAACATCTTTCCTGTTTCTATGATGTTCTGTCCTGTTGGGTGCTGGGATTTAGGGAATTCTGACTGTGCAATGAATGTCTTTGCATCTCTCAACCTGATGGGCAAAGTCCTTGCCCATGTGTCAGTACTGCACTGCCCCTGTCCCCACACTCACGATCCATCCGCCGCCGTCCTCGCCCATGTCACAGAACACTTGCAGAGGCTGAGCCTTGTCCCCGTTCAGGTAAATTGTGTAGAGCCCAGAGGTGGTTTCTCCATTCAGAAGGGCCTGGGAGCAGTCCTTGGGGTAGGGATAGAGGAGCCCAGCTGCACACACAAGGAAGAGAAAGCATTCCTTAGGAAATCTGCAGTCACAAGGAACGTGTTGAATGCAGATGGCTGAGGAAGATCCCTCGTGGGATCCCAGAACAGGTTTGTAACTGCACCCAGCGCACAGAACATCCACAGCATACAGCTGATGAGGTGAATTCTTCTTTTCAGTGTGTTTTTTCACATCTGTCTACACTTCTGGAAGTGCTGGGAATGCCAGAAAACCCTGCTAGGATGGGAGTGCATCCTCCAGCTAAAGACTGAAATTCGTGAGCTGGGTTACAGCAGCTTTTGGGGAAAACCAAACCTACCAATCTCTGGTCATGTGGCAGAAAAGGGAGGGGGAATACAAAGACAGGACTTCAATCAAAAATAAATTAACTGGGAGTGTTTTGCTAGCAAGGAGAATATTAAATGTGTTATAAAGCTACACTTTTTAAAAACAAAGCAAACAGCAGCAGCTGAAACTGCAGGACAATATTGTTAATCTCCTCTTTCTGACAACAAGCCAATAAAATCATTGCAGTCAGAACAATTCCTAACCTCCCCAAAAAAAGATTTTCTTTTTTTTCTTTTTATTCACTCAGGCCATTAACTTTTTCAGCCAATTAAGTGTTGTTGCAGGTGTGTCCACAGCAGAGTTTTTAACTGTGGTTTCTCACAGGGTGGCTGCTGGTCCCTCCCGGTGTTACACAGCCCTGCCTCTGCTTCAGCTCCAGAGAATCCCACAGCATCGTGGGATTGTTAAGGTTGGAAAAGGCCTTTAAGATGATCGAGTCCAACCATTAATGCAGTCCCACTGCCATGTTCACCACTAAACCGTGTCCCCAGGTGCCACCTCCACAGGTTTTTTGAGTACTTCCAGGGATGGTGACTCCAACCCTGCCTGCTCCAATTCTTCACAACTCTTTCCATGAAGAAAATTTTTCCTGATATCTAATCTAAACCTCCTCTGGTGTGACTTAAGGCCATGCAAGTTTCCACCAGCTTTGGCACTTGGAGAGAAATGATTCTCTGCAGGGAGCTCCTTCAGTGTTTCCCTGTCACTAAACAGACACAAATGTACTTTTAGAGTTAAGGCCAGGCTTAAGCCTGAGTCTGACACTGTTCACACGGCTGAAGGCACCTGGTCTGTCCCTGCCCATGGTCAATTTGCCAACCATCACCTCAATAGACCCAGATTTAATTCCTCTCCTGTTTCTGGATGTGTTGGTGGAGTTCATCCTGCTCTGCCTAAGCAGTGACAGGGCAGACTCGGGGCTGGGTGACTTCTGGCAGTCCTTGGGCTGGAGGTGGTACCAGCAGCAGGAGGAGGAATGGGAATGACTGAAGATCCTGCTGGGCCTGAAAGGCTGGAAACTGGGACAAGTGAGACAAATGAAGGCAAAGTGTCACAGCTAATACTGAACAACTTCTTTTTTTAATGTCAGCTGTGAAGTGACCTTCAGAAAAGCCAGTTTATCCTTGCAGAGCTGTCCTGTTAGGGCTGGAGCTGATGTGCAGAGGGGCTTTGAGACAGCCTGTCTCAGAGAGAGGAGAAAAACCCGCCCAGAAATTCATCACCTCAGCCCCCTGCACTGATCTGTGTGTGCATTTGTGGTTTGCTTCATTCCAGCTCCAAACTCTGATTTGTTTTCCCAGCTCGCTGGGATCGATACAGGGGGAAATCGAGGTGTCAGCTGGATTTTACAGAATTCCTGCTGATATTTCTCATGGGAAAGGCAGGATGTTTCACCAGAGAAAGGACTGTGAGGGTGATGTGGATGGATATTGGAATTCATTCCCGTCAGGGGGGAACAGACGACAGCTCTGGGGGAGCAGGGACTTCGCACCCACACTACAAACGGATTAAAATCTTGTGAGGGGTCTGTGTGTCCTCACTGCAGAGCTCAGCTCTGTCCTGAGAGCAGTGGCTTAGATTATTTTAGCTGTGCTCTGATGTCCTTACTTGTGGTGAAAATGGTCTGGATGGTTTTGCTCCTCAGGGCCCCACTCAGGGCCTGCAGTTTCACTGTGTACTGGGTGGAGGGGCTCAGCTCTGTCAGGCTGTAGGACGTTGTCTCAGGGTTTAGGATGACTTCCTATGGAGAGAAGAGATAACACAGGGAAATCTCAGAGAAATAAATCATAATGGTTGCATATTTTAGTCTGTCACATTATTTTTTGTCATAACTATTGATGGTATTTTTGACCATCTAGATTGATTAATATAAAGATACTCCTCTAAGATTTTTACCAGGATAATCTTAAAAAGTTCAATAAAGCCTGCCTGGAAATGAGTGTTTACCATCATAATGTACAAACTGGGGGGTTTAAAAGCAAAGCTGCATAAATGTTTACATGCCCTGAATGTACAGATTGGGAAATTCATATAAAACTGGGAAGACTCATCCTTTAGGACAAGGAAATGTTGCCCTCCAGCCTTCGAAAGGCTGTTTTGCTGTGACATTAAAAGACTGATTTTCAGCGTGCTTGGGGAATTTGCCTTCCTGAAAACCAGGACTTTTTCTGATGTGCCAGGCTGGGCATCCGAAATTTTCTTTTTGCTGGGATTCACCTGATTCATATTTAAGCATTTAGTGTGAGCTGATTGTGTAGGAACAGAATAAAACTCTAGGAGAATAAGAGGTGCTTCCAGAAGCAGCTCCCCCTGCCTCGGACACCCCACTGCACAGGGATCCTCCTGAGTTTAGAGAAGGGAATCACATCCATTGGGGGGTGTGAGTTTAATCCATGATACAGGTTTGGAATGAAGGAAAACGTTTGTGCTTTGCTCTGCATTGTGGGGGGATGAAAGGCAAAATTCAGCCTGGAACGGAGCTTCCGTTTCAGGGTATAATGTAGGTAAGGCCTTTTAAATGCATTTGTGTTCAGTCTAGCACTGAAAGAGGCGATTAGTATTTTAAAATGGAGTATTTAAATTAAGGAGCATTAATTATGTTGCACTGCTGGACGCTTCAGAGCATCCCCACTGCCCAGACTGGAGGCACAGCCCCTCTGGTCTATTTACCTTGACTCTGCCATCAATGGATTCATAGATCAGGAGATACCCAGTGACAGGAGCACGGGGAGGCCTCCAGCTTATCACAGCTGCTTCTGACTGCACCTCAGTGGCACTCAAATCTCTTGGAGCATCCAGCCCTGCCGGAGACACCGGAGCAATTACAATCACATCCATACAGAGTTAATTGCACAGGTTATCTTGTGGGCCATGCATCAAAAGAAGCCAGGAAAACAAACCTTTTCTCCAGAGAAATTTGAAATGAAAAAACCACTTCAACCTAAATTTTGTGGTTAAGAATTAATTTTCCCATTGGTAGTTTAAAATAAAGGCATTAACTTTATCTAAGTTAAAATATTGGCTTGTTCCAGGCACTTTATTTTATGAGCAGTTGCAATGAAATGTCTTTTGAGACAAAATTGTGCATTTTATTATTTCTCACAAGGAGACAGACTGGTATTTACATATTCCCAGGAAATAAAACTTTGGTTCCAATGATGTTTTTTTTAAGAATAGGAAAACTTTTCCTACTTGGTCTGGCTCCAAGCTCCAGCTGCCCTTCCCCTCTGTGATTGTGGATTGTGTGGCTCAGCTCCTGGCTCCCTAATTAACACCCTGGGACAAAGCCAAGCCAGGGAAATGAGAAACATCCCTGATTTCATGGATGCTCATGGAAAGCCATGAGCATGGAACCAACTGGGCACCTTCAGCAGCCAACACCAGCCCTCGGAGAAGAGCTGCTGCTCCAGCTCTGTGTGAGAATCTGCAGAGCTGATGACAGAAAACCACCTCTGATCAGCCACACCGGGCTCCCGCCGGAGAAAGGTCGATGCAAACACTGACAAAATTCAGGTGTCCAGTTAAAAATAAAAGCATCAGAGGAGCACAGAGCAGGTGGGACCAGGAGGGACGGCAGCCGTGGGCATGGGGGCGGTGGCACCTGTGGTGAAGCGGGTGGAGAGGGTCTCGCTCCTCTGCGTGTCCTTCAGCGCGTGGATGCTCAGCGTGTACTCGGTGGCCGGCTGGAGCCCTTTCAGGTCATACTCCACGGTGTTCCCCGAGACCATCTGAGTCACCGCCGGCTCTGAGAGGAAAACACACCAGAAAGGACACGTCGGCATCACCAGGCACATCATGATGCGCTCAGCTCCGTGCTCCACTCACTGGTTTGTTTTATTACTGGTTGGTGCAAGTGCAAAATAATAAAAGCCCGGAGCCCGTACCTGTGCTGGTACCTCTGCTGGCTCTGGGTCACGTCAGAGCCTTTTATCTAAAAGTGTGAGCTCTCTCTAGTGTTCACGGGAATTATAACACCGCCTCTGCTTCCCGGGAATCTCCCTTATCTCTCTTCACGTCCGAACTGAGAGTGCTGAATAAAAAAGGGTCATTTTTTAAATGCTTCCAGCAAGGCCCCTCCTCCAAATAACAGCCCTGAGGCTGCCAGAGCTCCAGGAGCGTTTGGACAACGCTCTCAGGGATGGAGTTGTTGGGGTGTCTGTGCAGGGACAGGAGCTGGACTCGATGGTCCTGGTGGGTCCCTCCAGCTTGGGATATTCTGTGATTTTCCTGCAGTTACAATGAGCACCTCTTGAGAGCTTTAACCCTTCAGCTCCCTGACCCATCCCCAACTCCTCTCACCTTCCTCAGAAGAGTAGGACACCACGTAGTTATCCACAGCAGCAATTGCTGGCTGCCAGGTTGCCAGAGCCTCCGAGTCTGTGATGTTCACCACTACCAGGCCTGACGGGCTGTCCAGAGCTGGAAGGAAACCAGATTGAAGGAATTTGACAAACCCGCTCAGCTCTGTGCAGTGCTCTGCTGTAAATTCATGACAGAAAATGCCCACAGCTCAGTGCAGCTTTTATGGCTCCCTTTGGAGCAGTGGAGTTCAGCAGGAAAGACATCAGTGCCTATGAAGAGACACCAAAAGCCTCCACTGGAAAGGGAGGTCAGTGCTGGAGGAGATGAAAGTCTGGGAACAAACAGAACTAACCATGTTCTCAGATCACTCTTGATACCATCAATCTCAACAGCTCTGTCAGAGCTGACATCTTTCTCTCCACACCCTCATATCTGGGTTGTTTTTTAGGGCAAACTCAGGAGACAGAGCTGGGAAAAATAACCAAAGTGACGGCAGCCGATGGCCGCTGTGACCTTCCAGCAGCTTGTTTGGAACAAACCAATCCCACAGCCAGCCAGGCATCCAAAATCCCCACATGTCCTGCCTTGCCTCCTCATAGGATTCTATTTTTCGCAGAAGTTTATGCTCTCTCTGAGTTAAGATGGATCTCTGCCTCCAGAGTGGCTGGAATGGTCTGTAAATCCCCTCTCATCCAATACTCATCATCTGTTCCTTGCCTCAGCTCTCTGGGTGCTTGTTAGCCCCCAGAAAGAGTGAATGGAGGGTGCAGGGAGGGGTCAGTAGGAGCAAAGTGGACGCTTATTTCCTGCAGGGATATTTAAAGAAAAAATCAGGAGACAGCATGTTGAAAAAAATATTGAGAGAATATTGATGAAAAAATCAGGAGAGAGAATGTCCTTATGCTTAGAACAGTCTGGAACATGGGATATGTGGCGTTCACAGCAGAAACTGGTCTGAACTGCTCAGCTGAGCTGGCCCTTTGCTCCCTCATCTCAAAAATGGAATTAATTTAAAAACCAACCAAATAAACTTCTGGGGTTTTTTTTTCTGATGAATTAGAGCTGTAAATAAATGAATTGTCTGTGTCTCGTAAGTTTGTTTAGCATTTAGCAAATGGGATCCTGACCAAACTCACGAGTTCTATCCTTATCCAAAATGCAAACAGATAAAGAAGGAGTGGGAAAGAGAGTTTCCTACAATTTGTGTGGCCAGCAAAAATGGGATCTTGGTGGGTCTGCAGCTCCAGTCCCTGAGTCTCTCCTGCGGCCCAGGTGATCCGTTTGGAAAGCTGCTATTTCCTGGTTTTATATTATTACCTGTTTTCAGGGTGCCAGAGATGGGCTCGCTTTCCTCGAAGCCTTTCACAGAGATGATGCTGACGTTGTAGTCCACGCCTGGGACCAACTTCACCAGCTTGGTCCTTGTCTTGCTCCCGTCGACTGTGACAACATTTGGAGTACCTGGGATGAGGCCAAATACCAAGGGATGAGTGACACCATACTCCAGGGAATGCTTGAAGGGTGCTTTTCAAGTTAAAGATGTGCTTCTACAGCAGGAGATGAATTTTCCCCTGTTAGTTACAGCCACTGGTGTCAAATATTGCTGCAGTGACACCTAGATCTGAATCATTGGTTTGTATGCATAAGAAAAGTTAACATTTTTAGTGGAAGGTGTCCCTGACTGTGACAAGCGGTTGGGATGAGATCAGCTTTAAGGTCCCTTCCCACCCAAACCATTCTGTGACTCTGATTTCTGTTCAGAAAAATATAATTCCATAAACAAGACGTAAGCAGAAGCCACAGCAGTCTCTACATGGGAGTTCAAACACCTT
Organism: Struthidea cinerea; assembly: GCA_013397865.1. NCBI lineage: Eukaryota > Metazoa > Chordata > Aves > Passeriformes > Corcoracidae > Struthidea > Struthidea cinerea. The sequence goes on from VZTI01002497.1 coordinate 240,546, forward strand.
GTGGACAGGACTTGCAGTTCAGATCTGCCTTGTTTGTGGTGAGGGCTGGAAGATTCTCCTTCACCCACCTCATTTGGAATAAAGATACAGTAAATGTTATTTTTAAAGGTGCTCCGTGTGTGGCTGAGGACTTAGCATCCATATTTACTCCGAATCCTGGGTTTATTCCAGGAAAGCACTTAGACAAGTGCCTAACTTTATGGCTGGATTCCTTTTGTTCTGTGGGACCACAGTGTATTTACAGCTGCACGTGTGCTTCCAGGCTGTGTTGTCTAAAAGCCTAAATCCTTCCTTGTCTCAGTCAACAGCAGGACTTTTTTTCGTGCTGGTGTCTTTAGTATTTTTTCTTTAGCTGTTTCCCTTCAGAGAGGTCCCTAAATTAGGTTAAAAATCTGTTGAAATACAGGAGATCTCGGATTTGTTTGAGGATCATTGCTTGTCAGAGTAGAAAGAATGAAATTCTCAGAATTCAGGGTTCCAACATCGAAGTTTTTGAAGTTGAACACTAAACCAGAATGAGACAGCGTTGGGGAGCACTGAATAAATCACTGCCTTGAAAAATTCTTATAACCACAGATAATGATTATTATTTCCAAAGGCCATCTTTTCGAGTGTGCTCAGCTCATGAAATGTCTGCAAAATAATGACAGTTTGGAAATGAAGCCTTGATGAAAAGGCTCAGAGAGAGACTTATTAGGAGTACAACCACTCCAGCCTCTGCCTCTGAGCTCCCTTACAAGCCCTGCCCATGGGATGTGGACACTGCGTCCAGAGGTTGGCTGCACACCCTCATTCCTGAGGGAAAAAAGAGATGATCCGTGCAAGATCACCTGGGAGATGCGCTGAAAGGAGGGATGGCAGCCCAGCAAACCCTTCCTGCTCTCCCTGCCACCCCCCTGTCCCTCCTCACCTCCCGTGACGGGGACGTAGGAGATCCGGAAGTTTTCCACGCGGGAGCGAGGGGGGGTCCAGCTGACTGTGGCAGAGTTTTCCGTGATGTCAGAGAAAGAAATTCCCTTGGGAGCGCCAACGACTGTCAGGGGAGAACAGAGGACACACCACACAGGAAGAAAAGGTAAATCATTTGTTCATCAGTCCTCAGCGCTGGAAAACTGATCTGTTTTATCACCCCAAACCAAGAGCTGGTGCTGTCAATGTTCTGCTCTGAACAACACAAATGCAGGGGGTACAAAACTGAAGGTTTTTGTTGTTGTTTGGTCCAAATTTTTCTTTTTTCAGGAGCAGTCCAGTAGTGCAAAGGTTAAAAGTACCCAACATGTGTCTACACATAGAAATAACAGAGATTTCAGTGCTGTAGAACAGCAGAGAGGAACATGGACAGAAATGACATTCGGCTACCCAGGAGATGCTGTATTTGGAATTTTTTCTACCCCAGTTTCACCTGGAGGATTTTTAGACTGAGTCCCACACAGCAATGACAGCCACGGACAGATCTCCCTTCCTGAGCATTAAGTTCCTGATGCAGGACGCTCCAAGGAGACCTGGGCTCAGGTGTGGGAGTCCATCAAGCACTGACTCCTGGAACTTCTGTTGGCTTCAAACCAGAAGCAACAAGATTTTCCTGCTGGAATCTCTGAGCCCGTGGTTTTTCTTTCAAGCACACCCATCCAGAGAATATCCAAGTACAAGCACCATGAGGAAGGCACCCGTGGCTCCACTGCAGCTCTTTGGCATAAAGCTCAGCCTTTTCCTGTCGAAACCTGAGCGCTGCATTTGCCCACTCAAATTCAATCAGTCAGCTGGGCAAACAAAGCCCGAGTTTTACCAAAAATAACCCAAACTTAAACCCAACATGTATCTGAAACATTCCATTTGGAGGCATAATTAAGATCCTGCAAAACAGGCATGGAAAGGGCTTTGGGAGGACGTGGCAAAGAGAGCTGCCACTTCCAGGTTTACATTGAGCATCCCACTTCCAATCTTCCCAGCTTTTTTGGCTGTAACCAAAACAGCCCTGAGGTATTGAAAAATAAACAGCACACACAGAGAAGGCCATTAGCACGAAGAGGAGAGATCCCAAACATCCACATGAAGAGGAGTGGAAACAGGCTGAGAGCAGGGGAAGGGGGGCAAGAGGAGGAAAAAAAAATAGGGACTGAGCTTGAAATAGCTTGGAAAGAACGTGCCTGTGGGAAAGGAGTCAGAGGCTGTTTGTTCCATGTGCCCCCAAAGCAGCAGGGCACTAAATCAGCTGAAAGGCAAGGAAAGAAAAACAACTGAGCTCTCAAGAGAAATGTGAATTATATCTCGGAGCTCACTAGAAGTGTTGTGTTTGTGGGGTTTGCTCACGTGGAAAAGCCAAGGGAAGAAAAGAATTACAGATGACAAAGGAAGCAAGGTGGGGTTGGAAAAGCTACATGGCACGAAAAGGTGCTGCTGATTTGGGTACAGGCTGAAGGAAACTGGAGAAAATAAAGAAAATCTGGGAAAGAGAGAGAAATGAAAATCACATTGGTTTTGCTTCACATTATAGGTGCCCTGAGTGGCTGAAGGAAAAGGCCAGTGGTGATTCCGGAGACCAAACAGATGGACCAGCACTTGGCTTTCATACACATGGAGAATTTCAGCCTTTCCCAGAAAATAAAATACCCAATCCATCCCACTCGGACTCTGCTGCGCCACCACTTCCATGGGCCCCAGGCGCGTTTTCTGCACCAGGTGAGCTGCGTGACAAAGAGCAGTAAGAAGAGCTTTGATGTGAGTTTTCCACATCCCCAAGTCCCCCCAGCTGCAGCTTTCCTGGGAGAGAACCTGGCAAGAGATATAATGGACCATCAGAGAATCTGTCCTGGAATGAGCCCCAGAGAGATTTGCACCTTTGAGCAGAGGGGAACAAAAAAGAAGCGAATGAAATCATCTTCCTGGGCTACCTGAAAGCCAGAATTGAGCAGGCATAGAAAGCAGCCAGCGTGCTCCTGGCCTGGCACTCAGAGAGAACCTCAGGTCATCTCTTGGGCAGGCACAGGTAAATTGTCTTTGCCCTCCAGCGTTATCCCCAGAGCTGTATGAGAGACAGGGAACTCTCCTGAGAGGCTGCTAAAGCACCCATGGTACCTTAGAGCTGCTGCTTTTTTAGGGATGTTTTCCTCCTAATTGTTCTTTCATTCCTGGCAGACTAGAGGAGGATGTTCCCTGGCTTTCTTCTCCTAATCTGCAGGAAGCAGCAGGTTGCATTTGTGACATATCAAGAGCATGTGAAGTGTTTTGTGATCCTCTCAGGAAAAAAAAAAACGCTGTCACAGTGTGGCAAAACAGCCCTGGGAGAAGAGGAAAGGAGCAGCAGGAGCCCCACACTTCCCACAAGGATATTAATTGGCCCATAGATGTGTCATGGTCTCCCAGTGAGGGTTAAATTGCATCTTAACTGCGATTTTACAGATAAATTTCTAAAAGACACCAACTCTGAGAGCAGCAGTAGATAAATTCCCTCTTCAGGGATAGAAATATTTCCTTGCAACCCCACTGGAAATGCTATAAATATCCATATGTTCGTGCAATAATCCACTCCTAAAAAAGAAATTAGCTGAATGCCCTGTCAGCCACCCACCCAGCGTGGTGTAACCTGCAGCCCAAATTATTGAGCTGGATTTTTGTGGCTCTGTTGTCCATTATTCACGGGCTGTTTACAGCTGCCAAACACCTCTTGGGCTATTGGCTCCGGGAGGTGACATGTGCTAAATCTCCCTGCGAGGGCTGCACGGGGCCGGAGTCATGAGGGAAATGATAACCCTCAGTGGCTTCCCATAAATATCCTGGGATCCAGTGAGGATGGAGACATGCTGCTAACAAGTGCAGTGGACTTTAAACATCCCCCTCCATTAGGAGTCAACGTGCAGGAGCCTGGGCAAGGGCGGCTGCTGATGGATGCAGTTCTGCTGCATGGAAGCGTCTGGGGGAGTGGGAGGGTGACCTGGCTGTTTATTCCAGGGATGTGATGGCAGGAGTGGAGCTGGGGCCTTTCTGTGCTTGCAGCTGACCCCACAGACAGCAGGGTGGAGGCTGAGGGCTGTGAGGCTGTTTCAGGAGAAGCTGTTCAACGCTGAGTTATCGCTGCCCTGTTCCTGGGTGCTGCCTGGAGTACAGCCAGGCAAATGCCTCCTTCAGGAATTTCTGCGGGTTCGCTCACTCGTGGGACTTAGAATCAAACCCTGAGCTGGAAGGAACCCACCAGGATCATCCAGTCCAACCCCAGCCCTGCCCAGACACCCCAACAACCCCACCCTGGGCATCCCTGGCAGCGCTGCCCAAACGCTCCTGGAGCTCTGGCAGCCTCGGGGCCGTGCCCATTCCCTGGGGAGCCTGGGCAGTGCCCAGCACCCTCTGGGGGAAGAACCTTTCCCTGATCCCAGCCTGAGCCTGCCCTGGCCCAGCTCCAGCCGTTCCCTGGCTGCTGTCCCTGTCCCAGGGAGCAGAGACCGGAGCTGCCCCTCGGGAGGAGCTGCAGCCCCGCCAAAGAAGCCCCGCTCTTTCCTGTCCCCTTCCTTTTCCTTTCCTCCCATAATTAATTTGACTTCAAATTACCACATTTTCACCTCAGCAAGCTCAGCATTTTTTGAAGGCCAAATTTGGCTCACAGGACGTTGCATCATGTGCTTCGGGTTTAAATATGATTCAGAAAGAAACCACGATTTTGGTGTGGAAAAAACATTGAAACACTTCAATTACAAACCTGAATCAAAGCTTTGGTTTTGCAAAGAAACTCAAGTCAATTTGAATTACCGAGCACCTGCTGCTCCTGGTAAGATCAGCCTAAGCTAACGGTGCTCAGGCCCTTGCTGGTCAAGCCATAAATAAACTTCTCAATGGCTCTGGTAAATTCATTTTGTTATAACTCTTCCCCAGGGAGGTAAATTGTTGTGCAGAGCTGAGATGTAATTAGTCACAGAAAATCACTGAAAAAGGCTGGTGCACAGACAATATTTCTTGGCCCTCAAAGACAGAGCTTTAATTGCCACACTCCGCTGCCTAATTCCTGATCATTAAAGTAATTCAATTAAACCATATTAAACAGACAGTGACGAGGCTTGGGAAGCTGAGACTGATTACAAATAACCACACCATGCTGAACCAGTGACTTGGACAAGGGACATGCAGGAGACAGTTCAGGACACCTCAGGGACAGCACGAGCTGGCTGTGAAAAGGAGATGCTGAAAGGAACAGGGAAGGCCACACTTTTCCCACTGCCAAGACAATACCTGTGGATGCTACTGCATTTACGGGCTGGGAACGTTGTCCACTGCTAATTCCATAGAGCTCAATCTCATATTCAGTGCCCTCTTTCAGCCCTGTTATGTCCTGGGTGCGCTCATGGCCTGGCACTATCAGCTCCAGTGGGTCAGATTTCCTTCTGGTATCCCTGATTTTTAGAACAAAGCTGTTGAAAACCCCATCATCTGCAGTCCAGGAGAGACGGAATCCATCTGGAGTGGCGTCTGAAACCAGAAGGTTGTCGACCTCGGGTTCTGCTTCTAAAAAAGGAGAAGATAGCAGTGGGGAAAAGAAATGATTTTTTAATAGGCTGATCAGAGACCTGCCCGAGGTCTGGCTACAGCACAGTGCAAGAATCCGACCACAGTTCAAAGCAAGGGAGCAATCTGCCAGCTATTAAAAAAAAATAATAATAAATATTAGTGTTACACAGAACAGGATCAATGTGAGTGTGTGCAGGCCCATTCCAACTTTCACTCTGAAACAGCAAATCCACTGCATGGACACACAGGTTTGTCCCCCACATGCAGAGTTACACATGCTAAAGGTGAGTTTCCTGGGCATTTCTCCCTCCCTACTTGTGTGACACCTTCATGGCCAATAAAAACAAGCTCTGGCTACAGAACCGCATGCCTGGAACATTGTGAGGCCTCCCTCTGTTCTTTTCCTCCATGCAAACCCCTTATTTCATGCACTTGTGGCACCTGTGATGCTTCTGATCAGATGAATCCTTTACTGTGCTCCTAAACAGCAAAGGGGAATCATGAAAATTCCTCTCTCAAACAGCACCCTGCAGCCTAAATGCAAGACCTGCTGCCTTCGGTTAATGAACCCATTCAAAAGGATCCCAAGAGCTGGAAAGTTTTTAATTACCTGCAAAGCACCTCTAACTCAGCATGGCCAGGCACCTTTACCTAGAGAAATGCTGCTGGAGTGGTTGTGTCCTACAGCACCTCCAGTGCACTCCTTCCTTCCACACGCACACGTTCCTATTTGTTTCCCCTCAAACCTCCCACCAGTTTCCCCCCAGCTTCACTGCTGCCCAGACAGGATGAGAACTGATGGTTTTGGGGCTGGAGAAACAGCCTGCAATGACTTCCCAAGAAAGTTCAAGTGCTGCTGAAACAGCAGCTCTGATGTGGTTGGAAACATGAGCTGGTTTGAGGAGAGAGGTGCCAACTTTAGGGGTGGCAATGATCCCACTGTGGGTGGAACCCACACGGAGAGGGAAAGAAAGGAGGCCATGGGAAGAAGTCCATGGCTCTTCCTGAAGGTCCTGATGGCCGGAAAGTTGGAGAATGATGCTGTTGGAGAATGCTGATGTGCCCAGCTGTTAACAGGACGAGCTCTGCATGCAGCCATTCTTCTTTAAAGACTTTGTTAGAGGGACCTGCAAGACCATGAGGAACTTTCACCCCTCAGCCCCCCACATGCTCCTCCACAGGATCCCTCACAGGGAAACATCAAGTTAAAGGGAACAGAATTCCACTGGTGAACCCATCAGTCACGAGGAGTTACGTGGAGCCACGATGCAGAGAAGGATGCAAAAGCCAAGGTTTGCATGAAACATCTTCCGTGTGAGAGGGAAAGCGAGGGAGAAGAGGGTGGAAGGGAACAATTTGCTCACATTGAAATACCTGTAACAGCCACAGCGCTCAGGGGCTTTGTTTGGTGCCCCTTGGCAAACCCATAAAGCAAAACCTCATAGCCAATGCCAGTAATTAGGCCTTTAAGCTTCAGTTCTCTCTGGGCTCCCGAAAGGAGGAACTCCTGTGGGTCCAGCAGCTTGCCAGAATCCACCACGACTACTAGAAAGTTGTCAAAGGCATTCTCCGATGCCATCCAGGACACTGTGAACCCATAGGGGTTCATGTCAGACACTGTTAGGTTTTCCAGTGGGGGCATGGCCTCTAAAAGAAGGGAAGGTGCAAAAACACACACACACACACACAAAGAAGCGAAAAACATTGCAAATTAGAAAGCGTCACAGATTCCACCAAAACAAAAAATCACATTTTTCCCCCTAGTGTGGATTTAATAGAAGGGTACAGCCAGGACCACGTGAGGATTTTCAGTGGAGCTCAATATGGGATTTTCCTCAAGGATGTCTCAGCACCTCCTCTCACGAGCTCCATTGAAGCTCCTCCCAGGCTCGCTGTGTAAGCACATTTCTCCTGCCACCCATGCACTTTAAGAAAGTTATAACCAAAACTGCTTTAGACACACATAAAGCTTTCACTTCTTTTTACTTCCCTTCACCATCAGTGCTTTAGGGCCAAGCCTCAGTCTGGGCATTCACAACTCCTGTATTTTGCTTTTTTACCCATTTCACATGAGTATCTCCAGCTTTAATTTTCAGTGCTGGTGGGGTCAGAGATGCCAGGACAGGAACATTAATTACTCAGGGTCACAGCCAGTGCAAATCAGCTGCTGCTGTGCTCTGTTGACAACTTCAAGAAATTCCACTGAGGGGTCCTTTTTTCACATCAGTGTGGCATTTGTCCAAGTGAGAAGGTGTGGAAAACTCTTCAAAATTTACCCACCAAGTCTCAGCAAAAAAAAAAAAAGGCCAAAGTTTCACAAGGTTCTCAGTGTATTTTGCTCACTCAAAATCTGACAAGTCAAATAGGAAGATCAGGTGACTCTGCTAAGCCCTGGCCTTGATCCTGGATCCCAGGATTGGGATCTGTATTTCTCCATATTATTTGTCCAGCCTTGCTCTGTTGGCTCAGAAGCTGATTCATCCAATCTTCCAACCACTCAAATTCCACTCACTTCAGAAAATACCAGTTAGTTAAAGGCAGAACCTTCTCCTGAAAGGGGCTTTGGGTTTGCTTCTGGCATTTCACAAAGGCTGAAACGGATTTTGTTAGAACTTGGCATAAAAATTCCCCTCTAAAGTGTTAGAATTTGGAAGTCCTTATATATTAATATTTACACATTTGAGTGCCAGAGATTCAGCTCAAATTTACTCATTTTAGAGATATTTTTGCATCTTGTTTACTTCTAATCAAGCAATCCCCAAGATTCACGTTTTGGGTTGGTCTCTGGAAGGGAGCATCACGGGACAGGAGGTGTTCCACGAGCCAGTCCTGTCTGATGCAACTGCTGAGCAGCAGGCAAATTTCTCCCTCAAACTTCAGCAGTTAGAAAAGATTATCAGACACGGGAGAAAGGCTCCAGAGAGGTCTTAATGGCAGAATCATGGGATCACAAAATAATCTGGGTTGGCAGGGACCTTAAAGCTCATCCAGTTCCAACCCTGCCACGGGCAGGGACACCTTCCACCGTCCCAGCTTGCTCTGAGCCCCATCCAACCTGGCCTTTTAGCTCCCTTTAAACTAATCCTGCTCCTAGGAGTTTTTTTTAAGGTCGACATTCCTGTTCTGACCCCTCCTTGCACCCGGTTTCCAAACAAACCCATTGCTGCTGGCGAGATAGCCCGTGCTGGGAAGAGCCTTTTTGGGATGCACATTCCCCTGAGCCAAGGAAGGGACTCGGAAGCTTCGAGCAGGTACCTGTGGTGACAAAAGCAGTGAGGGGCTCTGTGTGGACACCTGCCCTGGTGGTGCCCTGAATGTGAATGTCATAGGCAGTGTGAGCTGTGAGGCCTGAGATGTGGGCGCTGCGGGTGCCCCCCGGCACCGTGAGCTCCTGGGCTTCCTGTGCCGCCAGGGAATCTCGGATTTTGATAACAAACGTGGCAAAGGGCCCATCTCGGGTGGTCCAGGACAGGTTGAAGCTGTCGGGGGTAACGTTTGTGAGGGTGAGCGTGCCCAGCTGCGGCTCAGCCTCTGAGGGAGAAAGGAACACAGGTGAACAGGCAGCTTTACTCCAGGGAGGTGGGGGAATCAGCAGAGGGGGGGTTGTAGGTGCGCAAAAATAATGTTTTAACCTTGTTTTGCTGTGGTTGAATTAAAAAAAAAAAAAAATT